>CM072692.1:3700880-3728380 GCA_036884735.1 Huso huso
CATCATCATCATCATCATCATGATAAACCCTGACCCTGAAATACTTCCACAGACACGATGTGAGCACAGCACTGATAACTATACACAGAAACTGCACCGCCCTCTCCATCATCATCATCATCATCATCATCATCATCATGATAAACCCTGACCCTGAAATACTTCCACAGACACGATGTGAGCACAGCACTGATAACTATACACAGAAACTGCACCGCCTCATCTCCATCATCATCATCATCATCATCATCATCATGATAAACCCTGACCCTGAAATACTGATAACAGACACGATGTGAGCACAGCACTGATAACTATACACAGAAACTGCACAGCCCTCTCCATCATCATCATCATCATCATCATCATCATGATAAACCCTGACCCTGAAATACTTCCACAGACACGATGTGAGCACAGCACTGATAACTATACACAGAAACTGCACCGCCCTCTCCATCATCATCATCATCATCATCATCATCATGATAAACCCTGACCCTGAAATACTTCCACAGACACGATGTGAGCACAGCACTGATAACTATACACAGAAACTGCACCGCCCTCTCCATCATCATCATCATCATCATCATCATCATCATCATGATAAACCCTGACCCTGAAATACTTCCACAGACACGATGTGAGCACAGCACTGATAACTATACACAGAAACTGCACCGCCCTCTCCATCATCATCATCATCATCATCATCATCATAAAAAACCCTGACCCTGAAATACTTCCACAGACACGATGTGAGCACAGCACTGATAACTATACACAGAAACTGCACCGCCCTCTCCATCATCATCATCATCATCATCATCATCATGATAAACCCTGACCCTGAAATACTTCCACAGACACGATGTGAGCACAGCACTGATAACTATACACAGAAACTGCACCGCCCTCCTCATCATCATCATCATCATCATCATCATCATGATAAACCCTGACCCTGAAATACTTCCACAGACACGATGTGAGCACAGCACTGATAACTATACACAGAAACTGCACCGCCTCTCCATCATCATCATCATCATCATCATCATCATGATAAACCCTGACCCTGAAATACTTCCACAGACACGATGTGAGCACAGCACAGAGCACAGCACTGATAACTATACACAGAAACTGCACCGCCCTCTCCATCATCATCATCATCATCATCATCATCATGATAAACCCTGACCCTGAAATACTTCCACAGACACGATGTGAGCACAGCACTGATAACTATACACAGAAACTGCACCGCCCTCTCCATCATCATCATCATCATCATCATCATCATGATAAACCCTGACCCTGAAATACTTCCACAGACACGATGTGAGCACAGCACTGATAACTATACACAGAAACTGCACCGCCCTCTCCATCATCATCATCATCATCATCATCATCATGATAAACCCTGACCCTGAAATACTTTCCACAGACACGATGTGAGCACAGCACTGATAACTATACACAGAAACTGCACCGCCCTCTCCATCATCATCATCATCATCATCATCATCATGATAAACCCTGACCCTGAAATACTTCCACAGACACGATGTGAGCACAGCACTGATAACTATACACAGAAACTGCACATCATCATCAAACTGATAAACCCTGACCCTGAAATACTTCCACAGACACGATGTGAGCACAGCACTGATAACTATACACAGAAACTCCTCCATCATCATCATCATCATCATCATCATGATAAACCCTGACCCTGAAATACTTCCACAGACACGATGTGAGCACAGCACTGATAACTATACACAGAAACTGCACCGCCCTCATCATCATCATCATCATCATCATCATCATCATGATAAACCCTGACCCTGAAATACTTCCACAGACACGATGTGAGCACAGCACTGATAACTATACACAGAAACTGCACCGCCCTCTCCATCATCATCATCATCATTATTATTATTATTATGATTTCTGATAACTAGCAACCCTTATCCATGAATCACTTACAATTGTTACAAGATGTGAGCACAGTTATTTTTACACAAACCCCATTTATTTATGGATCAATCTAGGTAAAGTACCTTGCTACTTCCACAGACAGCAGTGTCCCCAGCACTGGGATTGAAACCCCGACCCTCCATCATCAAGAGTCCATCATGATAAAGCCCTGAGCACAACCACTACTCCACACTGCTGCTAATGACAATGATACACAGAAATGCACCGCCCTCTCCAATCATTTCAAAATAGAAAAACCCTGACCGAAAAATACAATTAATAAAACCTGAAAGACAGAACTGATAATTATACAATAAAAGTGATGATGATCATCATCATCATCATCATCATCATGATAAATCATTATTGATAATAATGATGATGATGATATTGATAATAATTATAATAGTGATGATGATGATGATGATAATTGTAATAGTGATGATCATGATGATGATCATCATCATCATCATAATCATCATCATAGATAAACCCTGATGATGAAATAATAATAGTGATATGAGCACAGCACTGATAACTATATTGAAACTCCATCATTGTCATCATCATCATCATGATTCTGAAAACTTCATCGATGTCAGCATGAAAGAAACTCCTCCCATTCTGTCCCTCAGGCCAAGGAGCCCAAAGCCATCATCAAAGTGGACACCCTGAACGCCACCTTCCAGCCGAGCAAGATAGGGAACCCCAACGGACTGCAGCTGAGCTTCCTGAAGGACTACAGCACCAGAAACATCTTCATCTACCATGAGAACAGCAGCACTGATAACACACAGAAACACCGCCCTCTCCATCACACACATCACTCACATCAGCATGGGACCCTGAAAACTTCCCAGACACGATGTGACACAGCATGATAACTATACACAGAAACACGCCCTCCCATCATCATCATCATCATCATCATCATCATGATAAACCCTGACCCTGAAATACTTCCACAGACAGCATGGGACTGAAACTGCACACAGCACTGATAACAGCATGGGACTGAAACACCCAGCACTGACACAGCATGGGACATCATCACTGACACAGCATGGGACTGAAACACCCAGCACTGACACAGCATGGGACTGAAACACCCAGCACTGACACAGCATGGGACTGAAACACACAGCACTGACACAGCATGGGACTAGAGTCCAGAAACCACCCAGCACTGACACAGCATGGGACTGATAAACCCTGAAAACACAGCACTGACACAGCATGATGGGACTGAAACACCCAGCACTGACACAGCATGGGACTGAAACACACAGCATGGGACTGAAACACACAGCACTGACACAGCATGGGACTGAAACACCCAGCACTGACACAGCATGGGACTGAAACACCCAGCACTGACACAGCATGGGACTGAAACACCCAGCACTCACACAGCATGGGACTGAAACACACAGCACTGACACAGCATGGGACTGAAACACCCAGCACTGACACAGCATGGGACTGAAACACACAGCATGGGACTGAAACACACAGCACTGACACAGCATGGGACTGAAACATGGGACTGCAGCACTGCACACAGCATGGGACTGAAACACCCAGCACTGACACAGCATGGGACTGAAACACACAGCACTGACACAGCATGGGACTGAAAACATGGGACTGAAACACACAGCATGGGACTGAAACACCCAGCACTGACACAGCATGGGACTGAAACACCCAGCACTGACACAGCATGGGACTGAAACACCCAGCACTGATACAGCATGGGACTGAAACACCCAGCACTGATACAGCATGGGACTGAAACACACAACATGGGACTGAAACACACAGCACTGACACAGCATGGGACTGAAACACCCAGCACTGACACAGCATGGGACTGAAACACACCCAGCACTGACACAGCATGGGACTGAACATGACACAGCACTGATACACAGCACTGGGACTGAAACACACAGCACTGACACAGCATGGGACTGAAACACACAGCACTGACACAGCATGGGACTGAAACACACAGCATGGGACTGAAACACACAGCACTGACACAGCATGGGACTGAAACACACAGCACTGACACAGCATGGGACTACTGACACAGCATGGGACTGAAACACACAGTACTGGCACAGCATGGGACTGAAACACACAGCACTGACACAGCATGGGACTGAAACACACAGCACTGACACAGCATGGGACTGAAACACACAGCACTGACACAGCATGGGACTGAAACACACAGCATGGGACTGAAACACACAGCACTGACACAGCATGGGACTGAAACACACAGCACTGACACAGCATGGGACTGAAAACATGCATGGGACTGAAACACCCAGCACTGATACAGCATGGGACTGAAAAACACCCAGCACTGATACAGCATGGGACTTCCACACAGCACTCACACAGCATGGGACTGAAACACCCCAGATACACTGACACAGCATGGGACTGAAACACCCAGCACTGACACAGCATGGGACTGAAAACACAGCACTGACACAGCATGGGACTGAAACACACAGCACTGATACAGCATGGGACTGAAAAACACCCAGCACTGACACAGCATGGGACTGAAACACACAGCACTGACACAGCATGGGACTGAAACACACAGCACTGACACAGCATGGGACTGAAACACCCAGCACTGACACAGCATGGGACTGAAACACACAGCACTGACACAGCATGGGACTGAAACACACAGCACTGATACAGCATGGGACTGAAACACCCAGCACTGACACAGCATGGGACTGAAACACACAGCACTGACACAGCATGGGACTGAAACACCCAGCACTGACACAGCATGGGACTGAAACACCCAGCACTGACACAGCATGGGACTGAAACACCCAGCACTGACACAGCATGGGACTGAAACACACAGCACTGACACAGCATGGGACTGAAACACACAGCATGGGACTGAAACACCCAGCACTGACACAGCATGGGACTGAAACACCCAGCACTGACACAGCATGGGACTGAAACACACAGCACTGACACAGCATGGGACTGAAACACACAGCATGGGACTGAAACACCCAGCACTGACACAGCATGGGACTGAAACACCCAGCACTGACACAGCATGGGACTGAAACACACAGCATGGGACTGAAACACACAGCACTGACACAGCATGGGACTGAAACACCCAGCACTGATACAGCATGGGACTGAAACACACAGCATGGGACTGAAACACACAGCACTGACACAGCATGGGACTGATTCACCTGCCATAGCACTGTCAATAGCACAGCATGGGACTGATTCACCTGCTATAGCACTGTCAATAGCACAGCATGGGACTGATTCACCTGCTATTGCACTGTCAATAGCACATGGGACTGTCAATTCACACAGCATGGGACTGTCACCTGCCATAGCACAGCATAGCACAGCATGGGACTGATTCACCTGCCATAGCACAGCAGCACTGTCAATAGCACAGCATGGGACTGATTCACCTGCTATAGCACTGTCAATAGCACAGCATGGGACTGATTCACCTGCCATAGCACTGTCAATAGCACAGCATGGGACTGATTCACCTGCTATAGCACTGTCAATAGCAAAGTATATTTTTTCTCTCCAGGAGATCGTTGACTGGTTCAATTCTATCAGGGCTCTTCAGCTTCGGTACTTACAGGTTGCCTTTCCTGGCGCGAGCGATTTAGAAGTAAGTATATCCTCTCCATTCTCTCACCTCTTATTAGCTTTATTAACAGTATTGCTGGCCCCTCCCTTTAAAGGAGCGCTGACCATCTTTAAAATCCATTCTCTCACCTCTTATTAGCTTTATTAACAGTATCGCTGGTCCCTCCCTTTAAAGGAGCGCTGACCATCTTTAAAATCCATTCCCTCACCTCTTATTAGCTTTATTAACAGTATCGCTGGTCCCTCCCTTTAAAGGAGCGCTGACCATCTTTAAAATCCATTCTCTCACCTCTTATTAGCTTTAATAACAGTATATTTTCTTTATTTATCTTTCAGTTGATGCCGAAACTGACCAGGAACTTTCTCAAAGAAGGCTACATGGAGAAAACCGGACCGCGGGTAAAATGTTTGAGCTCAGCTTTTTAAATGTAGTTTTATTTTGCTGAGTTTTATTTTTTCACCAGCAATTTATTTTTTCATGTATTTTACATTTATTAAAACCGATTTTGAATAGGGAGCTCTGTATGTGAATAGGGAAATCATCATGAATAGGGAGCCCTGTGTGACCATCTTTAAATCCATTCTCTCACCTCTTGGATAAGAGCTCATTTAAATCCATTCTCTCACCTCTAACAGGATGCTGGCACCCTCCCTTTAAAGAAACTGCACCATCTTTAAAATCATTCTCTCACCTCTGCTTTATTAACACTCTGGATAGAGCATAGCACTGGTCCCTCCCTTTGACCCTGACCATCTTTTAAAACTTCTCTCACCTCTTGTGCTTTATTAACAGTCATGGATGGTAAACCCTCCCTGAAATACTTCCCTCCTTTCTCACCTCTGATTAAGACCATCTTTAAAATGATCTCACCTGACCATCTTTAAAATCCATTCTCACCTCTTATTAGCATGGGACCCTGAACCATCTTTAAAACAGGGCCCTCTCCTGGTCCCTCCCTTTAAATGAGCTGGGACTGACCATCTTTAAAATCCATTCCTCACCTCTTATTAGCTTTATTAACAGTAGCTCTGGTCCTACCCTTTAACCGCCTGCTCAGACCCATCTTTAAAATCCATTCTCTCACCTCTCATTATTATCATGTAAATTGGCCCCTGTTTACAGCACTGATAAAATCCAGCTCTGTCCATGGATCTATCCACAGACAGGGAGAAACTCTTTAATGGGACTGAAATAGGGCGCTCTGTCTTATTTAAAACAGTATATTTTCTTCATTTATCTTTCACATCATGCATGACCCAGGACTTCCAAAGAATGATGTGACACAGGAGATAAATACTAAAATGTCATCAGCTCTGTGTTGAATTTTTTCACCAGCTTCTCAACATCATCTCATGGATGAGCACAGGGACAGAAACTCTGTGTGTGGATAGGGAGCTCTGTGTGTGGACCATAACTTACACAAATAAGCTCTGTCATCATGATCATTCTAAATGGGGGACCTGTGTGTGGATAGGAGCTCTGTGTGATAGGGAGCTTGTATGTGGATGAGGCAGCTCTGTCATGTGGAAGAGAGGGAGCTTCTATTAACAGGGAGCTCTGCATTAAGGGGGATGGGACCTCTGTATTTATCCCTGTGATTGTGAATAGGGAGCTCTGTGTGTGGATGTGTGATAGGACTATGGATGGGAGCTCTGTGTGTGGACAGCACAGAAAGCTCTGTGTGTGCATAGGGAGGGGCTCTGTCATCATGTCAATCATCATCATGATCTGTGTGTGGGAAAGCTCTAACTATAGGGGAAACTGTGTGTGGATCAGAGTGAATAGGGAGCTCTGTGTGTGGATGGGAAGGGAGCTCTCTGTGTGTGGATCAGGGAGCTCTTAGGGATCATCATCTCTGTTGTTAATAGGATCGCTGCTCTGTGTGTGATTTATAGGGGCCCTCTCCATCATCTCATCAAAATGTGTTGGATGTAGGGAGCTCTGTGTGTAAATTCATCATGACCTCTGTGTGAGCACCATAGGGACCTCTTCATGTGTGGATCTCTGTATGACCCTGGTCCCTCTGTGTTTGGATAGGGAGCTCTTTAAAATCAGAGCCCTCTGTGTGTGGATAGGGAGCTTTGTGTGTGGATAGCTGGGAGCTCTGTGTGTGGATAGGGAGCTCTGTTGGATAGGGAGCTCTGTGTGTGGATAGGATAGGATTTGTGTGTGTGGATAGGGAGCTCTGCCCAACTCTTGTGAATAGGAGCTCTGTGTTTGGATAGGGAGCTCTGAGCTCTGTTTGGATAGGGAGCTCTGTGTGTGGATAGAGAGCTCTGTGTGTGGATAGGGAGCTCTGTGTGAATAGGGGGAGCTCTGTGTATTAGGGGAGCTCTGTGTGTGCATAGGGAGCTCTGTGTGTGAATAGGGAGCTCTGTGACCATCTTTAAAACATTCTCTCACCTCTTGTGATAGGGAGCTCTGTTGTAACAGTATCCCTGGTCCCTCCTGTATAAAGGGAGCTCTGAGTGGAAAGCCCTGTGGGAGCTCTGTGTGTGGATAGGGGAGCTCTGTGTGTGAAGGAGCTCTGTGTGAATCTGTTCCCTTTAAAGGGAGCTCTGTGTGTGAATAGGGACTCCTTGAACACCTCTCTGTGTGAATAGGGGCTCTGTGTGTGAATAGGGAGCTCTGTGTGTGAATAAGGGAGCTCTGTGTGTGAATAGGGGAGCTCTGTGTGTGAATAAGGGAGCTCTGTGTGTGGATAGGGGGCTCTGTGTGTGAATAGGGAGCACTCTGTGTGCATAGGGAGCTCTGTGTGTGAATAGGGACTGCTCTGTGTGTGAATAGGGGAGCTCTGTGTGTGGATGTGGGAGCTCTGTGTGTGGATGGGGGGAGCTCTGTGTGTGGATAGGGGAGCTCTGTATGTGAATAGGGAGCTCTGTGTGTGGATAGGGAGCTCTGTGACACAGCATGGGTGGATAGGGAGCTCTGTGTGTGAATAGGGAGCTCTGTGTGTGAATAGGGAGCTCTGTGTGTGGATAGGGAGCTCTGTGTGTGGATAGGGAGCTCTGTGTGTGGATAGGGAGCTCTGTGTGTGGATAGGGAGCTCTGTGTGTGTAGGGAATGTGAATAGGGAGCTCTGTGTGTGAATAGGGAGCTCTGTGGTGTGTGAATAAGGGAGCTCTGTGTGAAATAGGGGCTCTGTGTGTGGAATAGGGAGCTCTGTGTGTGAATAGGAGCTCTGTGTGAAATGGATGAATGGGAGCTCTGTGTGTGAATGGAGCTCTGTATGGGAGCTCTCTGTGTGAATAGGGAGCTCTCTGTGTGTGAATAGGGAGCTCTGTGTGAATAGGGAGCTCTGACACAGTGTGACTGATAGGGAGCTCTGTGTGTGGATAGGGAGCTCTGTGTGTGGATGGGGAGCCTCTGTGCATGGGAGCTCTGTGTGTGGATAGGGAGCTCTGTGTGTGGATAGGAGCTCTGTGTGAATAGGGAGCTCTGTGTGTGGATAGGGGAGCTCTGTGTGTGGATAGGGGCTCTGTGTGGAGGGAGCTCTGTGTGTGGATAGGGAGCTCTGTGTGTGGATAGGGAGCGCTCTGTGTGAATAGGGAGCTCTGTGTGTGAATAGGGAGCTCTGTATAGGAATAGGGAGCTCTGTGTGGATAGGGAGCTCTGTGTGTGAATAGGGAGCTCTGTGTGTGGATAGGGAGCTCTGTGTGGATAGGGAGCTCTGTGTGTGGATAGGGAGCTCTGTGTGTGGATAGGGAGCTCTGTGTGGAATAGGGAGCTCTGTGTGTGGATAGGGAGCTCTGTGTGTGAATAGGAATAGGGGAGCTCTGTGTGTGGATAGGGAGCTCTGTGTGTGGATAGGGAGCTCTGTGTGTGGATAGGGAGCTCTGTGTGTGAATAGGGAGCTCTGTGTGTGGATAGGGAGCTCTGTGTGTGAATAGGGAGCTCTGTGTGGATAGGGGATAGGAGCTCTGTGTGTGAATAGGGGAGCTCTGTGTGTGAATAGGGAGCTCTGTGTGAATAGGGGGATCTTAGGGAGCTCTGTGTGTGAATAGGGAGCTCTGTGTTTGGATAGGAGTTCTGTGTGGATAGGGAGCTCTGTGTGTGGATAGGGAGCTCTGTGTGGATAGGGAGCTCTGTGTGTGGATAGGGAGCTCTGTGTGTGGATAGGGAGCTCTGTGTGTGAATAGGGAGCTCTGTGTTTGGATAGGGAGTTCTGTGTTTGGATAGGGAGCTCTGTGTGTGAATAGGGAGCTCTGTGTTTGGATAGGGAGCTCTGTGTGTGGATAGGGAGCTCTGTGTGTGCATAGGGAGCTCTGTGTGTGGATAGTGAGCTCTGTGTGTGGATAGGGAGCTCTGTGTGTGGATAGGGAGCTCTGTACAGCAGTGATTATAACTGCAGTTTGCGTTTCCTCTCTCAGCACACAGAAGGGTTTAAGAAGCGCTGGTTCACGCTGGATCACAGGCGCCTCATGTATTTCAAGGATCCGCTGGTAAGCAGCCCTGCTCTGAGATTACTCACCACGAGACCGTGCCTCCCCTCGGAGACCCGTCCCAGCAGCTTCCTCCTTCATCTCCATCATTCTGAGCTCTCTTTCTTTCTTTCTTTCTTTCTTTCTTTTCTGCTCTTTTTTTTTTTTGTTCGTGCCTTCAAATTACACCACTGACCTGTCCTTGAAAAAGCCAGGTCAACTCCTTTTGACAATATCAGGTCAAATAACTTCAATTAAAAAAAAACATCATTCAAAGTGTTTCTGTCTCTCTCTCTCTCTCTCTCTCTCTCTCTCTCTCCAGGACGCCTTTGCGAAGGGAGAGGTGTTCATTGGTCACCGGGACCTGGGCTACAGCGTGAAGGCGGGACTTCCTGCCGGGACCCACTGCAACGGCGCCTGGCAACACGGCATCACCATAGCAACGCCAGAACGCAGCTTCCTGCTTACCTGTGAGACCGAGAGAGACCAGCAGGACTGGATCAGCCACCTCGAGAGCCTGCTGCAGCGCACCATGTCGCCACAAGAGTACGCCAGTGAGTCAGATGCCTGGATCACAAACCAAGCCATTACACACTCCACAAGGAGTGCTAGAAGTCTTTCTCAGCGTCTTCAGTGTAAATTCAATGGCAAATGTTTCCGCTAGAAGTCTTTCTCAGCGTCTTCAGTGTAAATTCAATGGCAAACGTTTCCGCTAGAAGTCTCTCTCAGCGTCTTCAGTGTAAATTCAATGGCAAGCGTTTCCACTAGAAGTCTCTCTCAGCGTCTTCAGTGTAAATTCATGGCTAGAAGTCTCTCTCAGCATCTTCAGTGTAAATTCAACGGCAAGCGTTTCCACTAGAAGTCTTTCTCAGCATCTTCAGTGTAAATTCAACGGCAAAGCGTTTCCGCTAGAAGTCTTTCTCCAGTGTCTTCAGTGTAAATTCAATGGCAAACGTTTCCACTAGAAGTCTTTCTCAGCATCTTCAGTGTAAATTCAATGGCAAACGTTTCCACTAGAAGTCTCTCTCAGCGTCTTCGTTTCCACTAGAAGTCTTTTTCTTCAGTGTAAATTCGTTTTCTAGAAGTCTTTTCAGCGTCTTCAGTGTAAATTCAATGGCAAACGTTTCCACTAGAAGTCTTTCTCAGCGTCTTCAGTGTAAATTCAATGGCAGACGTTTCCACTAGAAGTCTTTCTCAGCGTCTTCAGTGTAAATTCAACAGCAAACGTTTCTGCTAGAAGTCTTTCTCAGCGTCTTCAGTGTAAATTCAACAGCAAACGTTTTCACTAGAAGTCTTTCTCAGCGTCTTCAGTGTAAATTCAACAGCAAACGTTTCTGCTAGATGTCTTTCTCAGTGTCAGTTACTCAATATTAAAACAGTAAAATATATGATATTAGCTAGTGACTGAGTCGATCCATAACCTCCAGACTTCACTCAGAACATTTCAAAAACAGAATTGACTTTTTTTTTTCATTGTTATTTTGCAGTGGAGGCTGTCTTCAAACACAAGCCCTGATCGCCGTCGGAAACCAAGCGACCTTTCACCTCCACGCGACAACTTCCTTCCTGCGTTTTGAGCTCTGATGACTTCCTGTGTTTCAGACTGTATTGTGTGTGTTTTTTTTTTTTTTTTTTTGTCCTTGTTGTTGGGGGGCGGTTAAAGGTGTCGCACCTGAGGTTATTTTTAAAACGCCCATTTCCTGGCGTTTGGCTTTTTGTGCCCTTTTCACTGCTGCCTGTATCATTGTGTAGTTGATTTTTTTATTTCCTAGAAATTTACTTTTCTGAATGTGCTACATCAGTGATTTCCTACCCCGGTCGTTTTGTTCGACGTCTCATCCGAAGGACGGAGCACAAGGAGGTGAAGCAACTCGCTCAGGGTCACACACACACACGCACACACACACACGCACACACACAGAGTGAGTTGGTGGCTCAGCCGGGATTTGAACCTCCTGGTATCAAGACCCCCTTTCTCTAACCGCTGGGACCAGCGAACCTCCTTTTTTTTCCAGCTTTTAAACAGTTGCAGATTTCAACTTTAACTATCATATGTTTAAAGAACTTGAAAGGTTTTTTTTTTTATTTTTAGGAGCTGAGAACAATTAAAAAGATCTAATTCAGCTAATTATGAGTTCGATTCAGGGTGTGGTTCAGTAAGTGAGAGGTCAGCGGGGATGAAAAGCAGCCGAACCAGCAGGGGGTCCCTCGAAAATCTCTATTACACTACAGCATGTATATTCTGACACGGTATGCACTGATTATAACCCCGTGTGTGTGTGTGCGTGCGTGCGTGCGTGTGTGTGTTTCTTTCTCTAAGCTTGCTAAAGCAGGATCATTTACTAAAACAATTACTAAAGGCCAACAAGATGCTCGGATATATTGTGAGAAGTGTTGAATTTAAATCAAGGGAAGTAATGTTAAAACTTTACAATGCATTAGTAAGACCTCACCTAGAATATTGTGTTCAGTTCTGGTCACCTCGTTACAAAAAGGATATTGCTGCTCTAGAAAGAGTGCAAAGAAGAGCGACCAGAATTATCCCGGGTTTAAAAGGCATGTCGTATGCAGACAGGCTAAAAGAATTGAATCTATTCAGTCTTGAACAAAGAAGACTGCGCGGCGATCTGATTCAAACATTCAAAATCCTAAAAGGTATAGACAATGTCGACCCAGGGGACTTTTTCGACCTGGAAAAAAGAAACAAGGACCAGGGGGTTCACAAATTAGATAAAGGAGCATTCAGAACAGAAAATAGGAGGCGCTTTTTTCACACAGAGAATCGTGAGGGTCTGGAACCAACTCCCCAGTAATGTTGTTGAAGCTGACACCTTGGGATCCTTCAAGAAGCTGCTTGATGAGATTCTGGGATCAATAAGCTACTAACAACCAAACGAGCAAGATGGGCTGAATGGGGCCTCCTCTCGTTTGGAAACTTTCTTATGTTCTTATGTTCTTATTATTTTCCATTGAACTGTGTATAAAGTCACACTTACTAGCTTGAATCCTTTTTAGAATTATTAACTGTAATTTGTTTTAAACGTACTAACATCAAACGTGTTATGAATGGGGGGAAATTAATGGAATAAATCACGTATTGTAATAAGATTTGAATTCTGCCTGCTTGTCTTTTTGAATTGTATTACATTGTTTTAAAAAAAAAAAAAAAGCACAGCAAAGTTTAATAAATCACAGTGAAAGCGAAAGCACAGGGAAGCATTGTAAAGCACAGAGAGGTCTGGTAAAGCATAGGGAAGCATTGTAAAGCACAGAAGCATTGTAAAAGCATTGTAAAGCACAGAGAGGTCTGGTAAAGCATAGGGAAGCATTGTAAAGCACAGAGAGGTCTGGTAAAGCATAGGGAAGCATTGTAAAGCACAGAGAGGTCTGGTAAAGCATAGGGAAGCAGGTCTGGTAAAGCATAGGGAAGCATTGTAAAGCACAGAGAGGTCTGGTAAAGCATAGGGAAGCATTGTGAAGCACAGAGAGGTCTGGTAAAGCATAGGGGAGCATTGTAAAGCACAGAGAGGTATGGTAAAGCATAGGGAAGCATTGTAAAGCACAGAGAGGTCTGGTAAAGCATAGGGAAGCATTGTAAAGCGCAGAGAGGTCTGGTAAAGCATAGGGGAGCATTGTAAAGAACAGAGAGGTCTGGTAAAGCATAGGGAAGCATTGTAACAGGGCGCTTTGAAATCTTGCACGGCGGTCAGTGACAGGTAAGTGTGAATTTACAAGACTGACACACAGGGCAGAGATATCTGCAGTCCCATCTCTCGCTGAGCTCTTTCACAGGACTGGCTGGCTGTGCGTCACTTTTCATTATCTTGGTATCCATAAATATTCAAACACACTCAACGGTGCGGAATTTAGAAATGCTAAGATAAGCTTCATCAAGGACTAAGTCTTTCTCAGCGTCTTCAGTGTAAATTCAATGGCAAACGTTCTTTATCTAACCACTGAGCTCCTCAAACCCCACTGCCTTCCACACTGCAGCCCAGCGCTTTCTTTATCTAACCACTGAGCTCCTCAAACCCCACTGCCTTCCACACTGCAACCCAGCGCTTTCTTTATCTAACCACTGAGCTCCTCAAACCCCACTGCCTTCCACACTGCAGCCCAGCGCTTTCTTTATCTAACCACTGAGCTCCTCAAACCCCAGTGCCTTCCACACTGCAGCCCAGCGCTTTCTTTATCTAACCACTGAGCTTCTCAAACCCCACTGCCTTCCACACGCTTTCTTTATCTAACCAAACTGCCTTCCTGCAGCCCAGCGCTTTCTTTATCTAACCAAACCCAAACCCCACTGCCTTCCACACTGCAGCCCAGCGCTTTCTTTATCTAACCACTGAGCTCCTCAAACCCCACTGCCTTCCACACTGCAGCCCAGCGCTTTCTTTATCTAACCACTGAGCTCCTCAAACCCCACTGCCTTCCACACTGCCCTTTCTTTATCTAACCACTGAGCTCCTTGCCTTATCAAGCTTTCTTTATCTAACCACTGAGCTCCTCAAACCCCACTGCCTTCCACACTGCAGCCCAGCGCTTTCTTTATCTAACCACTGAGCTCCTCAAACCCCACTGCCTTCCACACTGCAGCCCAGCGCTTTCTTTATCTAACCACTGAGCTCCTCAAACCCCACTGCCTTCCACACTGCAACCCAGCGCTTTCTTTATCTAACCACTGAGCTCCTCAAACCCCACTGCCTTCCACACTGCAGCCCAGCGCTTTCTTTATCTAACCACTGAGCTCCTCAAACCCCACTGCCTTCCACACTGCAGCCCAGCGCTTTCTTTATCTAACCACTGAGCTCCTCAAACCCCACTGCCTTCCACACTGCAGCCCAGCGCTTTCTTTCACAGGTAGGTGTGGAGAATGGAGTGTGTTTGTGAAGAGTTTCTAGATAGCTTGCTAAAAGGAAAAGTTATATGAGAGACGCAGAGAAAGAGAGAAGTCAGAAAACGAAATTCAAATAGCAACTTAACTTATAAAATCCGCGCATTGAAAAAATTGTGGAGTTGTTATTGAAATTAACGATGCACAAAGGTTTGACGGCTTCAAAATCCACAGAAAACAATCCGATTTTAAGGCTTCGGATATTCGAGACGGAGTATTTTTTTTCAAGAACAGCCTGGAAGAAGATACAGATTTAATTTCGGAAATAAAAAATGGATTAAAAAAAACAAGGTCGGATTTCATCTAGAAACGATCTAGAAGAGGATATCGGATCTCTTGTGTTTTCGATGGAGCGCTTCAGAATTTTTGACTGGATGTCATTTTTGGCTGATGGAATTGCCCTATTAAATTTATGAATCGTTTTCTTTGGACACTTTGACGCTACATACTTTGAAAACTACCATTCAGTGCAGTTTGATTCACAGCAAAAAAAAAAAAAAACACAATTTTCAGAAAGAGACTGGGCAGCTGTACACTAAAAACCTGGACTGTCCATTTTAAGAACGGCTATCAATTCTGCTTTTAACATCTGTTTGCGAAACTGAAGACCGTACGATGGCGACGCTGCACTGAAACTCAAAGGAGGACAGATTTGCGCCTTTCTTCTGACGCTGAAGGATTTCAACTGAAGAGAAACTGAAAGAAGTCCGATTTTGGCCGATTTCGCTGTTAATTATAGATTGTAAACTGTTAGCTGTAGCTACTAGTTTTGGAGAGTTTTAAAGACATTGTTGGAGAGACTGGGAGGGAAGGAGGGAAGCAGTGTGGCTCTAGCGGAGCTGAGGAGGGACTGGGAGGGAAGCAGTGTGGCTCTAGCGGAGCTGAGGAGGGACTGGGAGGGAAGCAGTGTGGCTCTAGCGGAGCTGAGGAGGGACTGGGAGGGAAGCAGTGTGGCTCTAGCGCAGCTGAGGAGGGACTGGGAGGGAAGCAGTGTGGCTCTAGCGGAGCTGAGGAGGGACTGGGAGGGAAGCAGTGTGGCTCTAGCGGAGCTGAGGAGGGACTGGGAGGGAAGCAGTGTGGCTCTAGTGGAGCTGAGGAGGGACTGGGAGGAAGCAGTGTGGCTCTAGCGAGCTGAGGAGGAGGACTGGGAGGGAAGCAGTGTGGCTCTAGTGGAGCTGAGGAGGGACTGGGAGGGAAGCAGTGTGGCTCTAGCGGAGCTGAGGAGGGACTGGGAGGGAAGCAGTGTGGCTCTAGCGGAGCTGAGGAGGGACTGGGAGGGAAGCAGCGTGGCTCTAGCGTACACCTCTAAAGACATGGATGACATCGGGGAAGCCCTGTCGACCAACCACACCCCCAACGCCTCTTCCAGCAGCCCCGCCCAGGGGCCCCTGCTGGTCACCTCTGTGCTGGGGGCCACCCTGACCCTCATGTGCCTGCTGGGGGCCACGGGGAACATCTACATCCTGGCAGTGAGCAGCACCCCTCTCTGGAAAGCGGGCTCCCTGCACCTCTACATCGTCAACCTGGCCCTGGCTGACCTCCTCTACCTGTCCACCATCCCCTTCGTGGTCAGCACCTACTTCGCCCGCGACTGGTTGTTCGGAGAAACTGGTTGCCGGGTGCTGCTCAGCCTGGACCTGCTGGCCGCCCACGGCAGCGTCTTCACCCTGACGGCGATGAGCGCCGAGCGGTACCGCGCGGTCGCACGCCCCTTCCGCGCCCGGAGGTCGCCCAAAAGGTACCGGGCTCTGGTGGCCGTGGGGATCTGGCTGGCTTCCTTCCTCCTCACCCTGCCCATGATGGTGATGATCCGCCTTTGGAAAAGCCCGACCACTTCCAAACGGATCTGCTTCCCCACTTGGAAGCCGGAAGCCTTCAAGGCCTACCTGACTGTTCTGTTCTCCACCAGCGTTCTGGCACCCGGGTTCGCCCTGGCCTGCCTCTACGGCCGGTTAGCCAGAGCCTACTGGACGTCCGAAGCCAGGGTGCGCTCCACCAAGCGGAGGCTGAAACACAGAGTGGCCTGCCTGACCTTCGGTATCGTGGTCGCGTACTGGGCCTGTTTCCTGCCCTTCTGGGCGTGGCAGCTGGCCAAGCTCTACTCCCAGGATGCCTTGCGGTCCCTGTCGGACGACGCCCACGCTTATGTCAATTTCTCCGTCACCTGCTTGACCTACGGCAACAGCTGCATCAATCCCTTCCTCTACACCTTGCTGAGCAAGAATTACAGGGACTACGCGAGACAGAAACGCCAGCCCTCCACTGGGACCGGCGTGAGCAGCGGGGCTGGGGGGGACTGCGCTGTCCCGGGGGGAGGGAGGGAGGCGAGCGGGGGCGGGGCTGTTCTGGAAAAGGGGAAATCGGGAAGGGAAAATTAACAATTGCACCGGCTAGTTCGGAAAACCCTTTCCCGCGAAGCGTCTCTGACTGGTGTGTGTGTGTTTCTGCTGTGTAGTAAATGTGTTATTACAATGTTGTTATGCATAGTTACAATGTACTTAATGTGGAAATATTTTAACACGATATAACCCTAACACTAACCCTAACTCTTCTACTCTCTGAACAGCCTCCCTCTGTGCTGGTGGAGCAGAGAGAAAGAGAGGCTCTTATACTCTCTGAACAGCCTCCCTCTGTGCTGAGCAGAGAGAGAGAAAGAGAGGCTCTTATACTCTCTGAACAGCCTCCCTCTGTGCTGAGCAGAGAGAAAGAGAAAGGGAGGCTCTTATACTCTCTGAACAGCCTCCCTCTGCGCTGAGCAGAGAGAGAGAAAGAGAGGCTCTTATACTCTCTGAACAGCCTCCCTCTGTGCTGAGCAGAGAGAGAGAAAGAGAGGCTCTTATACTCTCTGAACAGCCTCCCTCTGTGCTGAGCAGAGAGAGAGAAAGGGAGGCTCTTATACTCTCTGAACAGCCTCCCTCTGTGCTGAGCAGAGAGAGAGAAAGAGAGGCTCTTATACTCTCTGAACAGCCTCCCTCTGTGCTGAGCAGAGAGAGAGAGAAAGAGGCTCTTATACTCTCTGAACAGCCTCGCTCTGAGCTGAGCAGAGAGAGAGAAAGGGAGGCTCTTATACTCTCTGAACAGCCTCCCTCTGTGCTGAGCAGAGAGAGAGAAAGGGAGGCTCTTATACTCTCTGAACAGCCTCCCTCTGTGCTGAGCAGAGAGAGAAAGGGAGGCTCTTATACTCTCTGAACAGCCTCCCTCTGTGCTGAGCAGAGAAAGAGAAAGGGAGGCTCTTATACTCTCTGAACAGCCTCCCTCTGCTGAGAGCAGAGAGAGAGAAAGAGAGGCTCTTATACTCTCTGAACAGCCTCCTCTGTGCTGAGCTCTTATCTGAACAGCCTCCCTCTGTGCTGAGCAGAGAGAGAGAAAGAGAGGCTCTTATTCTCTCTGAACAGTACCCTCTGTTTGCTGAGCAGAGAGAGACTGATTATATTCTTATACTCTCTGAACAGCCTCCTCTGTGCTGAGCAGAGAGAAAGAGAAAGAGAGGCTCTTATACTCTCTGAACAGCCTCCCTCTGTGCTGAGCAGAGAAAGAGAAAGGGAGGCTCTTATACTGTCTGAACAGCCTCCCTCTGTGTTGAGCAGAGATAAGAGAAAGGGATAATCTTATACTCTCTGAACAGCCTCCCTCCCTCTGTGCTGAGCAGAGAGAGAGAAAGGGAGGCTCATTACCTGAACAGCCTCACCCTCTGCCCTATACTTGTGCTACCATTGCCCCTCAGTGAACAGCCTGCAGAACAGCCTCCTCTGTGCTGAGCAGAGAGAGAAAGGGAGACCAGCCTCTGTATAGGCCTTATACTCTGTGAACACCATTGCCCCTCAGTGTAATACAGAGCCTCTCTGTGCTGAGCAGAGAGAGAGAAAGGGAGGCTCTTATACTCTCTGAACAGCCTCCCTCTGTGCTGAGCAGAGAAAGAGAAAGGGAGGCTCTTATACTCTCTGAACAGCCTCCCTCTGCTCTGTGCTGTAGCTTCAATTCAAACAAAATAGCACATTTAGTTTTCTGGACTAATGTTATACTGATTATATTTCTATATTTGAATGTTATGTTGTCTTTAGTTATTATTTCGGAAGAGCTGTTGGTTTATTTTCGATGAATGCTTTTATTAATGTCTATGTTTATTTAATATAGTAACCATAGCAATAAGCTTAAATAGATTTGTTCATATTAAGTATCGATTTTGTGTTTGTAATTTTCTAGTGTTTAATAATAATAATAATAATAATAATAATAAAATAATATTAATAATAATCAAACAATAAGCCATTTAGTGCCGCTGATTATATTTCTATATTTGTCTGTCTGCCATTGAGCTGTGGGATCATGAATTTTATTAATGTCTATGTCCCATTCTACCAGCCTCACCCCATTTGTTCTGTCTACCATTGTGTTTGTAATTTTCTAGTGTTTAAGAGCCATTGCAGTAATGTAAAAATGTCTGTCTGCCATTGAAGATCATTAAGGGTATAGTTAGCACACTGTGGTCCCATTCTACCAGCCTCACCCCATTGTAGCTGCCCTATACTTGTGCTACCATTGCCCCTCAGTGTAATACAGAACCATTGCAGTGCCGCTGTCTGTCTGTCTGCCATTGAAGATCATTGAGGGTATAGTTAGCACACTGTGGTCCCATTCTACCAGCCTCACCCCATTGTAGCTGCCCTATACTTGTGCTACCATTGCCCCTCAGTGTAATACAGAGCCATTGCAGTGCCGCTGTCTGTCTGTCTGCCATTGAAGATCATTGAGGGTATAGTTAGCACACTGTGGTCCCATTCTACCAGCCTCACCCCATTGTAGCTGCCCTATACTTGTGCTACCATTGCCCCTCAGTGTAATACAGAACCATTGCAGTGCCGCTGTCTGTCTGTCTGCCATTGAAGATCATTGAGGGTATAGTGAGCACACTGTGGTCCCATTCTACCAGCCTCACCCCATTGTAGCTGCCCTATACTTGTGCTACCATTGCCCCTCAGTGTAATACAGAGCCATTGCAGTGCTGCTGTCTGTCTGTCTGCCATTGAAGATCATTGAGGGTATAGTGTCTATAAATAATCTTGCTGCAGGTTCTGTCTCAGAAAGAATTCATACCCCTTCTGACACATTCCGTTGTGCAGCACGGATTCAAGCTGGGAGTTTCCGTGTCCCTGTTTCATTCGCTGGTCCCGTGCCGCAGTGTTGCCAGGGCCGCGGTTTTCCCGCGGTATTGGGCTACTTCAAAAACACAGCCGCGGGAAATATTCTAGAGTCGCGGGTCGATAATGTAATTAGACTGGCGGTATAACTTTAAGAGACTCGTGTGTTTTTTTAAAAAAAAATGTTTGCAATATTGTTTGGGATACAGTACCAGCATTCGTATTTGCATATAGGAGGCTGTGTGGTCCAGTGGTTAAAGAAAAGGGCTTGTAACCAGGAGGTCCCCGGTTCAAATCCCACCTCAGCCACTGACTCACTGTGTGACCCTGAGCAAGTCACTTCACCTCCTTGTGCTCCGTCTTTCGGGTGAGACGTAGTTGTAAGTGACTCTGCAGCTGATGCATAGTTCACACACCCTAGTCTCTGTAAGTCGCCTTGGATAAAGGCGTCTGCTAAATAAACTAATAATAATAATATTTCAATAAAGAGATCGCGCTTTAAATTCGCTTATAGGTGTGGATGTTGAATTGTCCCTTCAGAGCTTCCGTACGAATTTGTAGTTTGCGGATGGGACTTGTAGTTTTTATCAAATTTATACGACGTATATTTATGACGTGTTAATAACAAGCTTGCTTTCAGTTAAAACAAATAATTGGTCTCTTTTTGAAGTGACTTTGGGCCGCCACACAGCGCAGTGAGAAAATATACTAACAACACAAAACGCACCGGCAGCGCTTCAGCAGAGGAGAGAGATCCGCGCAGAAAGAAAGGGAAAGAAACGCCGAAACTCGCTTTAGAAATCCTAAATCGATCCCACAGGCAGCCTCGATCGATTTATTACCGGCGTGCGGGCAAGCCAATCCAAGCCAGGCAGCGATAAGCGCGGATCGATAAGCAAACGATCACGGGACACACGCGCATACAAACTGTTTGGATGATGTAGAAAAATATAAAAAATATAAGCAAGATATTTCAGTTTTTTTTTTTTTTTTTTCTTAAAAAAAATATTTCCCAACTTAAAACCAATGTCACCTTACAATAATTGATGTTGAGTTTCAGTGTTTTAAAATAACATATCAAACGGAAACGAAATTTCAAAGTACCATTTGTAATTCAGTAATGTGAGAGAATTGGTCAGGGGTCTGAATACTTTTGCAAGGCACTGTAATATATATATATGTGTCAATATTATTATTATTATTATTATGATTATCGACAGATGACTGTATGTAAGCTCTGAGGCGTTGAAGTTATAATAAATAATATCCTTTAAAATGAACCCATATGCTGTTTTTTTGGTTTTATTTTGGTTTTTATTGATTTTGAAATTGAATTTGTCGTTATTGAAGTCAGATTAATCCTTCTCCACGATTTTTCTTCGGTGAAACTCGGGTTCCGGTTCATTATTTTGCGGTGACGTAGCTTCCGGGGCTGTGGAACGCGCGCGCGTAGTTTTACGGCAAGCGCAAAATTGTCATTTTTAGAGAGAGATTTCAAATGAATTTATTATAGACAACTCGAAATCATTTCCAGATCTCTCTTTAAAATACTTAAAGATATCTCTAAATCATTTGTTTTTAAAGATCTCTAAAATACATTTAGAGAGACCGTCTAACTTCATTAGAAACACAGTCACTACCGGAGATCGTTTTATCCGGATAGATTTTGTAAAAGTGATCGTTCTAATAGGGATAATTTCCATTGAAAATGAAAAATTTACTGCTTGAATAAAAAGGTGGTTCGTTATGGTGAAGTTAGACTATAAATAAATTATTTCTAGATATACTGAAATTGAGTTTTAAATGCAATTAGTTATACAAAAGACAAAGATTTTTTCTCATTTATTTTTTTCTTGAATGATTTTGGCTTGTGTTATTTTTATTATTACCAGAAGATTTGCAACAAATATTTGAACATCGTTTAGTTTATCATATATTTAAAAAAAAAAACAAATTACAAAAATTAATTAATTCTACATAGAGGGAGATGCTGCTAAACTTTTGTCCACAGCTGTACATGATGTATCGTAATAGAGGTCTGTATCGCTTGGGATACGAGCCCACAGCATAAAGAACTACAGCTCCCAGCGGGTGCAGAGGCATGCTGGGAGCCGTAGTCCTAGCCAGCAAGTTCATTCTATATAGCGGGTGACGCAAATCCTTTGGATGTAGCTGTAGATGCTGTTGCTTGCATAGCACTGGTTTGGTCCCAGTTTTTACTGGACTTTGAAGGAGACGACTTTGAATCCTCCATCCACTCCCAGGAAGGCCAGCTTCTGGTCACCACAGCGGTTCGGAAACTTGACCAGGAAATCATCGGAGACTTTCACCTCGAAGAAGTCAGGCTTGTAATAGATAAACACCTGGAGAGACAGACAGACAGACAGACAGACAGACACACTCGCTTCAGTATCCACTGTACACAATACAGACACATTAACACAATACGTTCTCTCAAACTGATGGTCATAATTTACAATGCTTCCCTGTGCTTTACCAGACCTCTCTGTCCTTTACAATGCTTCCCTATGCTTTACCAGACCTCTCTGTGCTTTACAATGCTTCCCTATGCTTTACCAGACCTCTCTGTGCTTTACAATGCTTCCCTATGCTTTACCAGACCTCTCTGTGCTTTACAATGCTTCCCTATGCTTTACCAGACCTCTCTGTGCTTTACAATGCTTCCCTGTGCTTTACCAGACCTCTCTGTGCTTTACAATGCTTCCCTATGCTTTACCAGACCCTCTGTGCTTTACAATGCTTCCCTAGGCTTTACCAGACCTCTCTGTTCTTTACAGTGCTTCCCTCTTTACCAGACCTCTCTGTGCTTTACAATGCTTCCCTATGCTTTACCAGACCTCTCTGTGCTTTACAATGCTTCCTATGCTTTACCAGACCTCTCTGTGCTTTACAATGCTTCCTATGCTTTACCAGACCTCTCTGTGCTTTACAATGCTTCCCTGTGCTTTACCAGACCTCTCTGTGCTTTACAATGCTTCCCTATGCTTTACCAGACCTCTCTGTGCTTTACAATGCTTCCTATGCTTTACCAGACCTCTCTGTTTTTACAATGCTTCCCTATGCTTTACCAGACCTCTCTTTTACAATGCTTCTTTACCAGACCTCTCTGTGCTTTACAATGCTTCCCTTCCTTTACCAGACGTCTCTTGCTTTACAATGCTTCTCCTATGCTTCCCCCAGACCCCTCTGTGTTTTTTACAATGGCTTCCCTATGCTTTACCAGACCTCTCTGTGCTTTTACAATGCGAGGGTTGAAATTTATCAGACCTCTCTGTGTTGTCTTCCCGGCTTTACCAGACCTCTCTGTGCTTTACAATGCTTCCCTATGCTTTACCAGACCTCTCTGTGCTTTACAATGCTTCCCTATGCTTTACCAGACCTCTCTGTGCTTTACAATGCTTCCCTATGTTTTTACCAGACCTCTCTGCTTTTACAATGCTTCCCTATGTTTTACCAGACCTCTCTGTGCTTTACAATGCTACCCCTATGTTTTACCAGACCTCTCTGTGCTTTACAATGCTTCCCTATGCTTTACCAGACCTCTCTGTGTTTTTACAATGCTTCCTATGCTTTACCAGACCTCTCTGTGCTTTACAATGCTTCCCTATGCTTTACCAGACCTCTCTGTGCTTTACAATGCTTCCCTATGCTTTACCAGACCTCTCTGTGCTTTACAATCACCTTCACTTCCTCTCCGTGTTTGAAGGGGAAGGCGTGGTCTCGTTGCTCCTCCCCCCAGACCCCGCCCATTCTGGAGTTGCACACGATGGTGTTGGTGTCTCCATGCTCGTCGAAGCGAGGGTTGAAATGGAGAGAGAACTCGTTGTCCGACCGGCCGATATTGAACGCGAAACTGGAGGAGAAAGACAGGCCAGTTAGAGTCAGGAGTCGAGTCCTGTTGTACCACATTAAACACTCGACAGAGCGGAACGGAGAGATGCTACAGAGAGCTTTCTCACAGCGTCTTCAGAGTAAATTCAATGGCAAACGTTTCCACTAGAAGTCTTTCTCAGCGTCTTCAGAGTAAATTCAATGGCAAACGTTTCCGCTAGAAGTCTTTCTCAGCGTCTTCACTGTAAATTCAATGGTAAACGTTTCCACTAGAAGTCTTTCTCAGCGTCTTCAGTGTAAATTCAATGGCAAACGTTTCCACTAGAAGTCTTTCTCAGCGTCTTCAGTGTAAATTCAATGGCAAACGTTTCCGCTAGAAGTCTTTCTCAGCGTCTTCAGTGTAAATTCAATGGCAAACGTTTCCACTAGAAGTCTCTCTCAGCGTCTTCAGTGTAAATTCAATGGCAAACGTTTCCACTAGAAGTCTTTCTCAGTGTGAATCACGTACCTTTTTGCTTGTGGTTCCACGACGCCTTTGATTTTCAGCAGCTGCCCCGGAGCAAACTCAAAGTTTTTTGCGTACAGCTTCTGTAAATAAAAAAAAAAAAACCGGTCGAGTGTAAAAATCTTCCTGTTGTAAACTGTACACACACACACACACACACACACAAACAACTCCCAGACCTGTCTCAACTCTCCCTTGTTTGCCGGGGTCTCCCGTTTTCTCCCGGGACAGATTTCCTCCTGTATTTTGCTAAAAACTCAACTCTGAAACCCCTATATGTCGGCAAACCTTTAATTTCTGCAGACGTCATGTCCTCTCTGCGGTTACTGCATTCCCTATCTGTACGCAGCGGGCTTTAGGACACAGGGGAAGCCGTGCCTGGCTTCGCGTGTGATAAGCCCTCCCGCTAAAACAGATCTATACCGAGCACCAAAAGAAACGCATCGCTACGTTAAATCTGCAGTAGTAACTGATTTAAATGGTATAAAAGGACCTTTTTTATCGTGTTGCGTGTTCCTGTGTGTTGCTACAACTGTTTACGTAAGGTGTGTGTATTGTTTTAAGTATAAGTTTTACATTTTGACCACTTTTTAAAAAAACTTTTAAATTGCATTCCACTGCCTCCAAGATGGCTTCCCGCGGACCCGCATGGCCCTCCCTCAGAACTACATTTCCCATCATCCTCCTGCTCGCTGGTCAATCCATCTAGGTTACATATGCGAGCAGGAGGATGATGGGAAATGTAGTTCTGAGGGGTCCACGCTCCCTTATTTTGAAAAACTCCATGTTTTCACAGGTATGTAGTCAGCGCTCCTTTAAAGGGAGGGACCAGCGATACTGTTAATAAAGCTAATAAGAGGTGAGAGAATGGATTTTAAAGATGGTCAGCGCTCCTTTAAAGGGAGGGACCAGCGATACTGTTAATAAAGCTAATAAGAGGTGAGAGAATGGATTTTAAAGACAGTCAGCGCTCCTCTAAAGGGAGGGACCAGCGATACTGTTAATAAAGCTAATAAGAGGTGAGAGAATGGATTTTAAAGATGGTCAGCGCTCCTTTAAAGGGAGGGACCAGCGATACTGTTAATAAAGCTAATAAGAGGTGAGAGAATGGATTTTAAAGATGGTCAGCGCTCCTTTAAAGGGAGGGGCCAGCGATACTGTTAATAAAGCTAATAAGAGGTGAGAGAATGGATTTTAAAGATGGTCAGCGCTCCTTTAAAGAGAGGGACCAGCGATACTGTTAATAAAGCTAATAAGAGGTGAGAGAATGGATTTTAAAGATGGTCAGCGCTCCTCTAAAGGGAGGGACCAGCGATACTGTTAATAAAGCTAATAAGAGGTGAGAGAATGGATTTTAAAGATGGTCAGCGCTCCTTTAAAGGGAGGGGCCAGCGATACTGTTAATAAAGCTAATAAGAGGTGAGAGAATGGATTTTAAGGATGGTCAGCGCTCCTCTAAAGGGAGGGGCCAGCGATACTGTTAATAAAGCTAATAAGAGGTGAGAGAATGGATTTTAAAGATGGTCAGCGCTCCTTTAAAGGGAGGGACCAGCGATACTGTTAATAAAGCTAATAAGAGGTGAGAGAATGGATTTTAAAGATGGTCAGCGCTCCTTTAAAGGGAGGGACCAGCGATACTGTTAATAAAGCTAATAAGAGGTGAGAGAATGGATTTTAAAGATGATCAGCTGGCTCCTTTAAAGGGAGGGACCAGCGATACTGTTAATAAAGCTAATAAGAGGTGAGAGAATGGATTTTAAAGATGGTCAGCGCTCCTTTAAAGGGAGGGGCCAGCGATACTGTTAATAAAGCTAATAAGAGGTGAGAGAATGGATTTTAAAGATGGTCAGTGCTCCTTTAAAGGGAGGGCCAGCGATACTGTTAATAAAGCTAATAAGAGGTGAGAGAATGGATTTTAAAGATGGTCAGTGCCCCTTTAATCTGTTCAATGCTGTTAATAAAGCTAATAAAGAGGAATGGAGAGAAAGCTCCTTTAAAGGGAGGGGCCAGCAATGCTGTTAATAAAGCTAATTCTGAGACTTTTAAAGATGGTCTAAAATCTTTAAAGGAGGGACCAGCACACACAGTTACAAAACAGACCCCCTTCTCTCTTCCTCTTTCTTCAGTTTCTAATCTGCTTCCATTTCCAGTTTCTTGTGCTGCTATTCTGTGCTAAAACTGAAGCCGTGTCTTGGACTTTTGATCTATTTTAAAGACTTGTCAAGTTCTCTCTCTCCCTCCTTCCCTCTCTCTGCTCTCCTCTCTCTGTCTCTCTCTCCCTCTCTCTGCTCTCCTCTCACTCCCTCCTTCCCTCTCTCCGCTGTCCTCTCTCTTCCGCTCTCTCCGCTCTCCTCTCTCTCCCTCCTTCCTCTCTCTCTCCTCTCTCTCAGACAGACAGACAGACTTCCCTCTCTCTCCTCTCTCTCTCTCTCTCTCTCTCTCTTTCCCTCTCTCTGTTCTCTCTCTCACTCCCTCCTTCCCTCTCTCCGCTCTCCTCGTCTCTCCGCTCTCCTCTCTCTCCCTCCTTCCCTCTCTCTGCTCTCCTCTCATTCACTCCTTCCCTGTCTCTCTCTCTCTCTCTCCCTCTCCCCCCCCTCTCTCTCTCACTCCCCCTCTCCCCCCTCTCTCTGATTGATTTGCTCCAGATGTTCTGCAGAAGGAGTAAAAAAGAGAGAAATGAAAGACTCTGGCAGAGAGAGGAAACGCGTGGCAATTCTTTCCTATTTAGACATTACTCCTTAAAAGGAGTCGGCCTGTATTCAACTGACAGCATCCTAACCACAAATCAGCAACCAATTACCCAGCCCTCCCCTCCCACAGTACAGAACTGAGGATCCCAATCAGACTGGAATTCCCTTCAGAGCCCCCATAGTAAAAGCACAGCACAGTGTGATACAGCACAGAGAGGGACGGTAAAGCATAGGGAAGCATTGTAAAGCACAGAGAGGGACAGTCCCTTCTTCATGGGGAAGTGTTGTAAACTACACAGAGAGGTCTGTGTAAAGCT
>CM072692.1:3733380-3775880 GCA_036884735.1 Huso huso
GTTTTAAGTTCTGATGCGCTGAAGCCCCCGGTGACTGCTGCTGGATAATTAATGAGAAGGCGGGGTTAGAGGCGGTCATGAATTATGTAGTTTGTAGGTTTTTTCTTTTACTCAAATCGCACCTGGTGGTTTGCGATATAATAACAACTAAAACATTAATTCATTTGTAATTGCAATCTTTTTTTTAAATTTACGTGCACTTGTGAATTAGGGGGATGTCTTAACTTACATTTCCAGTTTCAAATAATATAAGAGATTCGTTAGCCAATCCGCGGTATTGATGCTATAGATGCACACAAAGTACTTTATTTGACTGTCTGAAATTACATTTTTTGGGTTTATAAAACAGTCTAGGAGATCATGGCTTCGGTAGCGGTGGCTGAGCCGAGCCTGAGCCCGGTTTCCGAGGCGCTGGTGCCCGCTTGCATGTTCGCTCCGGAGCGGGGATGCGGAGATGACCCGGCCGGCTCAGAGCACTGCGACGACGGCGAGACTTTGAACGGCAAGCTCGGGGATCACTTGGACTTCACCAGCAAGGTAGGCCGCATGTTTATTTATTTATTTATTTTTGTAAACATAAACAAGCCATAAATAAAACGAGGGAAACAGACATAAAACATGTGAAATAAGCGTTTTACACACGCATACATACATATATATGGAGAGAAAAAAAATATATAAACGAAAAAGAGTCTTTTTTGAAGACGGTTATTGATCTGGAAAACGATAATATCGTTTATTGATAATTGTCTAAATTCGGAGCACAATACAATTGTAGAAACACAATTTCATAGTCTTTTTTTTATTATTACAACAACGACAAAACTAAACGTGTTTTTGTTATCAGAACACGTATTATTATTATTATTATTATTATTATTATTATTATTATTATTATTATTATTATTATTATTACTGTACCGTAATGTTTTTAGTGCCGCAATATTATGTATATGGTGGTGGTTTCTGAAATAATAATAATAATAATAATAATAATAATAATAATAATAACTTTAAAAAACCATAAATATTTGGCTTATCCACACACATAAAACCTATTTTTCTCCACAAATGTTGGCGACCTGTTGCGATAAACGGAGTATGGATTGCTAGTGGGAATTTCGCGGCAAAAATGTTTGCGTTTTATCATTTATTTATTTGTTTTTCAGACAAAACAAAAGCCTCGCGAATATTGATGGCTTTTCAGTAACCCTTAGCAACCATACTCTTAGTACGAAGTTAAATATGCTGTATAATAATAAACTAACTGTAATTTTAAATAGCCGGTGCTGTCAGGTGTCATTAAAATTGAATTAAATACGTGTTCTGATAACAAAAACACGTTTAGTTTTGTCGCGGTTGTAATAAAAAAAAAGACTATGAAATCGTGTTTCTACGATGGTATTGGACCGTGCTTTTGAATTTAGACGATATTATCGATTTCCAGATTACTAACAAATTCACAACCGTCTTCAGAAAGACTTTATTTTTTCGTTTATAAGTTTATTTTTCTTCATATTTCTGTATGTATGCGCGTGTGGTGTATTTTTGAATAGTTTTATATAGACAGCTGATGTAATTGTTTGAAATTTTAGTTTCGTTTTTCAAAGACACGCATTTAAACGCTGAAAAATTAACCCCCCCACACACACAGCTATCCCAGTGTAAACGTCAAATACGCATTATTAACATTTTCGTATACTGATAGGATTTTTATACACTTCAAATTTAAATCTGTGTAGATTTTAAAAAGGTTTTCGATGCGTCTGTTTTGGCGTGGAACCGGAAGTAAAACGTCACCACTGCCTGGCAACGTTAAGCGCATGTAATAGTTCAATGATAAATATCTACTTAAAATAGCACTAGGTATATAATAGCCATTGTTCCCAATGCTATACAATACAAAGAAGTCTGTTTCTGTGTAATATATATGATGTATCGTAATAGAGGTCTGTATCGCTTGTGATACGAGACCCACAGCATAAAGAACTACAGCTCCCAGCATGCCTCACCATTGCCGCGGGTGCAGAGGCATGCTGGGAGCCGTAGTCCTAGCCAGCAAGTTCATTCTACAGGGTGATGATGCGGGACTTTTGGCCACAGCTGTACGTGATGTATCGTAATAGAGGTCTGTACCGCTGTGAGACCTCTGAGACCCATAAGCACACAGTGATACGAGACCCACAGCACGTGGTGCAGAGGCATAAGCCAGCATAAAGACCCAGCCAGCATAAAGTTCAACTACAGGCTCCCAGCATGCCTCACCATTGCCGCGGGTGCAGAGGCATGCCACAGCATAAAGAACTACAGCTCCCAGCATGCCTCACCAGTGGTGCAGCCAGCAGCAAGTTCATTCTACATAGAGGGTGATGCAAAACCTTCGTGACAAATGCAATATTTAGCAGCAACACCTGGCGGTATTGTTGGTGTTGAATGTCAAAAATGATACTCTTTTTTTTATCAGTTGGACTGCTCTCAGAGGAACTTGAGACACACATTCAAATACTGGAACTGCACAATACTCTCTGTTCCAGATGTCATAAAATATGAGAGGTCTGAAGTCAATCGCATCCATTCATTTCAACTCTGCTTTCTGTCGTAGGAGAGGGGAATCAGACTCCCGCTGCACAGCAGTGTGATCCAGTCCTGGTTTCACTAGGAGTTTAATAATAAGACACACCTGAGCTTGTTAGCTAGACACACTGGGGGCTGATCAAGCTGGTAGCAGTAAAACCTGGACTGGATCACACTGCTGTGCAATAGGAGTCTGATTCCCATCCCTGATCTCTCTGTCTAAATATCCCACAGTTCCCAGCAATATCCTGTAGCTCTCTTTACTATAAAATCAGCTACAAACCTCCTTATTTCATTCCCTGGTCTGTCTCAGCTGAGAGAGAGAGGAAGTTACAAGGGCTGTAGGTCTCTCTCTCTCTCTCTCTCTCTCTCTCTCTGTGTCTCAGAGAGAGGATGCAGGAGGCTGTCAGGTCACTCTCATTAACGCTGTCTCTGTGTCTCAGAGAGAGGATGCAGGAGGCTGTCAGGTCTCTCATTCTGTCTCTGTGTCTCAGAGAGAGGATGCAGGGGGCTGTCAGGTCTCTCATTAACGCTGTCTCTGTGTCTCAGAGAGAGGATGCAGGGGGCTGTCAGGTCTCTCATTAACGCTGTCTCTGTGTCTCAGAGAGAGGATGCAGGGGGCTGTCAGGTCTCATTAACGCTGTCTCTGTGTCTCAGAGAGAGGATGCAGGAGGCTGTCAGGTCTCTCATTAACGCTGTCTCTGTGTCTCAGAGAGAGGATGCAGGAGGCTGTCAGGTCACTCTCTCATTAACGCTGTCTCTGTGTCTCAGAGAGAGGATGCAGGGGGCTGTCAGGTCACTCTCTCATTAACGCTGTCTCTGTGTCTCAGAGAGAGGATGCAGGGGCTGTCAGGTCACTCTCTCATTAACGCTGTCTCTGTGTCTCAGAGAGAGGATGCAGGAGGCTGTCAGGTCTCATTAACGCTGTCTCTGTGTCTCAGAGAGAGGATGCAGGGGGCTGTCAGGTCTCTCATTAACGCTGTCTCTGTGTCTCAGAGAGAGGATGCAGGAGGCTGTCAGGTCACTCTCTCATTAACGCTGTCTCTGTGTCTCAGAGAGAGGATGCAGGGGGCTGTCAGGTCAGGTCTCTCATTAACACTGTCTCTGTGTCTCAGAGAGAGGATGCAGGGGGCTGTCAGGTCTCTCATTAACGCTGTCTCTGTGTCTCAGAGAGAGGATGCAGGGGGCTGTCAGGTCTCTCATTAACGCTGTCTCTGTGTCTCAGAGAGAGGATGCAGGGGGTCAGGTCTGTCAGGTCTCTCTCAGAGAGAGGATTAACGTCAGGTCTCGTTGTCTCTCTGTGTCTCAGAGAGGATGCAGGAGGCTGTCAGGTCTCTCATTAATGCTGTCTCTGTGTCTCAGAGAGGATGCAGGGGCTGTCAGGTCACTCTCTCATTGCAGCTGTCTCTGTGTCTCAGAGAGAGGATGCAGGGGGCTGTCAGGTCTCTCATTAACGCTGTCTCTGTGTCTCAGAGAGAGGATGCAGGAGGCTGTCAGGTCACTGTCTCTGTGTCTCAGAGAGGATGCAGGGAGACTGTCAGATCTGTGTCTCTGTGAGAGAGGATGCAGGAGACTGTCAGATCTCTCATTAACGCTGTCTCTGTGTCTCAGAGAGAGGATGCAGGAGGCTGTCAGGTCTCTCATTAACGCTGTCTCTCTCTCTCTCTCTCTCTCTCTCTCAGCGGGCTCTCATCAGCCCCAGCGGGGAGCAGTTTGACTCGTTGCTCAAGCAGCTCAGAGAGAGGATGGAGGAGGGCTGTGGGGAGACGATCTACGTGGTGGGAGTCGGCTCAGGTGAGAGGACAGGGGAAGCATCGCGAAACGTTCAGTGTTTAAACTGTGGGACTTCCAACACCTCCCCTCTCCTCTCTCTCTCTCAGGGAGGTCACTATGCTGTGTGTGTGTGTCTCTCCCTCTCTCTCTCCTCTGTCTCTCTCTCTCTCTCTCCTCTCTCTCTCCCTCTCTGATGGAGGTCTCTCCCTCTCCTTTCTCCCTCTCTCCTCCTCTCTCCTCTCTCTCCTCTCTCCTCTCCTCTCTCTCTCTCTCTCTCTCTCTCCTCTCTCTCGCCTGTCTGACGGAGGTCACTGTGGAGTGTGTGTGTGTCTAACCCCTCCCCCTCCCTCCCTCCTCTCCCTCTCTCCTCTCCTCTCAGACGGGGGTGACTACGGTCTGGATCTCTGGACATGCAGGCCTGTGTGTCTCTCGGGTCCTCTCCCCTGTCGGAGCAGATCTGATGAAGGTCACATGGGTGCTGTGTGTGGGACAGGCCCTCTCAGGGGGGGGGGGCGTGATTACCTCTCTCGAGGCGTGGGCGAGGCAGACTTCCTCGAGGTCCGGTGCGTACCGCAAGCAGGCCTGGGAAACCGACGCCATTGTGGCTCAAGCGAGCCGCCCACCTCCCATTCAAACCTATAGAGCCCAGAGCCAAGATGGCCGCCGCTGGGTGGCAGTTTCCTAATACAATGTTTTGTTTGAATATTGAGATATATACAGTTGATAAACTGCAGCACAGACAGACAGACAGACAGACACACAGACACACAGACAGACCTCTGCCCCGGAGCCCACCTCCCATTCAAACCTATACAGAGCTTAGAGCCAACATGGCCGCCAGTGGACTGCAGTTTCTCAACACACACACACACACACACACACACACACACACGTACGTGTAGATCCATACCTGACTGTACGTTGTGTGTGTTTAGAGGTGCAGAGTGGCGATGGTGGGCAGTGTGGATGCTGGTAGGAAACTGACGCCATGTTGGCTCAGACAGGGAAGCCACACCCTGTTCAAACCTGTACAGCACCAGGAGCCAAGATGGCCGCCGGTGGGCTGCAGTTTTCCTCATGTTTTGTTTGACACACATACAGAGAGTTGATAAACTGGGCACAGACAGACAGACAGACGAGGGGTCAGACAAACGGACAGACACAAACACACCAGACCCGGCCCACCTCCCATTCAGAGACAGAGACAGAGACGGACACACTCAGGGTCAGAGATGGACAGACACACACACAGAGACGGACTGACACAAACACACAGACACTGACAAACACAGAGACAGACACACAGAGACAGAGAGAGACACACACACACAGAGACAGAGACACACACAGACAGAGACAGACACACACACAGACAGACAGACACACACACACACAGACAGACAGACAGACAGACACACAGACAGACAGACAGACACACAGACACACACACAGACACACAGACACACACACAGACAGACAGACACAGAGACAGACAGACAGACACACACACAGAGACAGACAGACAGACACACACACACAGAGTCAGACAGACACACACACAGAGACAGACAGACAGACACACACACAGAGACACAGACAGACACAGAGAGACAGACAGACACACACACAGAGTCAGACAGACACACACACAGACACACACACACTGGTATATTAACACACTAACTGTGTGTGTCAGAGAGACAGACAGACACACACACAGACAGACACACACACTGGTATATTAAGTTGCTAACTGTGTGTGTGTGTCTCTGTGTCTCTTTGTGCTTCGTGCTGCAGCGTGGCGGTGGTGGGGAACGTGGACGCCGGTAAGTCCACCCTGCTGGGGGTGCTGACCCACGGCGAGCTGGACAACGGCCGCGGCTTCGCCCGGCAGAAGCTGTTCCGCCACAAGCACGAGATGGAGTCGGGGCGCACCAGCAGCGTGGGCAACGACATCCTGGGGTTCGACCAGCGAGGGGCCGTCGTGAACCTGCCCGACGGGCACGGGGGCAGCCTGGACTGGACCAAGATCTGCGAGAGGTCAGCCAAGGTGATCACCTTCATCGACCTGGCCGGGACACGAGAAGTACCTGAAAACAACCGTGTTCGGCATGACCGGACACCTGCCTGACTTCTGCATGCTGATGGTGAGAGGGGAGGGGAGGGGAGGGGAGGGGAGACCTGCCTGACTTCTGCATGCTGATGGTGAGAGGGGAGAGGGAGGGAGGGGGAGGGAGACCTGCCTGACTTCTGCATGCTGATGGTGAGATGGGATGGGGAGGGGGGGGGAGGGGAGACCTGCCTGACTTCTGCATGCTGATGGTGAGAGGGGGGAGGGGAGGGGAGGGGAGACCTGCCTGACTTCTGCATGCTGATGGTGAGAGGGGAGAGGGAGGGAGGGGGAGGAGACCTGCCTGACTTCTGCATGCTGATGGTGAGAGGGGAGGGGGGGGGAGGGGGGAGACCTGCTGACTTCTGCATGCTGATGGTGAGAGGGGAGGGAGGGAGGGAGGGAGACCTGCCTGACTTCTGCATGCTGATGGTGAGAGGGGAGGGGGGAGGGGAGGGGGGGGGAGACCTGCCTGACTTCTGCATGCTGATGGTGAGAGGGAGGGAGGATGGGAGGGGGGAGACCTGCCTGACTTCTGCATGCTGATGGTGAGAGAGGGGAGGGGAGGGGAGGGGAGAGGAGACCTGCCTGACTTCTGCATGCTGATGGTGAGAGGGAGAGGGAGGGGAGGGAGGGGAGGGACTTCTGCATGAGGGATGGTGGGGGGGGGGGGGGAGGGGAGGAGGAGGGGAGGGGAGGGGTGAGAGGAGGAGGAGGGGAGAGGGGTGAGGAGGAGGAGAGGGAGGGGAAGGAGGAGAGGGGGGAGAGGGGCAGGAGGGGGGGAGACCTGCCAGACTTCTGCATGCTGATGGAGAGGAGGGGAAGAGAAGGGGGGGAGGAGTAGGAGAGAGAGGAAGATGAAGAGGAGTAGAGGAGGGGAGAGGTGGGGTGGGGGGGAGAGGAGGGGGAGAGAGCAGAGCAGATAGAAGAGAGGAGAGGAGGAGGAGGGCAGAGAGGGATGAGAGGGTGCAGAGTCTCCTCACTCCCTCTCTCCCTCTCTCTCCTGTAGGGGTCTCTCCCTCCTGTCTCTCTCTCTCTCTCTCCCTCCTTTACTGTCCCTGCTCTGAGAGGGGCTCAGTGTCTCTCCCTCTCTCTCTAGAGAGTGTCCTGGGGTGAGAGGGTGCACAGTGTCTCTGACTCTAGAGAGTGTCCTGTAGGGGTGAGAGGGGCACAGTGTCTCTGACTCTCTCTCTCTAGAGAGTGTCCTGTAGGATGAGAGGGTGCACAGTGTCTCTGACTCTAGAGAGTGTCCTGTAGGGGTGAGAGGGTGCACAGTGTCTCTGACTCTCTCTCTCTAGAGAGTGTCCTGTAGGGTGAGAGGGTGCACAGTGTCTCTGACTCTCTCTAGAGAGTGTCCTGTAGGGGTGAGAGGGTGCACAGTGTCTCTCTCTCTCTCTCTCTAGAGAGTGTCCTGTAGGGGTGAGAGGGTGCACAGTGTCTCTGACTCTAGAGAGTGTCCTGTAGGGGTGAGAGGGTGTCTCAGTGTCTCTAGAGACTCTCTAGGGGTGAGAGAGAGTGTCCTGTAGGGGTGAGAGGGTCCACAGGGGTGAGGGTGCTGACTCTCTCTCTAGAGAGTGTCCTGTAGGGGTGAGAGGGTGCACAGTGTCTCTGACTCTCTCTGTAGAGAGTGTCCTGTAGGGGTGAGAGGGTGCACAGTGTCTCTGACTCTCTCTCTCTAGAGAGTGTCCTCTAGGGGTGAGAGGGTGCACAGTGTCTCTGACTCTCTCTCTAGAGAGTGTCCTGTAGGGGTGAGAGGGTGCACAGTGTCTCTGACTCTCTCTCTCTAGAGAGAGTGTCCTGTAGGGGTGAGAGGGTGCACAGTGTCTCTGACTCTCTCTCTAGAGAGTGTCCTGTAGGGGTGAGAGGGTGCACAGTGTCTCTGACTCTCTAGAGAGTGTCCTGTAGGGGTGAGAGGGTGCACAGTGTCTCTGACTCTCTAGAGAGTGTCCTGTAGGGGGAGAGGTGGGTGCACAGTGTCTCTCTCTCTAGAGAGTGTCCTGTAGGGGTGAGAGGGTGCACAGTGTCTCTGACTCTCTCTCTCTAGAGAGTGTCCTGTAGGGGTGAGAGGGTGCACAGTGTCCTCTAGAGAGTGTCCTGTGGGGTGAGAGGGTGCACAGTGTCTCTCTCTCTCTAGAGAGTGTCCTGTAGGGGTGAGAGGGTGCACAGTGTCTCTCTCTCTAGAGAGTGTCCTGTAGGGGTGAGAGGGTGCACAGTGTCTCTGACTCTCTCTCTCTCTGACTCTCTCTCCTGGGTGCTGTTGCAGGTGGGCAGTAACGCGGGCATCGTTGGCATGACGAAGGAGCACCTGGGGCTGGCGCTGGCCCTCAACGTGCCCGTGTTCGTGGTGGTCACTAAGATCGACATGTGCCCGGCCAACATCCTGCAAGGTGAGAGGGCAGCGGGGACCCCCAGATGCACTGGAGCAGCGCAGAGACGAGACCGTCGAAAACTGACCCTGAAATACCAGGGTTTAAACTGGTGCTCTCCTCCTCCTCCTCCTCCTCTATCCCTCCTTCTCTCTGTCTCTCCTCCTTCTCTCCCTCCCATTCCTTCCCTAACTCTCCCCCCGTTTTTCCTCTCCTCCTTCTCTCCCTCCTCCCTGTCTCTCCTCTCTCCGCCTTCTCTCCCTCCTCCGTCTCTCCGTCTCTCCTCTCTTCTCCCTGTCTCTCCTCTCTCCTCTCCTTCCCTCTGCCCTATCTCCCCCTCTTTCTCCCTCCCTCCTCCGTCTCTTCCCCTCTCCTTTCTCTCTGTCTTCCTCCTTATCCTCTCCCTTCCTCTCTCCCCTCCTCCTCTCTCTCTCTCTCTCTGAGACTCTGAAGTTTGTTGTATTGCTTGCTCTCACTCTCCTCTCTCTCTCTCTCTCTCTCTCTCAGAGACTCTCAAGTTGTTACATCGTTTGCTCAAGTCTCCGGGTTGCAGGAAGATTCCAGTCCTGGTTCAGAACAGCGATGATGTCATCGTCACAGCCTCCAACTTCAGCTCTGAGAGGTACTGTGCAGCTCGCAGGACGACCCGGGGGTCCCGGACAGGACTGGACCCCCTCTACAGCCCCAGAACCGTTCTGGCTGTGCTGGGGTCTGGCGGAAAACCACCCCAAACGTCTGTGTAGTTAAAGAACTACAGCTCCCAGCATCCCTCACCACTGGCACGAATGATGAGGCATGCTGGGAGCTGTAGTTCTATAGCCAGGGCTGTACCGATTCACTGTGTGTCGATGAATCGCGATGCTTTCTTTAACGTGATGGGTCGTAATAGAGGTTTGTATTGGTAGTTAAAAAAGAACTACAGCTCCCAGCATCCCACACACTGGCGCAGGTGAGCAGGCATGCTGGGAACTATAGTTATTATTTAAGTGATGTATCAGAATAGAGGTCTGTATTGGGATACAAAGCCACGGCATAAAGAACTACAGCTCCCAGCATCCCTCGCCACGGCCGCAGGTGAAGAGGCATGCTGGGAGCTGTAGTCCTGTAGCCAGGGCTGGACTGATACACTGTGCAACAAGAGCACAGCTCATCGCAGTTAGAGAACTACAGCTCCCAGCATCCCTCACCACCGCCGCAGGTGAAGAGGCATGCTGGGAGCTGTAGTCCCATAGGGTTACAATGCAAGATTCATATTGAAACACAGTGCAAATCATAACACTGCTAGAATACAAGATGAAGGAGGAGGCAGCGAGGCAGGATCGCAGCGAGCTCTCTCCAGCGTCCGTTGAGGATCCAGTAACGCGACGCTGAGCTCAGGCAGGTCCAGAGCAGAGCAGGAGGGGCGGAGCAAGAGATCTACAAGCACCGAATAAACACGGGGGGGGGGGGGATGAGACGGGGGAGTGGTCCTGAGGTTCTCCGGTCTCTTCCCCAGGATGTGTCCGATATTCCAGATCTCCAACGTGACCGGTGAGAACATGGACCTTCTCAAGATGTTCCTCAACCTGCTCTCCCCCAGGACCTCCTTCAGCGATGAGGAGCCGGCCGAGTTCCAGATCGACGACACCTACTCCGTCCCGGTACGAGAGAGTCACCTCCCCCCGTCCCGTCCAGTAACACCCCCTCTGCAGAGCTCTGTGATCCAGTCTCTCATATACACAGCTCTGTGATCCAGTCTCTGTGATCCAGCTCTGTGATCCAGTCTCTCGTTGCAGAGCTCTGTGATCCAGTCTCTCGGTTGTGAGAGTCTCTCTGTGATCCAGTCTCTCGCTGCAGAGCTCTGTGATCCAGTCTCTCGCTGCAGATCCAGCTCGCGGCAGAGCTCTGTGATCCAGTCTCGCTGCAGAGCTCTGTCGTCTGCAGAGCTCTGTGATCCAGTCTCTCGCTGCAGAGCTCTGTGATCCAGTCTCTCGTTGCAGAGCTCTGTGATCCAGTCTCGCTGCAGAGCTGTGATCCAGTCTGCAGAGCTCTGTGATCCAGTCTCTACACAGCTGCAGAGCTACAGAGCTCTGTGATCCAGTCTCTCGCTGCAGAGCTCTGTGATCCAGTCTCTCGCTGCAGAGCTCTGTGATCCAGTCTCTCGCTGCAGAGCTCTGTGATCCAGTCTCTCGCTGCAGAGCTCTGTGATCCAGTCTCTCGCTGCAGAGCTCTGTGATCCAGTCTCTGCAGAGCTCTGTGCAGAGCTGCAGATCCAGTCTCGCTGCAGAGCTCTGTGATCCAGTCTCTTACTGCAGAGCTCTGTGATCCAGTCTCTGGCAGAGCTCTGTGATCCAGTCTCAAGTTACAGAGCTGCAGAGCTCTGTGATCCAGTCAGTTTCTCGTTGCAGAGCTCTGTGATCCAGTCTCTCGCTGCAGAGCTCTGTGATCCAGTCTCAGAGCTCTGTGATCCAGTTGCAGAGCTCTGTGATCCAGTCTCGTGGCAGAGCTCTGTGATCCAGTCTCTCGCTGCAGAGCTCTGTGATCCAGTCTCTCGTTGCAGAGCTCTGTGATCCAGTCTCTCGCTGCAGAGCTCTGTGATCCAGTCTCTCGCTGCAGAGCTCTGTGATCCATCCAGTCTGTGATCCAGTCAGAGCTCTGTGATCCAGTCAGAGCTCTGTGATCCAGTCTCCTGGCAGAGCTCTGTCCAGATCTCTCGTTGCAGAGCTCTGTGATCCAGTCTCTCGTTATCCAGTCTCTCGTTGCAGATCCAGTGATCCAGTCTGGCAGAGCTCTGTGATCCAGTCTCTTGTTGCAGAGCTCTGTGATCGTCTCCCGTTGCAGAGCTCTGTGATCCAGTCTCTCGTTGTAGAGCTCTGTGATCCAGTCTCTCGTTACAGAGCTCTGTGATCCAGTCTGTCGTTACAGACCTCCATCCCAGTCTCTGCAGAGCTCTGTGATCCAGGCTCTCGACACACAGCTCTGTGATATCTCTCGCTGCAGAGCTCTGTGATCCAGTCTGATAGATCTCCCGTTGCAGAGCTCTGTGATCACAGCTCTACAGACCTCGATCAGTCTCGTTGCAGAGCTCTGTGATCCAGTCTCTCGTTGCAGAGCTCTGTGATCCAGTCTCTCGTTGCAGAGCTCTGTGATCCAGTCTCTCGTTACACAGCTCTGTGATCCACAGCTCTGTGATCCAGGCTCGCGTTGCAGAGCTCTGTGATCCAGTCTCGCTGCAGAGCTCTGTGATCCAGTCTCTCGTGGCAGAGCTCTGTGATGATCCCCGTTGCAGAGCTCTGATCCAGTCTCTCGTTGCACAGCTCTGTGATCCAGTCTCTCGTTGCACAGCTCTGTGATCCAGTCTCTCGTTACAGAGCTCTGTGATCCAGTCTCTCGTTGCAGAGCTCTGTGATCCAGTCTCTCGTTGCAGAGCTCTGTGATCCAGTCTCTCGCTGCAGAGCTCTGTGATGTGTGTGTGCTCTGTGATCCTGTCTGTCTCTCTGTGTCTTTGTGTGTGTGTGTCTGTCTCTTTTGTGTGTGTGTCCTCTCTCTGTTACAGTGTGTGTGATGTCTGTTGCAGAGCTCTGTGATGTGTGTGTTTCTGTCTGTGTCCAGTCTCTCGCTGTGTGTGTGATCCAGTCTGTCAGAGCTTTGTGATGTGTGTGTCTGATCCAGTCTCTTTGTGTGTGTGTGATCTGTCTGTCCCTTGCACAGTGTGAGTCTGTCTGTCCCTGCACAGCTCTGTGTGTCTGTCTGCAGAGCACTTTGATCCAGTGTGTCTGTCTGTGATCCAGTCTCTCGTTGCTCTGTGTGTGTTTGCAGAGCTCTGTGATCCAGTCTCGTTGCAGAGCTCTGTGATCCAGTCTCGTTACACAGCTCTGTGATCCAGTATCTCGTTGGAGCTCTGATCCAGTCTCTCGTGGGTCTCTGTGATCCAGTCTCCGTTGGGTGATCCAGTCTTCGTTACCCCCCTCGTTGCAGGGCTCTGTGATCCAGTCCATCAGCTCTGTGATCCAGTCCACAGGAACAGCATGTGATCCAGTGAAGGAGGTGCACGGCTCGGGATCCAGTCTCCGCCACAGCTCTGTGATCCAGTCTCAAGAAGGTGTGAGGGTCTGAGGGCTGGAGAGGGAGGAGCTGGAGGAGGGGATCCAGGGTTACACTGAGGGAGGTTGCAGAGCTAGGGAGAGTCTCGGGCAGGGGCTCTGGGAGGAGAGGGGAGGAGCTCTGTGATCCAGTCTCTCGCTGGGGCTCTGTGATCCAGGGGTTGCAGGCTCTGTGATCCAGTCTCTTGCAGAGCTCTCGATCCAGTCTCTGGTTGCAGAGCTCTGTGATCCAGTCTATGGGTTACACAGCTCTGTGATCCAGTCAGAGGTCTGTGATCCAGTCTCTCAGTTAAGAGTCTGGTGATCCAGTCTCTTCTGCAGATCTGTGATCCAGTCTCTGCAGAGCATGTGTGTGTCTGTCTGTCTCTTTGTTTGTGTGTGTGTGTGTCTGTCTCTTTGTTTGTGTGTCTGTCTCTGTGTGTGTGTCTGTCTGTCCCTTTGTGTGTGTGTCTGTCTCTTTGTGTGTGTGTCTCTCTGTCTCTTTGTGTGTGTGAGTCTGTCTGCCTCTTTGTGTGTGTGTCTCTCTCAGTTTCTCTTCCACCTCTGTGTGTGTGTGTGTGTTTAGTGGTCTCTCTCTCCTCCATCCTCGCGTGGGTTGATGTGTCCAGTGACGTGCTGTGTGTGTGTGTTTCAGGGCGTGGGCACCGTGGTCTCTGGCACCACGCTGCGTGGGTTGATGTGTCTCAGTGACGTGCTGTGTGTGTGTGTGTTTCAGGGCGTGGGCACCGTGGTCTCTGGCACCACGCTGCGTGGGTTGATGTGTCTCAGTGACGTGCTGTGTGGTGTGTTTCAGGCGGCATGGTCTCTGGCACCTCCCGTCTCTCAACCCTCGTGGGGCGATACTGGGGCACCATGGGTGGGAGGTGTCTCAGTGACGTGCTGTGTGTGTCAGGCGGACCAGTGGTTCTGGCACCACGCCCAGGCGCGGGTTGATGTGGGTCAGTGACGTGCTGTGTGTGTGTGTTTCAGGGCGTGGGCACCGCGGGAGAGCACCAGTGTTCTCAGTGACTGCTGTGTGTGTAAATTCAGGGCGTGGCACCGTGGTCTCTGGCACCTAGAAGTCTTTCTCAGTGACTTCAGTGTAAATTCAATGGGCACCGGGTGGTTTGGCACCACTAGAAGTTCTTTCTCAGTGACGCGTCTTCAGTGTAAATTCAATGGCAAACGTTTCCACTAGAAGTCTTTCTCAGTGGGCGTCTTCAGTGTAAATTCAATGGCAAACGTTTCCAGGGCGTTCCACTAGAAGTCTTTTCTGATGTCTTCAGTCTTCAGTGTTTAGCAGTCTGGTCTCAGCGTCTTCAATTCAATGTCTCAAACGTTTCCCATCCCTGGGGAACTTCCAAGTCTTTCTCCACAGGCGTCTTCATGTGTAAATTCGGGCGGGCAGACCGTTTCCACTCAAGAAGGTGAGAGGGGGCTTTCTCCTCTTCAGTGTAAATTCAATGGCCCGTTTCCAGGAGAAGTCTTTCAGAGGCGTCTAGGGGGTGATAAATTCAATGGCTCCCGTTTCCACTATATTCTCAGTTAATATGTCTTCAGTGTAAACCCCAACGGTATGTTTCCCCCCCTCTGCCCCTATCCCTCTCCTCTCCCTCCCTCCTCTCTCTCTCCTCCTCCTCCCCTATCTCCCCCTCTCCTAAATCCTCCTCTTTCCTCTCCCTTTCTCTCCATCTCTTCCCCTCTTTCTCTCATCTCCCTCTTCCATTCTAAATCTCTTCTCCTTTCAAACTTTCTCTTTACCATCTCTCTCTCTCTCTCCCTCCATCTCTTCAGTCCCCTCCCTCTCTCCTCAGATCAAGCGCTCCTCTATTCGGAAGGGCATGGTGATGGTCTTTCTCTCAACCTCAGCCCTGGGAGTTAAATTCAACGATTCTGCGTTTCCTCCACTAGAAGTCTTTCAGCCAGCGTCCTTCCAGGCCATGGGTGAGGGAGGGGGGAAGAGAGAGGAAGAGACAGAGAGAGAGAGAGAGAGAGAGAGAGTGTTTCTCAGCGTCTTTAGTGTAAATTCAATGGCAAACGTTTCCACTAGAAGTCTTTCTCAGCGTCTTCAGTGTAAATTAATCTCAAACGCTTCCACTAGAAGTCTTTCTCAGCGTCTTCAGTGTAAATTCAATGGCAAACGTTTCCACTAGAAGTCTTTCTCAGCGTCTTCAGTGTAAATTCAATGGCAAACGTTTCCACTAGAAGTCTTTCTCAGCGTCTTCAGTGTAAATTCAACGGCAAACGTTTCCACTAGAAGTCTTTCTCAGCGTCTTCAGTGTAAATTCAATGGCAAACGTTTCCACTAGAAGTCTTTCTCTCCGTCTTCAGTGTAAATTCAATCTCAAACGTTTCCACTAGAAGTCTTTCTCAGCGTCTTCAGTGTAAATTCAATGGCAAACGTTTCCACTAGAAGTCTTCTCTCCGTCTTCAGTGTAAATTCAATGGCAAGCGTTTCCACTAGAAGTCTCTCTCAGCGTCTTCAGTGTAAATTCAATCGGCAAACGTTTCCACTAAGTCTTTCTCAGCGTCTTCAGTGTAAATTCTCCCAAGCGTTTCCACTAGAAGTCTTTCTCAGCGTCTTCAGTGTAAATTCAATGGCAAATTGTTTCCTCTAAGAAGTCCTCTCCTCCCAGTGTAAATTCAATGGCAAACTCTTTCCTCTCCTCTCTCCTTCAGTGTAAATTGCGTTCCCTAGAAGTCTTTCTCTCTTCAGTGTAAATTCCCCCCCTCCTCTAGAAGTCTCTCTCTCCTCTTCCCTCTAAATTCAATCTCGTTCCCCTCTCTCCCCTCCCTTCAGTGTAAATTCCTCCTCCTTTCCTCTAGAAGTCTCTCTCCCTTCTCTAAATTCTCGCTTCCTCCCTCCTCTTCTCCTAAATTCAATGGCCGTTCCTCCTCCTCTCTCCTCTTCTAAATTCTCTGGCTCCCGTTTCCACTAGAAGTCTTTCTCTCTTCTCTCTCTCCTCTCCGTTCCTCTCTCTCTTTCTCCTCCTCTCTCTAAATTCAATCTCCTTTCCTCTAGAAGTCTCTCCCGTCTTCCCTCCTAAATTCAATGGCAAACTTTCCACTAGAAGTCTCTCTCGCGTCTGTGGTGTAAATTCAATGGCAATTCCTTTCCACTCCTTCCTGAACTCTTCTCCTTAAATTCCTGGCTCCGGTTTCCTCTAGAAGTCTCTCTCCTCTCTCTTCAGTGTAAATTCAATGGCAAGGGACTAGAAGTCTTTCTGGTCTCTTCCTCTGTAAATCCAATCCAAACCTCCTCAGAAGTCTCTCTCTCCTCTCTCAGTGTAAATTCTCTGGCAAACTCTTCCCACCTCCTTCCTCTCTCCTCTCTCTCTCTCTCCTCTTCCTCTCTCCTCTCTCTCTCCCATCTTCCTCTCTCCTCCTCCTCCCTCTCTCCTCTCTTTCTCCTCTTCCCTCCCTTCCTCCTCTCCTCCCTCTCTCCTTCCTCCTCTAAATTCTCTCCTCTCTCCTCTCTCTCCTCTCCTCTCTCCTCTCTTCAGTGTCTCCTCTCCTCTCTCCTTCCTCTCCTCTTTCTCCCTCTTCCTTCCTCTCCTCCGTTTCCTCCTCCCTCTCTCCCTCTCCTCTCCTCTCTCCCCTCCCCTCCTCCTACTCCCTCTCCTTCCCTCCTCCCCTCTCCCCTCTCCTCTCTCTCCTCTCTCCCTCTCTCCTCCTCTCTCTCTCCTCCCTCTCCTCTCTCCCTCCCTCCTCCCTCTCCCCTCCTCTCTCTCTCCCCTCTCTCCTCTGTCTCTCCCTCTCTCCTCTCATCCCCCTCCTTCTCTGCTTTCCAGTTGCTTGGTAGTCTGCCAACACCTTCCTGTCCATGAAACTCCAAACCACAGCAAATCAAAATGCAGCCCAGCTCTCATCAAGAGCGAATCTCTGCCCTCCTCTCTCCTCTCCTCAGAGAGAGGACCAAGGCCTGGCTCCTCTCTCGGGGCTCCGGGGCCAACCACCTGCAAACACTCCTCTGTCCTCTCTCTCTAGGCTTTCTCCCCCCAGCCAGCCCAGAGACCAACACAGCAGCGGTGAGACACTGAGACGGATTCACACAGAACTGTCTTTTGTCTTAAAAAAAAATGGTTAAATTGCTAAATTATTGTGTTTTTTTTTTTTATTTTATTCCCAAAAAGAGTCTCCTCTCTCCTCTCTCCTCTCTCCTCTCTCCATCTCCTCTCAAAGTCCCTGAGCAGCGCCACCACAGCTCCCCCTGCAGGTGGAGGAATGAATTAAACACAGACTAAAAACACACGATAGGTATATAGTTGAAAAAAGACAGACAGACAGACAGACAGACAAACTCTCTCCTGCTGCTCTCCTGCTGCTCTCTCCTCCAGGGGTTCAATCTCCTCCCCCAATGAAGAAATATTATTAGTATTGAGAATGATCAGGAGTTTGAGACTAAATTGAGCTCTGAACCCCAGGACTCTTGAGGGGGGTGCAGCAGCAGCTCCTCTCCTCCTCTCCTCTCTCCTCTCCCTGCTCAAACTCCTGGCTCCTGATCATTTCTCTCATGTTATTTAGATTTTCATTGCTTCAGGCCAACACTTCCTGAACCCCAGGACAGCAAATCAAAATGCAGCCCAGCAGCAGCCACGCCCCTTGGCCAGGAGTTTGTAACCTGGCTCAAACTCCTGGGCCCTGATCATTTCCTCCCACCATAATACTAGGCTTCATTGAGGCCAGCCCTGAGACCAACAGGACAGCGGTGAGACACTGAGACAGCATTCAGCAGGAACTGTCTTTTGTCTTAAAAAAAAATGGTCAAACTAAATTATTGTGTTTTTTTTTTATTTTATTTTATTTTAGCCAAATTGAGGGAGGAGAACCCCAGGACTGGGAGGAGGGCAGCAGCATAAAGCAAAGTCCCTGAGAGCGCCACCCCAGCTCAAACCCCTGGCTCCTGGAGGAATGATTTAAACACAGACTAAACTTCATTGGGGGTATATAGTTGAACCCCAGACAGACAGACAGACAGTGCAGCAGCAGCAGCCTGAAGTTTCAGAGGCTAGTGTGAGTTTGTAGGACTGCAGCAGCCCCTGCTCAAACTCCTGGCTCCTGATCATTTCAATATTAATAATACTAGACTTCATTGAGGGGAGCTCTGAACCCCAGGACTGGGGTGCAGTAGCAGCAGCAGCAGCAGGGCTAGTGTGAGTTTGTAACCCTGCTCAAACTCCTGGCTCCTGATCATTTCAATATTAATAATACTAGACTTCATTGAGGGAGCTCTGAACCCCAGGACTGGGTGCAGCAGCAGCAGCAGCAGCAGGGCTAGTGTGAGTTTGTAACCCTGCTCAAACTCCTGGCTCCTGATCATTTCAATATTAATAATACTAGACTTCATTGAGGGCTCTGAACCCCAGGACTGGGTGCAGCAGCAGCAGCAGCAGGGCTAGTGTGAGTTTGTAACCCTGCTCAAACTCCTGGCTCCTGATCATTTCAATATTAATAATACTAGACTTCATTGAGGGGAGCTCTGAACCCCAGGACTGGGTGCAGCAGCAGCAGCAGCAGCAGGGCTAGTGTGAGTTTGTAACCCTGCTCAAACTCCTGGCTCCTGATCATTTCAATATTAATAATACTAGACTTCATTGAGGGGGAGCTCTGAACCCCAGGACTGGGTGCAGCAGCAGCAGCAGCAGCAGGGCTAGTGTGAGTTTGTAACCCTGCTCAAACTCCTGGCTCCTGATCATTTCAATATTAATAATACTAGACTTCATTGAGGGAGCTCTGAACCCCAGGACTGGGTGCAGCAGCAGCAGCAGCAGCAGGGCTAGTGTGAGTTTGTAACCCTGCTCAAACTCCTGGCTCCTGATCATTTCAATATTAATAATACTAGACTTCATTGAGGGAGCTCTGAACCCCAGGACTGGGTGCAGCAGCAGCAGCAGCAGGGCTAGTGTGAGTTTGTAACCCTGCTCAAACTCCTGGCTCCTGATCATTTCAATATTAATAATACTAGACTTCATTGAGGGGAGTTCTGAACCCCAGGACTGGGTGCAGCAGCAGCAGCAGCAGCAGGGCTAGTGTGAGTTTGTAACCCTGCTCAAACTCCTGGCTCCTGATCATTTCAATATTAATAATACTAGACTTCATTGAGGGGGGCTCTGAACCCCAGGACTGGGTGCAGCAGCAGCAGCAGCAGCAGGGCTAGTGTGAGTTTCTAACCCTGCTCAAACTCCTGGCTCCTGATCATTTCAATATTAATAATACTAGACTTCATTGAGGGAGCTCTGAACCCCAGGACTGGGTGCAGCAGCAGCAGCAGCAGCAGGGCTAGTGTGAGTTTGTAACCCTGCTCAAACTCCTGGCTCCTGATCATTTCAATATTAATAATACTAGACTTCATTGAGGGGAGCTCTGAACCCCAGGACTGGGTGCAGCAGCAGCAGCAGCAGGGCTAGTGTGAGTTTGTAACCCTGCTCAAACTCCTGGCTCCTGATCATTTCAATTAAAAATAATTTTTCATTGAGGGGAATCTGAACCCCAGGACTGGGAGCAGCAGCAGCAGCAGCAGGACCTATTTTAACCCTGCTCAAACTCCTGGCTCCTGATCAGCAGGGTTTAGAAACAAGTTCATTAAGCAGCAGCAGCTCTAACCCTGCTCCTCCCTCCCTCCTAGACTTCTCAGGACTGGGTGCAGCCTCCAGCAGGGCTAGTGTGAGTTTCCCCCTGCTCAAACTCCTGGCTCCTGATCATTTCCTCCTTAATACTAGACTTCTTTTCTGAACCCCAGGACCCTCCCTCCAGCCTCCCTCAGGGCTCTCCTCCCTCCCCTCCTTTCTAACCCTCCTTCAAACTCCTTCCTCCTCCCTCTTTTTTCAATCCCTCCTTTTCTCACTCCTTCATTCCTTCTCTCCCCCTTCCCTCCTCTGCAGCAGCTCCCTCCTAGTGTGAGTCCCTCCCTCCTCCAAACTCCTGGCTCCTTCTCATTTCAATATTCCCTACCCTCTCATTCCTTTTCTCCTCCCCCCTTCCCAGCCCAGCACCCCTTCCCTCCCCTCTCAAACTCCTCTCTCTCTTTCAATATTCCTCCTCTCCCTCCTTCTCTCCCTCCTTCCTTCCCCAGCCCTCCTTGAGTTTTAAGCTCAAAATCCTGGTTTGATCATTTCAATATTAATAATACTAGATGAGGGAGTCTTGAAAGGATGGGTGCAGCAGCAAACAGGGCTAGTGTGATTTTACCCTGTTGGCTCCTGATCATTTCAATTTTATACAGACTTCATTGGAGTTCTGAACCCCAGGACTTACAGATAGTTTTTTTCAAACTCCTGCTCCTGATCATTTCTTAAAATACTAGACTTTTATTTAGCTCTAACCCCAGGATTTGTTCATATATATAGTTTGTAACCCAGCTCAAACTCCTGGTCCTGATCATTTCAGTTCTAATATTTTTTTTTTTTGGGAGCTCTGATTTTTAAAAAAACAGGGGCAGGGGGAGGGGGAGTGTGAAACCCTGCTCAAACTCCTGGCCTGTGAGAATCTGAGGGGGAGGGAACCCCTTTAACTGCAGCAGCAGCAGGCAGGTGGCAAACTCCTGGCTCCTGAAACTAGAGGAAAATACAGGCGTGAAAATCAAACCCTCAAACTCCTAAAAAGGAAAACCGTGGACCTAGGGTTTATAAAACAAGGCAGGAACTATAAAAGATGTTTTTCAATTTTTCTTCCCTCCTTTTCCCTCCCTTAAATTCCCTCTACCCTTTTCTATTATTTAAAAACCTTTCCTCTCCTCCCTCCTTCCTTCCCTCCTCCTCCTCCTCCCCTGTGATCCTCCCTCCCTCTTCCCTCCCTCCTCTCCCTCCCTCCCTCCTTTTAAATCCTTCCTCCTTCTCTCCCTCCTCCCTCTCCCTCCTTTTCTCCCTCCTCCTTCCTCCCTTCTCCTCCCTCCCTCCCTCCTCCCTCCCTGGGAATCTCCCTCCTTTCTCCCTCTCTCCTCCCTCCCCTCCTTCTCCCCTCCTCCCTCCTCCTCCTCCCTCCTCCCCCCTTCTCCTCCCTCCTTCCTTTCCCTCCTTCCTCCCTCCTTCCTAAAGAGAAAATAAAGTTTGTCTATCCGATGATGAGGGGAGTCTTGAAATATCTTTAAAACACGAAGTGATTTTATGTTGGTTTTTATACAGTGGAGTTCTGAAGTTACAGATTTTTTTTCTGTTAACATTTCTTAAAATCTCTTTTATTTAATAACATTTTTTCATATATATATTTTCCCCCCAGTGTGTCTAGCTGCAGGCCAGTTCTGCTGTAGATTTTTTTTTTTTTTGAGAGCGTGATTTTTAAAACTGGGGGGGTGGGGGGGGCAAAATAAATCCCGCCTTGTGAGAATCTGAGGGGGAGGGGGGACCCTTTTAACTGTAACGCAGGCAGGTGGCAGCGACACGACTAGAGGAAAATACAGACGTGAAAATCAAACCGTTCTAAAAAGGAAAACCGTGGAGGCGGAACTAAAGATGTTTTTCAAAAAGGCAATTTTTCTATTTCTTTTTTAAAAACTTAAACCTTACCCCTCCCCACTGTTTTATATTATTTAAATAACGTCTCAGGGCTGGGAATCAGACTCCTATCGCACAGCAGTGTGATCCAGTCCAGGTTTTACTGCTACCAGCTTGATCAGCCCCCAGTGTGTCTAGCTAACAAGCTCAGGTGTGTCTTATTATTAAACTCCTAGTGAAACCAGGACTGGATCACACTGCTGTGCAGCGGGAGTCTGATTCCCAGCCCTGTAGATAGACTTTGGTTGAAGGAGGTTTGTAGCTGATTTTATAGTGAAGAGAGCTACAGGATATTGCTGGGAACTGTGGGATATTTAGACAGAGAGATCAGGGATGGGAATCAGACTCCTATTGCACAGCAGTGTGATCCATTCCAGGTTTTACTGCTACCAGCTTGATCAGCCCCAGTGTGTCTAGCTAACAAGCTCAGGTGTGTCTTATTATTAAACTCCTAGTGAAACCAGGACTGGATCACACTGCTGTGCAGCGGGAGTCTGATTCCCAGCCCTGAATGTTGATCTACTGGCTGATGAATGTTGATGAGAAGGATTTTAATTACTTGGCAGCTGTCAGCTGCAGGACAGGAAAATCCACATTTTTAAAAACATTGAAACAGCGTGAAACTCCGCCCACACACTTCACAGACCAATTAAAATGTAAATTCCTCCCACAACAAACCATCCTCCCCCCCCAGTTTAAATGCAATATCAAAAATCAGAAAAATGACAAAATAACATTTCTAGCTTCCTTGCTGTTTTTTTTTTTTTGAGAGATGGGAGGCTGGTGGAAGAACTGCATGATTTTATTTTTGAAAGAAAAGAAAAAAGCTAACAGAAAAAAAATATTGAAAATGGACGCCCTGCTTCCTAGACTTGTGTTTGTTAAAAAAAATAAAATGTTTAAAATAAAATCTATCAGAAACCAACAGCGGTCTCTGTCTGAAGTCTTTTTTTTTTAAGGGTGAAATTTCAGTACAAACCAAGAAATAGTCAAATGTGTGAATTCAATGGCAAACGTTTCCACTAGAAGTCTTTCTCAGCGTCTTCAGTGTAAATTCAATGGCAAACGTTTCCACTAGAAGTCTTTCTCAGCGTCTTCAGTGTAAATTCAATGGCAAACGTTTCCTCTAGAAGTCTTTCTCAGCGTCTTCAGTGTAAATTCAATGGCAAACGTTTCCGCTAGAAGTCTTTCTCAGCGTCTTCAGTGTAAATTCAATGGCAAACGTTTCCACTAGAAGTCTTTCTCAGCGTCTTCAGTGTAAATTCAATGCAAACGTTTCCACTAGAAGTCTTTCTCAGCGTCTTCAGTGTAAATTCAACGACACACACACCAGGAAACTAAAATGATATGTCTTGTGAAACAAAATATGAAGGAATATAATTATTTTATTTAAAAGGGGGGGGTATTTTTACATGTTCATATGATATAAAGTCTCTCTCAGAAAATTAATCTTAAAAAAACCCATGGCAAACACATTAATTTCTTATATATATATATATTTTACTTATTTTAACAATCAATTTAGTGGTCAAATATATCTGAAAAAATTGAAATAATTTCTTAGGTTTTGTGTATCTTACAATCATATTATCAGAGAGAGGCTCTAGTGCCTTCATCGGCGTGATTGAAACTAAACTGAGTCCAGCAGACCAGCTCTAGTTTGGGGCTCTAGTGCCTTCATCAGTGTGATTGAAACTAAACTGAGTCCAGCAGACCAGCTCTAGTTTGGGGGCTCTAGTGCCTTCATCAGCGTGATTGAAACTAAACTGAGTCCAGCAGACCAGAAGTTTGGGGCTCCCAGTGCCTTCATCAGCGTGATTGAAACTAAACTGAGTCCAGCAGACCAGTTTCCAGTTTGGGGAAGTGCCTTCATCAGCGTCTTGAGTGTAAATGAGTCAGCAGACCAGCTCTAGTTTCCACTAGAAGTGCCTTCATCAGTGTCTTGATTGAAATTAAACTGAGTCCAGCAGACCAGTTTCCAGTTTGGGGCTCTCTCCTTCATCTTCAGTTGAAACTAAACTGAGTCCAGCAGACCAGCTCTAGTTTGGGGCTCTCTAGTGCGTCTTCAGTGATTGAAACTAAACTGAGTCCAGCAGACCACTAGAAGTTTGGGGCTCAGTGCCTTCAGTGATTGAAAATAAACTGAGTCCAGCAGACCAGCTCTAGTTTGTCTCTCTAGTGCCTTCAGTGATTGAAATAAACTGAGTCAAGCAGACCAGCTCTAGTTTGGGGCTCTAGTGCCTTCAGATTGAAAATAAACTGAGTCCAGCAGGTTTTTCCAGTTTGGGGTCTCTAGTGCCTTCATCGTGATTGAAATTAAACTGAGTCCACACACCACCAGGGGGCTAAAGTGCCTTCATGTCTTGATTGAAACAAAATAGTGAAGCAGACCATAATTATTTGGGGCTTTTTTTTTTTTTGGGGGGTGATTGAAACTAAACTGAGTCCAGCAGACCAGTTCTAGTTTGGGGCTCTAGTGCCTTCATCAGAAATTGAAACTAAAAAAAGTCCAGCAGACCAGCTCAGTTTTAATTTCTAGTGCCTTCATATATATGATATAAATATCCAGCAGACCAATCAGTTTGGGGTGGTCAAATATATCTGAAAAAATTGAAATAATTGAAACTAAGGTTTTGTGTAGCAGACAAGCTCTAGAGAGGGGCTCTAGTGCCTTCATCAGCGTGATTGAAACTAAACTGAGTCCAGCAGACCAGCTCTAGTTTGGGGCTCTAGTGCCTTCATCGGCGTGATTGAAACTAAACTGAGTCCAGCAGACCAGCTCTAGTTTGGGTTTCTAGTGCCTTCATCTTCTGAAGGATTGAAAAGGGAAACTGAGTCCAGCAGACCAGCTGGCACTAGTTTGGGGCTTTATTGACAAGAGGTGTTGTTTGAAACTAAACTGAGTCCAGCAGACCAGCTCTTCACCAGGGCTCTAGTGCCTTCATCAGTGTGATTGAAACTAAACTGTTTCCAGCAAAAAAAAAAAAAAAGTTTGGGTTTTCTAGTGAACAGCAAGCACCGAGAGAAGCGCCTGGTTTTAAAAGAGCATTTCACAGCACTGAGGGAAGCTTGTCATTTCTTGAGAAGCATTTGTTTTAATAGAGCATTTCACAGCTTTGAGGGAAGGTGCTTTGAATGGGATTTTACAGCACTGAGAGAAGCTGCCTGGTTTTAATAGAGGATTTTTACAGCACTGAGGGAAGTTTCATTATGTTTGTGGTTTTTTTGATTTTACAGACTGAGGGTTTTTCGTCCGGTTTATCCGTCTGGTTTTAATGATTTCCCAGCACTGAACAGGTGGTTTTAATAGAGGATTTTACAGCACTGAGCATGTCCTGGTTTTACAGAGGATTTTTACAGCACTGAGGGAGGTCTGTTTTAATAGAGGTTTTTTTCCTGGTTTAAATAAATAAATAAATAAATTATAAAACTAGCAACTGGTTTTAATAAGCACAGCAGAGGGAAGCGTCTGGTTTTACAAGAGCATTTCACAGCACTGAGGGAAGCTCCACGGTTAATTAGAGCATTTCACAGAGAAGCATCTGGTTTTAATAGAGCATTTCACAGCACTGAGGGAAGCGTCTGCTTTTAATAGAGGATTTTACAGCACTGAGAGAAGCGTCTGGTTTTAATAGAGGATTTTACAGCACTGAGGGAAGCGTCTGGTTTTAATAGAGGATTTTACAGCACTGAGGGATGCGTCTGGTTTTAATAGAGTGTTTCACAGCACTGAGGGAAGCGTCTGGTTTTAATAGAGGATTTCACAGCACTGAGGGAAGCGTCTGGTTTTAATAGAGGATTTTACAGCACTGAGGGAAGCGTCTGGTTTTAATAGAGGATTTCACAGCACTGAGAGAAGTGTCTGGTTTTAATAGAGGATTTTACAGCACAGAGGGAAGCGTCTGGTTTAATTAGCGTTTCACAGCACTGAGGATTTTACAGCACTGAGGGAAGCGTCTGGTTTTAATAGAGGATTTCACAGCACTGAGGGAAGCGTCTGGTTTTTAGAGGTTTCACAGCACTGAGGAAGCGCCTGGTTTTAATAGAGGATTTTACAGCACTGAGGGAAGCGTCTGGTTTTAATAGAGGATTTTACAGCACTGAGGGAAGCTCCGTCTGGTTTATTAGAGGATTTCACAGCACTGAGGAAGCCCAGCGTCTGGTTTTAATAGGGGATTTTTACAGCACTGAGGGAAGCACCTGGTTTTAATAGAGGATTTCACAGCACTGAGGGAAGTTGTCTGGTTTAATGAGGGAAGCACCACGGTTAATTAGAGCGTTTCACAGCACTGAGGGAAGCTCCACGGTTAATTAGAGCGTTTCACAGCACTGAGGGAAGCTCCTGGTTTTAGATAGGGAAGCTCCATTTTACAGCTTTGAGGAAGCACCACGGTTAATTAGGAGAATTTCACAGCACAGGGAAGCACCATGGTTAATTAGAGATTTCACAGCACTGAGGGAAGCTCCTGGTTAGCATTAGTTAATTAGTTTCACAGCACTGAGGGAAGCTCCACGGTTAATTGGTTTAGCACTGAGGGAAGAGCGTTTCACAGCACTGAGGGACGTCTGGTTTTAATTAGAGCGTTTCACAGCACTGAGGGAAGCACCACGGTTAATTAGAGCGTTTCACAGCACTGAGGGAAGCACCACGGTTAATTAGAGCGTTTCACAGCATTTCACAGTTAATTGGGGACGTTTCACAGCACTGAGGGAAGCTCCACGGTTAATTAGAGCGTTTCACAGCACTGAGGGAAGCACCACGGTTAATTAGAGCGTTTCACAGCACTGAGGGAAGCTCCACGGTTAATTAGAGCGTTTCACAGCACTGAGGGAAGCGCCTGGTTTTAATTAGAGGATTTCACAGCACTGAGGGAAGCGTTAATTGCTTTCACAGCAGAGGGATTTTACAGCACTGAGAGGGAAGCGTCTGGTTTAATAGAGGATTTCACAGCACTGAGGGAAGCGTCTGGTTTTAATAGAGGATTTTACAGCACTGAGGGAAGCGTCTGGTTTTAATAGAGGATTTTACAGCACTGAGGGAAGCGTCTGGTTTTAATAGAGGATTTTACAGCACAGAGGGAAGCGTCTGGTTTTAATAGAGGATTTTACAGCACAGAGGGAATGCCTGGTCTGGATTTTTTTAACAGAGGAAGCGTCTGGTTTTAATAGAGGATTTTACAGCACAGAGGGAAGCGTCTGGTTTTAATAGAGGATTTTACAGCACAGAGGGAAGCGTCTGGTTTTAATAGAGGATTTTAAAGCACTGAGGGAAGCGTCTGGCGCTCCGAGAGTGATTATCCACACAGTGCAAAGGTAACAAGCTCAGGTGTGTCTTATGAGACCAGGGAGGGGAATCAGACTCCCGCTGCACAGCAGTCTGATCTGTTGCTGGTTTCCTGAGGAGTCTAACAATAAGACACACCCCCTTTATAAAAAGAAACAGAGGAATGAGATGCACCAGCCCCCTCACCTACGGTGTCGCTAAGGTTACAGGGCGTACCTAGAGGTCCCAACTGAACAGGTGGTGGGTGACCAGCATGTCCACTACTCCCGATTTCAACATTGGGGCGCTCTGAAGGATGATGGGGGTACACAGCGTCAGTGACAGAGGCACACATGAATGAATGAATGAACAGACACAGACAAACAGGACTTCATTAGGATCCTAGAGTCAAAAACTACAGCTCCCAGCATGCTTCAGCACCGGCAGCCACAGCAAGGGATGCTGGGAGCTGTAGTTCTGGATCCAGAAAGTCAAAATTGACTCCAGTACACAATGTAAGGGAGGAACCCAGAATTAAACTACAGTTCCCAGCATGCTTCAGCACAAGCAGCCACAGCGAGGGATGCTGGGAGTTGTAGTTCTGGATCCAGAAAGTCAAAATTGACGCCAGTACACAAATGTAAGGGATAATAATTAAAAACCTACAGCTTCCAGCAACCACAGTGAAGGATGCTGGGATTTGTAGTTATTTATGTACTGCAGTCAATTTGACTTTCTGGATAATGAAGGGGGAGATGAACCACAATAATAAACTACAGCTCCCAGCATGCTTCAGCACCAGCAGCCACAGTGAGGGGTGCTGGGAGCTGTAGTTTTCAGTGTTTAGAGGCTGGCAAAGGCTGTTTTGAATAGATCTCACCTCGTTTTTCGTCTGCAGCTCATAGTCTTGCGAAAGGCTGAAGGCGAACTTGGACAGCACTCTGAAAAGAACCGGCAAAAAAACTAAAAATTTCAAACAGAGAGATTCTAATGGCCGTTAATTTAACTGAATAAAACACGTTAATTAAATCACAGCAAAGGTGTCCCTCGTTAACACAATTATTATTGACGATCAAGCAATAACAATCTGTGTTATTAGTTATTATTATTATTATTATTATTATTATTATTGAGTCGCTCAGAAGGAGGCTTTTTCTCCAAAGCGACTTCCAGAGACTAGAGGCTGAACTCTGCATCATCAACAACTGCTGCTGCTGCTGCAGAGTCACTTCCAATAGGAGCTCGTTTGTTTGACGTCTCATCCGAAGGACGGAGCACAAGGAGGTGAAGCGACTCGCTCAGGGTCACACACACACACACACACACACACACACACACAGGAGTCAGTGGCTGAGCTGGGATTTGAACCTCCTGGTATCGAGACCCTCTTTCTCTAACCGCTGGGACCAGCAAGCCTCCCTATTTAATAATGATATTCAGTACCTGAGCTCACACTTGATCTGGACCCAGCCCGGGCTTCTCAGGAAGGACCAGGGCTGGTACCACTTCTCCACGCTCGGCACACTGGAGCACAGAACCTCGAGCCACAGGTGAAGAACCTGCTCACTGAGAGAGGGAGAGAGAGGGAGGGAGAGGAGGAGAGAGAGGGAGGGAAGAGAGGGGGGGGAGAGAGAGGAGGGGGAGAGAGAGGGAGGGGGGAGGAGAGAGGAGGGGGAGGAGGGGGAGAGAGAGGAAGGGGAGGAGAGGAGAGGAGAGAGGGAGAGAGAGGGAGGGGAGAGAGGAGGAGAGAGGAGGAGAGAGAGGAGGGGGAGAGAGGGGGGAGAGAGAGGAGGAGGGGAGAGGAGGAGGGAGAGGGGAGGGAGGAGGGAGGGAGAGAGGAGAGAGAGAGGGGAGGGGGGGGGATAAGGAGGAGGGGGGGAGAGGAGGAGGATGGAGGGAGGAGGGAAGGGGGGGTGATAAGGAGGGAGGGGCAGGAGAGGTGGGAGGGAAGAGGGGAGAAGGAGGAGATGAGGGACCAGAGTGATATGGAGGGAGGCACAGGAGAGAGAGGGGGAGAGGAGGAGGGAGGGGAGAGGGGGAGAGGAGGGGGGGAGGGGAGGGGAGGGAGAGAGGAGGGGGTGGAAGGAGGGGGAAGGACAGAGAGTTGAGATTTTAAATGGAACAAAATTCTCATTCTAATTGCAATTTCATCAAACAACACTGCTGTAACATTGTAATTGTGAGAATACCTGCAATTAGATTTATTCCAAAGCAACCCAGCAGCAAAAACACAATCACAAGCAGAAATACACAAAACACGCAGGAGAACAAATAAACACAAGAACAACAACAACAAACAAACGCGTAACTGCAATCGAGCAGCGAGACGGGAGGATTACAGTTAGTTACGCAGGTGTGACAAGATTCAAACTAACGCTACAATTACACTGCGATTGCAATTAAATACTAAATCACACGATTACAGCCGTGTCCGACTCCCAGGTCCGCTCTCGAGGGCCACCTGGGCAATTTTTCTACAAATCACGAACGCTTGAAGGAAGATTTTGAAAGACTGCAGTTACCAAATCTTACCACTAGATGTCACTACCGTGCTACTGAAGTTACCGTCATTGAATAAAGAAAGACATTATGGACGGGAGTTTGTGTGTGTGTTTGTGGTTTGTGTGTGCGTGTGCGTGTGCGTGTGCGTGTGTGGGTGGGTGGGGGGGGTGAGGGAGGGGGGGGATGGTTTACTTACTTTAGTCCCACGCAGATCAGAGATCTGAATTTGACGTCCATCTGACTTTGTGCTGCATCGTGACTCATATTGATAGACTGGACAGCCTGGAGAGGGAGAGAGAGAGAGAGAGAGAGAGAGAGAGAGAGAGAGAGAGAGAGAGAGAGGAGAATCAAGACAGGAGAGTTAGGAGAGGGAGAGAGAGTCACAGATAGGAGAGGGAGGGAGAGGAGGAGAGTCACACAGAGGAGATAGTTAGGATAGAGAGAGGAGAGAGTCACACAGAGAGGAGAAAGAGGAGAGAGTTATTGTCGTGGTTTGTTTATATACACTGTTATTTTTGTCTGACTTGCTTTTTGTTGTAATATTTAATTGTAAACGTGTTTAAAATGTTAATTGTTTGATGTAAAAGATGAAAATCTGTCATCATTGCTTTGGCAATACTGTGTATTGGGCATGCCAATAAAGCACTTTGAATTTGAAAGGAGAGTCAGAGAGAGAGAGAGAGAGGACAGAGAGACATGGAGGAGGGAGAGAGAGAGGACAGACACAGACTGGAGAGAGAGAGGACAGAGAGGACAGAGAGACAGACAGACAGACCGGAGAGAGAGAGGACAGAGACACAGAGGAGAGAGAGGATAAAGAGGAGAAAGTCACAGGAGAGAGAAAGAAAAGAGAAAGTCAGACAGCAGAGAGAGAGAGAGAGAGAGAGAGAGAGAGAGAGAGAGAGAGAGAGAGACCTATGAAGTGCGACTCTATCTGAAATCACAGCTTGCACAACCAGATGAAGCCGGCGAACTACCAGCTAGGGTTAGAAAACGAAACGTTTGCTAAAAACACGTGCGTCTTTCAAAACTGCACCGATCAGACCTACATAATGAAAGGGAGCTGTTCAGTTAGATCTAACAAATAGCAACATGTTTCAATGCAACATCCAACACGTACCCTGTACAGCAACTCCTCAGGAGTCAAGACTTTCCCATCTTCATCCAACCTGTGAAAACAAATCACAAACTGAAACTGAACTGAGTCCAGCAGACCAGCTCTAGTGTGGGGCTCTAGTGCCTTCATCAGCGTGATTGAAACTAAACTGAGTCCAGCAGACCAGCTCTAGTTTGGGGCTCTAGTGCCTTCATCAGCGTGATTGAAACTAAACTGAGTCCAGCAGACCAGCTCTAGTTTGGGGCTCTAGTGCCTTCATCAGCGTGATTGAAACTAAACTGAGTCCAGCAGACCAGCTCTAGTTTGGGGCTCTAGTGCCTTCATCAGCGTGATTGAAACTAAACCGAGTCCAGCAGACCAGCTCTAGTTTGGGGCTCTAGTGCCTTCATCGGCGTGATTGAAACTAAACTGAGTCCAGCAGACCAGCTCTAGTTTGGGGCTCTAGTGCCTTCATCAGCGTGATTGAAACTAAACTGAGTCCAGCAGACCAGCTCTAGTTTGGGGCTCTAGTGCCTTCATCAGCGTGATTGAAACTAAACTGGAGTCCAGCAGACCAGCTCTAGTTTGGGGCTCTAGTGCCTTCATCAGCGTGAATGAAACTAAACTGAGTCCAGCAGACCAGCTCTAGTTTGGGGCTCTAGTGCCTTCATCAGCGTGATTGAAACTAAACTGAGTCCAGCAGACCAGCTCTAGTTTGGGGCTCTAGTGCCTTCATCAGTGTGATTGAAACTAAACTGAGTCCAGCAGACCAGCTCTAGTTTGGGGCTCTAGTGCCTTCATCAGCGCCACTGAAACTAAACTGAGTCCAAAGAGTCCAGCAGACCAACTCTAGTTTGGGGCTCTAGTGCCTTCATCAGCCATTGAATTGAAACTAAGTCCAGCAGACCAGCTCTAGTGTGGGGCTCTAGTGCCTTCATCAGCGTGATTGAAACTAAACTGAGTCCAGCAGACCAGCTCTAGTTTGGGGCTCTAGTGCCTTCATCAGCGTGATTGAAACTAAACTGAGTCCAGCAGACCAGCTCTAGTTTGGGGCTCTAGTGCCTTCATCAGCGTGATTGAAACTAAACTGAGTCCAGCAGACCAGCTCTAGTTTGGGGCTCTAGTGCCTTCATCAGCGTGATTGAAACTAAACTGAGTCCAGCAGACCAGCTCTAGTTTGGGGCTCTAGTGCCTTCATCAGCGTGATTGAAACTAAACTGAGTCCAGCAGACCAGCTCTAGTTTGGGGCTCTAGTGCCTTCATCAGCGTGATTGAAACTAAACTGAGTCCAGCAGACCAGCTCTAGTTTGGGGCTCTAGTGCCTTCATCAGCGTGATTGAAACTAAACTGAGTCCAGCAGACCAGCTCTAGTGTGGGGCTCTAGTGCCTTCATCACCAGCTCTACTGAAACTAAACTGAAGTCCAGCAGACCAGCTCTAGTTTGGGGCTCTAGTGCCTTCATCAGCGTGATTGAAACTAAACTGAGTCCAGCAGACCAGCTCTAGTGTGGGGCTCTAGTGCCTTCATCAGCGTGATTGAGGTGAAACTAGGAGAAATTAAAAGACGCTGAGAGAGACTTCTAGTGGAAACGTTTGCCATTGAATTTACACTGAAGACGCTGAGAGAGACTTCTAGTGGAAACGTTTGCCATTGAATTTACACTGAAGACGCTGAGAAAGACTTCTAGAGGAAACGTTTGCCATTGAATTTACACTGAAGACGCTGAGAAAGACTTCTAGTGGAAACGTTTGCCATTGAATTTACACTGAAGACGCTGAGAAAGACTTCTAGTGGAAACGTTTGCCATTGAATTTACACTGAAGACGCTGAGAAAGACTTCTAGAGGAAACGTTTGCCGTTGAATTTACACTGAAGACGCTGAGAAAGACTTCTAGTGGAAACGTTTGCCATTGAATTTACACTGAAGACGCTGAGAAAGACTTCTAGAGGAAACGTTTGCCATTGAATTTACACTGAAGACGCTGAGAGAGACTTAAAAAGTGGAAACGTTTAATATTGAATTTACACTGAAGACGCTGAGAAAGACTTCTAGTGGAAACGTTTGCCATTGAATTTACACTGAAGACGCTGGAGAAAGACTTCTAGTGGAAACGTTTGCCATTGAATTTACACTGAAGACACTGAGAAAGACTTCTAGTGGAAACGTTTGCCATTGAATTTACACTGAAGACGCTGAGAGAGACTTCTAGTGGAAACGTTTGCCATTGAATTTACACTGAAGACACTGAGAAAGACTTCTAGTGGAAACGTTTGCCATTGAATTTACACTGAAGACGCTGAGAAAGACTTCTAGTGGAAACGTTTTGCCATTGAATTTACACTGAAGACGCTGAGAGAGACTTCTAGTGGAAACGTTTGCTGATTGAATTTACACTGAAGACACTGAGAAAGACTTCTAGTGGAAACGTTTGCCATTGAATTTACACTGAAGACGCATGAGAGAGACTTCTAGTGGAAACGTTTGCCATTGAATTTACACTGAAGACGCTGAGAAAGACTTCTAGTGGAAACGTTTGCCATTGAATTTACACTGAAGACGCTGAGAAAGACTTTAGTGGAAACGTTGCCATTGAATTTACACTGAAGACACTGAGAAAGACTTCTAGTGGAAACGTTTGCCATTGAATTTACACTGAAGACACTGAGAGAGACTTCTAGTGGAAACGTTTGCCATTGAATTTACACTGAAGACGCTGAGAAAGACTTCTAGTGGAAACGTTTGCCATTGAATTTACACTGAAGACGCTGAGAAAGACTTCTAGTGGAAACGTTTGCCATTGAATTTACACTGAAGACGCTGAGAGAGACTTCTAGTGGAAACGTTTGCCGTTGAATTTACACTGAAGACACTGAGAAAGACTTCTAGTGGAAACGTTTGCCATTGAATTTACACTGAAGACGCTGAGAAAGACTTCTAGTGGAAACGAAATTGAATTTACACTGAAGACGCTTGAGAAAGACTTCTAGCGGAAACGCTTGTCGCTGAATTTACACTGAAGACGCTGAGAAAGACTTTTAGTGGAAACGTTTGCCATTGAATTTACACTGAAGACGCTGAGAAAGACTTCTAGTGGAAACGTTTGCCATTGAATTTACACTGAAGACGCATGAGAAAGACTTCTAGTGGAAACGTTTGCAATTGAATTTACACTGAAGACGCTGAGAGAGACTTCTAGTGGAAACGATTGTCATTGAATTTACACTGAAGAGCACAGAGAGACTTCTAGTGGAAACGTTTTCCATTGAATTTACACTGAAGACGCCTGAGAAACTTCTAGACTGATTTTGAATTTATTACATTTCTTTTTACTGCTAAAATATCAAGACTTGCAGTAAAAGAAGACAGGGGGGTTGTGCATGGGAGGACCAGTCTTGAGTAAACCGAGTCAAAATCTCTTTCAACTTCCCTCCCTGCAGCCTAGAAATGAATGAAAAAAATAAATACTTATTAATTTACACTAATAATAATAATAATAATAATAATAATAATGACCACTTTCCTAATAAAATATTGGACTGGTAAAACAGTAAATCTATGGGGCTGATTCACCTGCCATAGCACTGTCAATAGCACAGCATGGGACTGATTCACCTGCCATAGCACTGTCAATAGCACAGCATGGGACTGATTCACCTGCCATAGCACTGTCAATAGCACAGCATGGGACTGATTCAAGACGCTATAGCACTGTCAATAGCACAGCATGGGACTGATTCACCTGATAGCTTTCAATAGCACAGCAGGGACTGATTCACCCCTATAGCACTGTCAATAGCACAGCATGGGACTTGAGTGCTATAGCACTGTCAATAGCACAGCATGGGACTGATTCACCTGCTATAGCACTGTCAATAGCACAGCATGGGACTGACCCGCCATGAAGTACTGATAGCACAGCATGGGACTGATTCACCTGACATTGTATTGAAGATAAAAGCTAGGATTGGATTTCAGCTTCCATGAAAACTGGCTCATGTTTTGAATGATTGTCTGTTGCTGAGCTCCTGAGCTGGTGTTCAAGGAGGTGGGGATTGGGGTGTAAAGGGGGCTGGTTTTTCGGGGCACCTTCTGGATGAAAGCCAGGGTGATTTGCCCAGGATGGAATTTGAGTCACTGCTCAAGACTTTGAGGCTCGGAGACAGGGACCCCCGAACCAAGTCAGTGACCCCCTCTGTGACAGAGTCATCACCAGCGATCGAGTACTGAGAGAGAGAGAGAGAGAGAGAGAGAATATAACACACACGCACACTGACACACACACACTGACACACACACGCACACACACACACTGAGACACACACGCACACTGACACACACACACACACTGACACACACTGACACACACACACACTGAGACACACACGCAGTGACACACACACACACTGACACACACACACTCAATATAACACACACACACACACACACACACACACACACTCAATATAACACACACACAGACACACACACACACACACACACTGAACACACACCCTCAGAGACTCATCCAGAATCTCCACAAATTTGGCCGGAAACCAACCTGGAGAAAATAAAACATGACAATCTGAACACTCAAGAAGATACACGCAGAACCCCAACATGAAGAGAGACCCCACACCCCCAGACATTGAATACACACAGAACACAACATGAAGAGAGACCCCACCCCCAGACTCGATACACACAGAACAACATGAAGAGAGACCCCACACCCCCCAGACTCGACACACACAGAACAACAACATGAAGAGAGACCCCACACCCCAGACTCGATACACACAGAACAACAACATGAAGAGAGACCCCACACCCCCCAGACTCGATACACACAGAACAACAACATGAAGAGAGACCCTACACCCCAGAAACCGATACACACAGAACAACAACATGAAGAGAGACCCCCAGACCCCCAGAAGATACACACAGAACAACAACATGAAGAGAGACCCCACACCCCCAGACTCGATACAAACAGAACAACATGAAGAGAGAACCCACCCCCCAGAACAACAACATGAAGAAGAGAGACCCCACACCCCCAGACTCGAAGACACACAGAACAACAAACATGAAGAGAGACCCCACACCCCCCCCAGACTCGATACACACACAGAACAACAACATGAAGAGAGACCCCACACCCCCCAGACTCGACACACACAGAACCCCAACATGAAGAGAGACCCCCACACCCCCAGACTCGACACACACAGAACAACAACATGAAGAGAGACCCCACACCCCCCAGACTCAAACACACAGAACCCCAACATGAAGAGAGACCCCACACCCCCCAGACTCGATACACACAGAACCCCAACATGAAGAGAGACCCCACACCCCCCAGACTCGATACACACAGAACAACAACATGAAGAGAGACCCCACACCCCCAGACTGGAGATACCAGAACAACATGAAGAGACACCCCCAGACAGAACAACAACATGAAGAGAGACCCCACACCCCCCAGACTCGATACACACAGAACAACAACATGAAGAGAGACCCCACACCCCAGACCGATACACAGAACAACAACATGAAGAGAGACCCACACACCCCCAGACTCGACACACACAGAACAACATGAAGAGAGACCCCACACCCCCCAGACTCGATACACACAGAACAACAACATGAAGAGAGACCCCACACCCCCAGACTAATACACACAGAACAACAACATGAAGAGAGACCCCACACCCCCCAGACTCGACACACAGAACAAAACATGAAGAGAGACCCACACACCCAACATGAAGAGAGACACACCCCCAGATACACACACAGAACAACAACATGAAGAGAGACCCCCCACACACCCCAACAGAGACCCCACACCCCCCAGACTCGATACACACAGAACCCCAACATGAAGAGAGACCCCACACCCCCAGACTGACACACACAGAACCCCAACATGAAGAGAGACCCCACACCCCCCAGACTCGATACACGCAGAACCCCAACATGAAGAGAGACCCCACACCCCCAGACTCACACACACACAGAACCCCAACATGAAGAGAGACCCCACACCCCCCACACACAGAACCCCAACATGAAGAGAGACCCACACCCCAGAAGGAACACAGAACCCCAACATGAAGAGAGACCCCACACCCCCAGACTCGGACACACACAGAACCCCAACATGAAGAGAGACCCCACACCCCCTGACACACACAGAACCCCAACATGAGAGACCCCACACCCCCCAGACTCGATACACACAGAACCCCAACATGAAGAGAGACCCCACCCCCCCCCTCGACACACACAGAACCCAAAATGATGGAGACCCCAACACCCCCAGAGAGACACACAGAACCCCAACATGAAGAGAGACCCCACACCCCCAGACACACAGAGAACCCCAACATGAAGAGAGACCCCACACCCCCCAGACTCGATACACACAGAACCCCAACATGAAGAGAGACCCCACACCCCCCAGACTCGATACACACAGAACCCCAACATGAAGAGAGACCCCACACCCCCCAGACTCGATACACACAGAACCCCAACATGAAGAGAGACCCCACACCCCAGACTCGATACACACAGAACCAACATGAAACATGAAGAGACTCCACACAGAACCCCAACATGAAGAGAGACCCCACACCCCCCAGACTCGATACACACAGAACCCCAACATGAAGAGAGACCCCACACCCCCCAGAGACGATACACACAGAACACCAACATGAAGAGAGACCCCAACCCCCAGACTGAAGAGAGAGAACCCCAACATGAAGAGAGACCCCACACCCCCCAGACTCAACACACACAGAACCCCAACATGAAGAGAGACCCCACACCCCCCAGACTCGATACACACAGAACCCCAACATGAAGAGAGACCCCACACCCCCAGACTCGACACACAGAACCCTCAACATGAAGAGAGACCCCACACCCCCAGACTCGACACACACAGAACCCCAACATGAAGAGAGACCCCACACCCCCAGACTCGATACACACAGAACCCCAACATGAAGAGAGACCCCACACCCCCAGACTCGATACACACAGAACCCCAACATGAAGAGAGACCCCACACCCCCAGACTCGATACACACAGAACCCCAACATGAAGAGAGACCCCACACCCCCCAGACTCGATACACACAGAACCCCAACATGAAGAGAGACCCCCACACCCCAGAGAACCCCAACACACAGAACCCCAACATGAAGAGAGACCCACCCCCAGACTCGATACACACAGAACCCCAACATGAAGAGAGACCCCACACCCCCAGACTCGATACACACAGAACCCCAACATGAAGAGAGACCCCACACCCCCAGACTCGACACACACAGAACCCCAACATGAAGAGAGACCCCACACCCCCCAGACTCGATACACACAGAACCCCAACATGAAGAGAGACCCCACACCCCCCAGACTCGATACACACAGAACCCCAACATGAAGAGAGACCCCACACCCCCCAGACTCGATACACACAGAACCCCAACATGAAGAGAGACCCCACACCCCCCAGACTCGATATACACACAGAACCCCAACATGAAGAGAGACCCCACACCCCCAGACTCGATAACACACAGAACCCCAACATGAAGAGAGACCCCACACCCCCAGACTCGATACACACAGAACCCCAACATGAAGAGAGACCCACACACCCCCCAGACTCGATACACACAGAACCCCAACATGAAGAGAGACCCCACACCCCAGACAGACAGAGACACAGACAGATACAATTTGAGAACCCCAACATGAAGAGAGACCCCAACCCCCAGACATGAACAGAGAACCCCAACATGAAGAGACCCCACACCCCCAGACTAGATACACAGAACCCCAACATGAAGAGAGACCCCACAGACAGAGACAGAACCCCAACACAGAACCCAACCCAACATGAAGAGAGACCCCACACCCCCAGAAAGACAGATACAGACAGAACCCCAACATGAAGAGAGACCCCACACCCCCAGACTCGATACACGCAGAACCCCAACATGAAGAGAGACCCCACACCCCCAGACTCGATACACACAGAACCCCAACATGAAGAGAGACCCCCCACCCCCCAGACTCGATACACACAGAACCCCAACATGAAGAGAGACCCCACACCCCCCAGACTCGATACACACAGAACAACAACATGAAGAGAGACCCCACACCCCCCAGACTCGATACACACAGAACAACAACATGAAGAGAGACCCCACACCCCCCAGACTCGATACACACAGAACCCCAACATGAAGACCGACTCCACCCCCCCAGACTCGACTCTCGCAGCAACCTGTGAGCTAAACAAGATCCTGAGCGAGTTTCATCACAATCGGACGAGTGCTTCTCTAGATCTGTGACACACACAGAAACACAAGCAGATACAGACACACACACACACACAGACAGAAACAGACAGACGCACAGACAGAAACACAGACAGAGAAACACACACACACAGACAGAGAAACACACACACACAGACAGAATCAGACAGACACACACACACACACAGAAACACAGACAGACAGACAGACAGACACACACACACACAGGACAGATAAAGCACACACACACACACACACACACACAGACAGACAGACAGGTAGACAGACGCACACACACAGAGAGAGAGACACACACACACACACAGACAGGTAGACAGACACACACACACACACACACACACACACACACACACACACACACACACACAGACAGGTAGACAGATGCACACACACACACAGAGACAGGTAGACAGACACACACACACACACACACAGCCTCCTGGCTCCCCGGACTGGGCTTCCCTGTGATCTCACCTCTCAGTCCGTTCAGCTCCCCGACCCAGCAATGCTCATCCTTCTGAGAGACGATCTGAAAACACAGAGACGCTTTCAACGCCCTGCCAGAGAACCAACACAGCAAACTGAGACAAAACACAGCAAACAAGAACTACAGCTCCCAGCATGCCTCACCATCGCTGCGGGTGCACAGGCATGCTGGGAGCTGTAGTCCTAGCAGGCAAGTTCATTCTGCAGAGCTGTATGCATGTATGTATGTATGTATGTATGATGATGTCAGAGCCTGACCGTGATGATGTCATTCTTATAGAATGAACCCCAGCTCATAGAGTCCAATGAAAGTCTCTCAAGTCGAGGAGCATATTCGCCCGTCGCCGACGGTTACGGGACACCAGCACAAAGTTCTCGTGGTCTTTCTGGTGGGACTCCGTGGTGTAGTCTGGAGTGAGGTCCTAGAGAGAGAGAGAGAGAGAGAAAGGTTTTGCATCATCACCCTGTAGAATGAACTTCCTAGCTAGGACTACGGCTCCCAGCATGCCTCTGCACCCGCGGCAATGGTGAGGCATGCTGGGAGCTGTAGTTCTTATGTTGTGGTCTCGTATCACCCTCTATATACAGACCTCTATTATTTATACATCATGTACAGCTGTGGACAAGAGTTTAGCAGCATCTCCCTCTATATAGAATGAACTGATTCAGCTTCATAGAGTCCAATGAAAGCTGCTGAATAATGTTCCCTTGTTAACATATTGAATTCCACCCCCTCTATATAGAATTAACTCCCTCAGCTTCATAGAGTCCAATGAAAGCTGCTGAATAATGTTCCCTTGTTAACATATTGAATTCCACCCCCTCTATATAGAATGAACTCCCTCAGCTTCATAGAGTCCAATGAAAGCTGCTGAATAATGTTCCCTTGTTAACATATTGAATTCCACCCCCTCTATATAGAATGAACTCCCTCAGCTTCATAGAGTCCAATGAAAGCTGCTGAATAATGTTCCCTTGTTAACATATTGAATTCCACACCCAGCGCTTTGTAGTTTTCCAGATACTGAACGAAAAACTGACGTTGAAAAAAAAATGTGACATTTTTTAAATCTAACATGAAATATGACTGGACTGCGATTATGGCATCCGGTATAGACTTTTTTTTTGCAATATAATTTTGTAGTTTCTTTGATTACATGACGATGTTAAAGAAAATAGAAATTATGTTCATACATCCTAAAATTCTATATGATCCTAAACTTTTGCCCACAGCTGTACATGATGTATCGTAATAGAGGTCTGTTTCGCTTGTGATACGAGACCACAGCATAAAGAACTACAGCTCCCAGCATGCCTCACCATTGCAGCGGGTGCAGAGGCATGCTGGGAGCCGTAGTCCTAGCCTGCAAAAGTTCTGTACAGCAGACCCTGATACTGGTTTGACACAGCCCTGTGACTCCCAGTGTTGCCCCACACCCCCTCGCTGTGCTCCAGCCCTGCGCCCCTGCGCCCCCCAATCCCTCACCGTGCTGCAGTCGCGGGGGTCCAGGCACTGGAAGTGTTTTGCCACCCGAGCGATCGACTCTCTCATGTCCGCCACCAGCTCCGTCTGTTTGATGTTTTTGGCCTTCAGGGCTTCGGAGTCGCCTCCCCGAAGAGCAGGGAGCTGATCGTGGACTTCCTGCGCCCGCTCGCCCGACGCACGATCTGAGAGAGAGGGAGGGGGGGGAGAGAGGGGAGAGAGGGGGGAGAAAGAGATAGGGTGAGGGAGGGAGAGGGAGAGGGAGGGAGAGAGAGGGGGAAGAGAGAGAGAGATAGGGGGAAAGAGAGGGGGAGAGAGGAGGGGAAAAGAGGGGGAGAGAGATGGGGAAAGAGGGGAAGAGAGGAGGAGAGAGAGAAGGGGAAGAGAGGGGAAGAGAGGGAGAGATAGGGGAAAAGAGGGGGAGAAGGGGAAAAGAGAGGGGGAGAGGGGGAAAAGAAAGGAGAGAGATGGGAAAAGAAAGGAGAGAGATGGGAAAAGAAAGGAGAGAAAGAAAGAGAGAGAACGAGAGAGAAAGAGAGATGCAGTAATGTGACACGCTGACAGACAGACAGAGGTACAGGCAGACCTCCTTATATGCCCAGAATCTGAGATTCAGAGACCCTCTCTACCCCAGAATCTGGGATTCAGAGACCCCCTCTACCCCAGAATTTGAGATTCATAGACCCCCTCTACCCAGTATCTGAGATTCAGAGACCCCCTCTACCCCAAAATCTGAGATTCAGAGACCCCCTCTACCCCAGAATCTGAGATTCAAAGACCCCCTCTATGCAGAATCTGAGATTCAGAGACCCCCTCTATGCAGAATCAGAGATTCAGAGACCCCCCCCGTCCCCGTCCCAGCCTCTCATTATAAATGATATTCATCATCATCATGATCGCTGTCATGATGGGGAGTCTGTCCCGAGACGCAGCCTCGGCCTCACCTTGGACAGGTTGGTGTTGTGCGCGGCGGCCGCGACGGCTGCGTGCTGATTGGCCGGCTGGCCCTGCTCCGCGATGATGTAAGCGAGGTGCTTCCGGCGCTGGCTGTCGATCAGGGGGTCCGCCAGCGAGCCGGCCACCCGCATGGACTCCCCCAGGAGAACGGAGGGGTCCCCCAGCCCGGAGGGCAGGTCGGAGAGGAGGTTGAAGATGGAGGCGGAGCTCTCTGATTGGACCAGCTCATCTTCCTGAGAGAGAGAGTGAGGGAGAGGGAGAGGGAGGGAGAAGGAGAGGGAGAGGTTATAAAGACAGAGGGAGAGGGACAGAGACACAGAGAGGGACCCCAACCCCATCCCAAACCCATCCTCAACCCCAACCCCAACCCACACACCAACCCTAAACCACACCCCAACCCCAACACACACCCCAACCCTAAACCACACCCCAACCCCAACACACACCAACCCCAACCCCAACCTACACACCAACCCCAACCCCAACCCCAACCCACACCCCAACCCCAACCCCAACCCCAACCAACACCCCAACCCCAACACACACCAACCCCAACCCCAACCCACACACCAACCCTAAACCACACCCCAACCCCAACACACACCCCAACACACCAACCCCAACCCCAACCTACACACCAACCCCAACCCCAACCCACACCCCAACCCCAACCCCAACCCCAACCAACACCCCAACCCCAACACACACCCCAACCCCAACCCCAACCCACACACCAACCCTAAACCACACCCCAACCCCAACACACACCCCAACACACACACCAACCCCAACCCCAACCCACACACCAACCCCAACCCCAACCCATCCTCAACCCCAACCCCAACCCACACACCAACCCCAACCCCAACCCCAATCCAACCCAACCCCAACCCCACCCCAACCCACACCCCAACCTACACACCAACCCCAACCCACACCCCAACCCCAACCCCAACC
>CM072692.1:3783380-3798380 GCA_036884735.1 Huso huso
ACAACGCACACAGCAACTCCCTTTACAGGAGCGCTGACCATCTTTGAAATCCATTCTCTCACCTCTTATTAGCTTTATTAACAGTATCGCTGGCCCCTCCCTTTAAAGGAGCGCTGACCATCTTTAAAATCCATTCTCTCACCTCTTATTAGCTTTATTAACAGTATCGCTGGTCCCTCCCTTTAAAGGAGCGCTGACCATCTTTAAAATCCATTCTCTCAGCTCTTATTAGCTTTATTAACAGCATCGCTGGTCCCTCCCTTTAAAGGAGCGCTGACCATCTTTAAAATCCATCCTCTCACCTCTTATTAGCTTTATTAACAGTATCGCTGGTCCCTCCCTTTAAAGGAGCGCTGACCATCTTTAAAATCCATTCTCTCACCTCTGATTAGCTTTATTAACAGCATCGCTGGTCCCTCCCTTTAAAGGAGCGCTGACCATCTTTAAAATCCATTCTCTCACCTCTGATTAGCTGTATTAATTGTTATATAATCACATTAACACACAGTACCTGACATTTTGAGGATTGTAAGCCAAGTTTAAGACCAACGTTTTTCCAACTCTTTCTCTTTCCACCTCAGACTCCCAGGAGAAGGTTGATTTCTGAAAAATAAAATAAGATTAAAAACTTACATTTAAAAAAAAAAATTAATATTGAACAAATTGGTTTTCATTAACGTTAGAGGAAGTTTAAAATCAAAACAATACGTTTTCAAAACGAAAGCCCGTGCCGGCGAGCGAACTACACCTATGTGTTTCTGTCGAAACTCCACGCGTTTGGCTGCCAATGGACTCGCAGGACGTGGGGAGGGGAGGGGGGGGGAGAGAGAACGAGGGAATCAATTCGTCAGCTTTCCTTTAACCCATTAACTGCCGTTGACTTATTTTGAGGTCGGGCTCCTTGTGTAATTTTCCGAGGCATCTTTAACTGGCATCTGTCTAGCTGTTAATTAAATGTCCTCTTTATTAATTATTATAATTATTAAATTTCTGAGCAGACGCCCTTACCCAGGGCGACTTACAGTGATTATAAAATATCACAATGCAAAATATCACATTGTGAAATATCACGGTACAGATAACAGCGGTTATAAAGTCTAGTAAAATCAGTAGAAAATCAAATCTAATTGAAATCCGAGCACAATAAAGAACACAGTAAATAATCACACTGAAGAGCGAGATCCACTCACAGCAGCTCAACTGATAGTGAAAATACTTGCTTATAAGAGTAAATTGCATTAAGAGTCAGTAGCGAGTGCGATAAGCAGAGCAGAACAATTTCAAATAAGAGCAAATTCAAAACAACGTGAATATGGATACCTACAGGAGTAAAATCCAATACGAGATACAGAGAATTATAATTGAGAGCTGTAGTGGAATAGTGTGGAGCCGTTCAGGGCGTATCGTTACCCTAACATACTCTCGAGTTTGTGAAGCCTGGAGGATCCACACACACGTTTATTAGGGCAGCAGTGTGGAGTAGTGGTCAGGGCTCTGTACTCTTGACCGGAGGGTCGTGGGTTCAATCCCAGGTGGGGGACACTGCTGCTGTACCCTTGAGCAAGGTACTTTACCTAGATTGCTCCAGTAAAAACCCAACTGTATAAATGGGTAATTGTATGTAAAAATAATGTGATATCTTGTAATGTGAAATAATGTGTAATGTGATATCTTGGATAAGTCGCCCTGGCTAAGAAATAAATAATAATAATAATAATAATAAATTCAAGACGAATTTTTATAATTATTATTAATTTTGCAAGATTTGTATTATCAAGAATGATGCGGATAATTAAAGCACCTGTAGAAACTCCTCTGTTTTTCCCTCTGGTACACTTTATCACTCTTCCTTAAAAGCGCTTTGCTTGCTCTTATCTGCCCCCTATTTTACTGCAATTAATCCTGTACTTTAGAGTACTGTAATCTGTCAAGTATTATTATTATTATTATTATTATTATTATTATTATTATTATTATTTATTTCTTAGCAGACGCCCTTATCCAGGGCGACTTACAATTGTTACAAGATATCACATTATACATTATTTCACATTATACAGATATCACATTATTTTACATACAATTACCCATTTATACAGTTGGGTTTTTACTGGAGCAATCTAGGTAAAGTACCTTGCTCAAGGGTACAGCAGCAGTGTCCCCCACCTGGGATTGAACCCACGACCCTCCGGTCAAGAGTCCAGAGCCCTGACCGCTACGCCACACTGCTGCCCTATTTAATCTGTAGTATTTTGTATTTAATTATATCCTGATGTAATTATCACTGACACTGTTATCTGCTCTGATATTGATTTGTATTTTGTAATATACTTGTACTTGTTTCAACCGAAGTCATTGTATTTATCTTGCTCTTAATTGTATGATGACTTGCACTGTGATTCTTGAAAAGTATTTTTGTTTCCGACTAAGTCGCCCTGGAACATTCTGTTAAGAAGGAGGGGGGAGGGAGGGAGGGGTTGATATTGTTTGTTATCAACATGGTATTTTATTTTACTTGTGTTGAAATGCTTTCGCAAACACCTGGAAAACAATTATAAAGTACACTGGAATAACAAAATTGAATCACATAATAAATTACAATGCAATCTGGCCCTGAAAAAAAAGAATTTACCCTGGCAGAATATCTGATCAGGGTCAAAAACGCATCGACAGATCCTGACCAAGTACAGACTCAGCGACCACAGCCTGGCCATCGAAACTGGCCGGCACAAAAAAACCTGGACTGCCAAAGAAAAAAGGCTGTGCGGTCACTGTGATCTGGGAGAGGTAGAGACAGAAATGCACTTCCTGTTGTCCTGCCCAAAATACACAGAGATACGGGAGAGATATATCCCCCAATTCAAAAAACAAATGGCAGAGTTTAACCTCCTCTCCAATTCGAGTAAAATCCTCATCCTTCTAGGAGAGGAGGAGCGAACTGCAAATCTAGCAGCACAACCTGAGGGACAGTGTGTGACACCCTGCGTACACGACCATGGGGTACTGGTGATGAGGAGGGAGGGAGGGAGGAGGGAAGGAGGGAGGAGGGAGGTAGTTATATAGGGAAGGGGACAATGGCTTTTGCGTTTGTTATGTTCTGTAATTGTATTTCTGTTTTATTATTTCAGTTTTGTATTATAAAAGCTTTGGCAATACCTGAGTGCTCTCGTCATGCCAATAAAGCATTTAATTTGAATGTGAATTTTTTGAATTTTTGAGAGGAAAGAGGGGAGAGGAGGGAGAGAGAGGAGAGAGGAGAGACAGGAGGGGAGGGGAGAGAGAGAGAGAGAGGAGAGAGGAGAGAGGAGACAGGAGGGGAGGGAGGAGAGAGAGAGAGAGAGAGGGGGAGAGAGAGAGAGGGAGGAGGGGAGGGACAGATAGAGAGAGAGGAGAGAGGAGAGACAGGAGGGGGGGAGAGAGAGAGAGAGAGAGAGGAGAAGGGAGGGACAGAGGAGGGGAGGGAGAGAAAGGTGGAGAGAGAGAGGGAGGAGGGGAGGGAGAGAGGAGAGAGAGGCGAGACAGGAGGGGGGGGAGAGAGGGGAGAGGGAGAGAGGAAGGAGGGGAGAGAAGGGAGAGGAGAGAGGCGAGACAGGAGGGGAGGGAGAGAGGAGAGAGGAGAGAGAGGGGGAGGAGGGGAGGGACAGAGGAGGGGAGGGGGGGAGAGGTGGAGAGAGAGAGGGAGGAGGGGAGAGACAGATAGAGAGAGAGAGAGAGAGAGAGAGGAAAGAGGGAGAGGAGGGAGAGAGGAGAGAGGCGAGACAGGAGGGAGAGAGAGGAGAGAGGAGGGAGAGAGGGGAGAGATAGAGAGGGAGAAGGGGAGGGACAGAGGAGGGGAGGGAGAGAGAGAGGTGGAGAGAGAGAGGGAGGAGGGGAGGGACAGATAGAGAGAGAGAGAGAGGAAAGAGGGGAGAGGAGGGAGGCGAGACAGGAGGGGAGGGAGAGAGGAGAGAGGGGGAGAGAGAGAGATAGGGAGGAGTGGAGGGACAGAGGAGGGGAGGGAGAGAGAGGTGGAGAGAAAGATGGAGGAGAGGGGAGAGAGAGAGAGAGAGAGAGAGAGAGAGAGAGAGTTCAATATAAAACCAGGAGAGAGTTGACCAGACATCATTCAGAAAGCAGACAGGCGAAGTGGGTGCACGGGCCTTTCCTGTCTGCGCGTTGCCACGGTGATCTCCGAGGCCTGCCTCAGCAGTGGCTCGCTGTTTCAGGAAGGACATCGGTTACCTGCTTCCTGAAAACATGAACAGCCAAAAGAAATCCGGGCGCTCCGCTAGACTAGTGAAAACTGGAATTGGGAAAGTATCCAAATACTGATAATATCAAAAAGGACTGAAATCACTCAACGGCAAATAGTCCAATATTTTATTAGGACAGTGGTCTCATCATTATTATTATTATTATTATTATTATTATTATTATTATTATTATTATTATTATTAATAAGTATTTATTTTTATCATTCATTTCTAGGCTGCAGGGAGAGAAGTTGAAAGAGATTTTGACTCGGTTTACTCAAGACTGGTCCTCTGCAAGACTTACAGGTACACAGCACCCCCTGTCTTCAACCGCGCTACTGCAGCGTGCATCAGCCTCTCTGACTAAAAGAAACTTAATAAATTCAATGGCAAACGTTTCCACTAGAAGTCTCTCTCAGCGTCTTCAGTGTAAATTCAACGGCAAACGTTTCCACTAGAAGTCTCTCTCAGCGTCTTCAGTGTAAATTCAATGGCAAACGTTTCCACTAGAAGTCTCTCTCAGCGTCTTCAGTGTAAATTCAATGGCAAACGTTTCCTCTAGAAGTCTCTTTCAGCGTCTTCAGTGTAAATTCAATGGCAGTCGACTGGACACAGATATTCGTGAGACATTCTTGCGCACACACACAGAGAGATATAAATGCGGTTTTATTTATAGCAATGCCGCGGTCAAGAGGCTTTGAGGCAGCCCTAGATAACGACAGCATCGCCTCTGCGTTCACTGTAACAGTCCACAGTGAGTCAGCCTGGCGGAAAAACTCTTATTAAAAACGCGTCACAGCGATACAGTAGTAATATCCAGCATCGCCATGCATTCCAATCAGAATTCAGCTCCTAAAATGAACCGCTGGTCCCTTCCCTTTGAAAGGAGCGCTGACCATCTTTAAAATCCATTCTCTCACCTCTTATTAGCTTTATTAACAGTATCGCTGGTCCCTCCCTTTAAAGGAGCGCTGACCATCTTTAAAATCCATTCTCTCACCTCTTATTAGCTTTATTAACAGTATCGCTGGTCCCTCCCTTTAAAGGAGCGCTGACCATCTTTAAAATCCATTCTCTCACCTCTTATTAGCTTTATTAACAGCATCGCTGGTCCCTCCCTTTAAAGGAGCGCTGACCATCTTTAAAATCCACTCTCTCACCTCTTATTAGCTTTATTAACAGTATTAATTGTACAGCAGTGTGATCCGGTCCAGGTTTTACTGCTACCAGCTTGATCAGCCCCCAGTGTGTCTAGCTAACAAGCTCAGGTGTGTCTTATTATTAAACTCCTAGTGAAACCAGGACTGGATCACACTGCTGTGCAGCGGGAGTCTGATTCCCAGCCCTGAATGTTGATCTACTGGCTGATGAATGTTGATGAGAAGGATTTGAAATTACTTGGCAGCTGTCAGCTGCAGGACAGGAAAATCCACATTTTTAAAAACACTGAAACAGTGTGAAACTCCACCCACACACTTCAGAGAGCAATTAAAATGTAAATTCCTCCCACAACCAACCACCCCCAAAACGGCCAATTTCACCCCCCCCAAAAAGCCATTTCCTCCCACATCCCCTCAAAAGGCAAGATTATGAAGTCCTGTACAGTTTTAAACAGTGTTTGTAAATTCGACAAAGTTAAGCAATGCGACGCGGCTGGCGTTTTACGCGTGTCCCGTCCTAATTAATACTAAAAGCGGTGTCGAAACGCTGCTAGATACGGCCGTTTTAAGTGTGTGGGTTACTCAACGTTTATCGACGATGATGTTCTCGTAATACGGAGTTTATTGAGAGCCACGCCACGATACAATCGCATCTATGTGCCTACATCGAAGTATACCGGATTTTCACAAAGCACACCGACTTCCCGGAGATTGCACGCTATCAGTGCTAGCGTGGCTAATGACGTACACACTATTTAGAGTTTTAATATAGTTTAAATCATGACTCGTACATGCATATGTCATTTTTACTCGCCCGAGCAGTACATTAATTCATTATTATTATTATTATTATGATGACGAGTGTTTTTTTGTACGTTCTATTTGCGTTACGGTTACTAACCAAATAAAATACTGCGATTATTTATATATATATATAAAAATTAGCTCAAAGAGCCAGCTGAAATTTGTAGCCAGCAAACTGAAATAAATTGCCGTAGCGTTGCGTTTGAAATGACAGTAAAAATCACACCACCGCCCCCTCACCCCCAAAAACTTACCCTAAAAGACAGACAAACCTTACCTGATTAAAAATCGTATTATTAATATCTGGACAGCTGTCAACACGTCTCGCTTTTTATCGCCTCCATCGTTGCAGCGGCTATCGGCATAAAATCCACATTTTCTTGCGGCTGTACCGTGAATATTGTTATTATTATTATTATATATATCCTTTAACGCCTTTCACGCAAGAATATATATATATATTAAATAGTCCTTTCTCAAACCCAATTGTCTCTAAACACGATTGACGTCACGGCGACGCACCTGCGGTTCCCCGGCCTGCTGTATCCGTGCGCGCTTCTTCAATGGGATTTCTCATTGTTTCCACGGAAAGTAGTCCCGGATCCCGGAACCGAAGCCCCCCCTTCACCGACTCCAAACAGGACGCGGTATCACTCCGCCGCCCAGGCTTTGGTCGGGATAAGCGGCCGCGGTGCATCCTGGGAGCGGCCAAGTGCGTCAGCAGATAAACGAAACTTAACCCTTGAAGGGAAGCCGGACCTGACGCTGTTCTGACACGTACTGATTTTAAAAAACACACGCCCTGTCGTTAATTTAGCTCTGTACCCCGCGTTTGGGATTCCCAGTGACAATTTAATTCCATATTATTATTATTATTATTATTATTATTATTATTATTATTTCGACTTGAAAAAAAGAAACAAGGACCAGGGGTCACAAATTAGATAAAGGGGCATTCAGAACAGAAAATAGGAGGCACTTCTTTACACAGAGAATTGTGAGGGTCTGGAACCAACTCCCCAGTAATGTTGTTGAAGCTGACACCCTGGGATCCTTCAAGAAGCTGCTTGATGAGATTCTGGGATCAATAAGCTACTAACCAAACGAGCAAGATGGGCTGAATGGGGCCTCCTCTCGTTTGGAAACTTTATTGTACAGGAGGCTGTGTGGTCCAGTGGTTAAAGAAAAGGGCTTGTAACCAGGAGGTCCACGGTTCAAATCCCACCTCAACCACTTACTCATTGTGTGACCCTGAGCAAGTCACTTAACCTCCTTGTGCTCCGTCTTTCGGGTGAGACGTAGTTGTAAGTGACTCTGCAGCTGATGCATAGTTCACACACCCTAGTCTCTGTAAGTCGCCTTGGATAAAGGCGTCTGATAAATAAACCAATAATATTAATAATATTATTATTATTTCTTAGCAGACTTACAATTGTTACAAAATATCACAATGCAAAATATCACATTGTGAAATATCACGGTACAGATAACAGCGGTTATAAAGTCCAGTAAAATCAGTAGAAAATCAAATCTAATTGAAATCCGAGCACAATAAAGAACACAGTAAATAATCACACTGAAGAGCGAGTTCCACTCACAGCAGCTCAACTGATAGTGAAAATACTTGCTTATAAGAGTAAATTGCATTAACAGTCGTGTACACGTCACTGTCATGCTTGGTGACGTCAATACGTCATACAAACAGTGTCCGAGTGAAGACATGATGCCGCTGCAATATTTGTTTCTACCACCAGAGGTCACTGTTTATAAAGAAATTAAACTGTGTTGCGCTACCATTGCCCTCCTCAGTGTAATACAGAACCATTCGACCCTCATTAACAGCAGCCCCCCCTTCACTGCTCCCCCATCATCGTGGAGCGCAATTACACCCTGGAGCAGACAGACAGACAGCGGCACTGCAATGGTTCTGTATTACACTGAGGGGCAATGATAGCACAAGTATAGGGCAGCTACAATGGGGTGAGGCTGGGGGAATGGGACCACAGTGTGCTCACTATACCCTCAATGATCTTCAATGGCAGACAGACAGACAGCGGCACTGAGAGGAGGCCCCATTCAGCCCATCTTGCTCGTTTGGTTGTTAGTTGCTTATTGATCCCAGAATCTCATCAAGCAGCTTCTTGAAGGATCCCAGGGTGTCAGCTTCAACAACATTACTGGGGAGTTGGTTCCAGACTCTGGTTCCAGATTCTGTTCTGAATGCCCCTTTATCTAATTTGTGACCCCTGGTCCTTGTTTCTTTTTTCAGGTCAAAAAAGTCCCCTGGGTCGACATTGTCTATACCTTTTAGGATTTTGAATGTTTGAATCAGATCGCCGCGTAGTCTTCTTTGTTCAAGACTGAGTAGATTCAATTCTTTTAGCCTGTCTGCATACGACATGCCTTTTAAACCCGGGATAATTCTGGTTGCTCTTCTTTGCACTCTTTCTAGAGCAGCAATATCCTTTTTGTAGCGAGGTGACCAGAACTGAACACAATATTCTAGATGAGGTCTTACTTTGTATAGTATAGTATAGTATGCATTGTATAGTTTTAACATTACTTCCAGTGCAGAACAGCATTGCACAGTGCAGAATAGCATTGCACAGTGCAGAACAGCATTGCACAGTGCAGAATAGCATTGAACAGTGCAGAGTACAGCATTGCACAGTGCAGAACAGCATTGCACAGTGCAGAGTATAGCATTGCACAGTGCAGAGTGTAGCATTGCACAGTGCAGAACAGCATTGCACTGCAGAGTACAGCATTGCACAGTGCAGAATAGTATTGCACAGTGCAGAATAGCATTGCACAGTGCGGAATAGCATTGCACTGCAGAGTTTAGCATTGCACAGTGCAGAATAGCATTGCAGTGCAGAACAGCATTGCACAGTGCAGAACAGCATTGCACAGTGCAGAATAGCATTGCAGTGCAGAACAGCATTGCACAGTGCAGAACAGCATTGCACTGCAGAGTGTAGCATTGCACAGTGCAGAACAGCATTGCACAGTGCAGAACAGCATTGCACTGCAGAGTGTAGCATTGCACAGTGCAGAACAGCATTGCACTGCAGAGTGTAGCATTGCACAGTGCAGAATAGCATTGCAGTGCAGAACAGCATTGCACAGTGCAGAACAGCATTGCACAGTGCAGAACAGCATTGCACAGTGCAGAATAGCATTGCACAGTGCGGAATAGCATTGCACTGCAGAGTGTAGCATTGCACAGTGCGCAATAGCATTGCACAGTGCAGCGTACAGCATTGCACAGTGCAGAATAGTATTGCACAGTGCAGAATAGCATTGCACTGCAGAGTGTAGCATTGCACAGTGCAGAATAGCATTGCAGTGCAGAACAGCATTGCACAGTGCAGAACAGCATTGCACAGTGCGGAATAGCATTGCACAGTGCAGAATAGCATTGCACTGCAGAGTTTAGCATTGCACAGTGCAGAGTGTAGCATTGCAGTGCAGAACAGCATTGCACAGTGCAGAACAGCATTGCACAGTGCAGAATAGCATTGCACAGTGCAGAATAGCATTGCACTGCAGAGTTTAGCATTGCACAGTGCAGAGTGTAGCATTGCAGTGCAGAACAGCATTGCACAGTGCAGAACAGCATTGCACAGTGCAGAATAGCATTGAACAGTGCAGAATAGCATTGCACTGCAGAGTTTAGCATTGCACAGTGCAGAGTGTAGCATTGCAGTGCAGAACAGCATTGCACAGTGCAGAACAGCATTGCACAGTGCAGAACAGCATTGCACAGTGCAGAATAGCATTGCACAGTGCGGAATAGCATTGCACTGCAGAGTGTAGCATTGCACAGTGCGCAATAGCATTGCACAGTGCAGAGTATAGCATTGCACAGTGCAGAACAGCATTGCACAGTGCAGAATAGCATTGCAGTGCAGAATAGCATTGCACAGTGCAGAACAGCATTGCACTGCAGAGTGTAGCATTGCACAGTGCAGAACAGCATTGCACTGCAGAGTGTAGCATTGCACAGTGCAGAACAGCATTGCACTGCAGAGTGTAGCATTGCACAGTGCAGAACAGCATTGCACTGCAGAGTGTAGCATTGCACAGTGCAGAACAGCATTGCACTGCAGAGTGTAGCATTGCACAGTGCAGGGCGGAGTAGCTTTGCAATGCTCTGCATAGTATCCTCCAGCACAGTAGAGCCCATCCCATCATGGGACTGTACAGCAGAATGGGGTTGCAGTGGGATCCCAATGGGAGTTTGAGTGAGCGGCTGAGCAGAGCGGAGGCACTGTGTAATAAATGCATGCTGTTTCTTTACATTGCCTCGATGCATCATTCCGGCTAAAAGGCTTTTGCTGAAAGACTCAGGAGTCCTATACAGGAAAATGAGACCGTTTTATTCGCCTCATTAGCAAGTTTAACATCTACAATCCGTCACACGGTATTTAGAGATTAAACAACTTTCTACTCTTCTGAAGTAAAAGTGAGCACAACACATACAGGGGATAGTCAAACCCCACTGCCTTCCACACTGCAGCCCAGCGCTTTCTTTATCTAACCACTGAGCTCCTCAAACCCCACTGCCTTCCACACTGCAGCCCAGCGCTTTCTTTATCTAACCACTGAGCTCCTCAAACCCCACTGCCTTCCACACTGCAGCCCAGCTTGCAATTTCTTTATCTAACCACTGAGCTCCCTCAAACCCCACTGCCTTCCACACTGCAGCCCAGCTGTTTCTTTTATCTAACCACTGAGCTCCTCAAACCCCACTGCCTTCCACACTGCAGCCCAGCGCTTTTTTATCTAACCACTGAGCTCCTCAAACCCCACTGCCTTCCACACTGCAGCCCAGCGCTTTCTTTATCTAACCACTGAGCTCCTCAAACCCCACTGCCTTCCACACTGCAGCCCAGCGCTTTCTTTATCTAACCACTGAGCTCCTCAAACCCCACTGCCTTCCACACTGCAGCCCAGCGCTTTTTTATCTAACCACTGAGCTCCTCAAACCCCACTGCCTCCACATCTTTATCTAACCACTGAGCTCCTCAAACCCCACTGCCTTCCACACTGCAGCCCAGTGCTTTTATCTAACCACTGAGCTCCTCAAACCCCACTGCCTTCCACACTGCAGCCCAGTGCTTTTATTAACCTTTATCAAACCCCACTGCCTTTCCACACTGCCCCAAACCTAACCACTGCCTTCCAAACCCCACTGCTTCCACACTGCAGCTTTATCTAACCACTGAGCTCCTCAAACCCCACTGCCTTCCACACTGCAGCCCAGAGCTTGCTGTCTTTCTCACATCTCTGAAGAATTCAGTTCTTTTTAATCTCGCACATTAAATCTCGCTCAGAAAATGATTTAAGAACTAACTCCCCGGGTCGTGACTGCGCCGCGGGGTGGGAAAAACCTGTTAATTTTTAACAAGTTCCATTCGCTTCTAAATTACCTCTTACCTCGCTGTGCGGTCTCCCTGTCGCAGGAGGAGATGCCCTGGCCAGATTTTTTAATCCAGACACAGAATTGTAAATCAATGACTGATTAACACTATCATATACACACTATCTATAAACAACGATTTTTTAAAAAAATTATTATTATTATTATTATTATTATTATTATTATTATTATTATTATTATTATGTATTTTGATATCCCTAGTCATTTTGTCATAGGTTTGATATATATATATATATATATATATATACATGGATGAAGGCTATATTTGCACCCTGAGCCATTATAAAAAAGCCATAATCCCACAGTAGTGACGTCAAAAAGTGATACTTCCTCTAGAGGAAAATATACTTGAACTTTGACCCCTTCGACTCTTCAAGACCGTTGCTTTCAATTCAAAACACAAAATGTCTCGTTTTCAATCGCTGGACGACACCCACAGAGCAGAAATGTTCATTAATGAGCAACACAATGAGAATATGTTAAAATGATGTCAAGCTGGTGCATTCGTATATCTCAGAGAAACCGGAGAGGAACGGGAAATTAAAACAAGGTAAAGGAGATCGTCCAAATCAAGCTGAAGCTCTAACGGATAACGACACAGAACGTCTGTACAGCGCTGAAACACCACGTTTAAAAAATAACAAAAAAACACCCAACTGTACCGCTGAACCTCGTCTTCTTTAATATCAGCATCGCAGGGGTATCCGTGGATTAGAAAAAATAACAGACGGGCCTCTTCAGCGAGTCACAGGAAAACAATTCCATCTCGGGGTTCTGAGACAGTTTAGAAGCTCCGCCTTCGCTCTCGTAGTTTATGATGTCACAGAAACCCTAGATGGAATTATTATCCTGTAACTCACTGAAGCCCCTCTATTATATATATATATATATATATATAGCTCATTGAAACAAACTTCATTCCTCTGAAAATCCTCTCATCCATCCCTATTCAATAATGCCACGCTGGTTTTGGTGTTATTGCTTATTCTACAAAGATATTCTAAAATGGCCTTACATTAAGTTACCCCTTAGAAAAGATAATAAATAATTGGATTAGTGATATTTAAACTAATTACTTTATTTAGATCGTCTCCAATCTTGTAATCAGTCATTCAGTTATTTAAAAAAATAGTCACTGTGCTGTTTGCTGGTCCCACTGAACATGGACCAGAGAAAGTAAAGAGAAGTTGTCTGGGGTCAGAAAGAAAATAATAGATACTAAAGGAGGTTCAAACCATCTCCGCAGCTTGAGCCCTGTGACAACAGTTGCAAATATTATTAAAGTTTAAGGTCCATGTGTGCCAACCTGTGTGTGAAAATGACCCCAGATTGAACAGAAGGATAGTGCGAATGGTGAAAAAGAACCAAGGATAACTGCCAAAGAGATACAAGCTGAACTCCAAAGGTGAAGGTCCAGTTTCTGATCGCACCATCCGTCGCTTTTTTGAGCGTGGGCTCCATGGAAGAAGACCCAGGAGGACTCCACTTTTTGAAAAACATAAAAAGCCAGACTGGAATTTGCTAAAATGCATATTGACAACCACAATCCCTGGGAGAATGTCCTTTGGACAGATGAGTCAAAACTCCCTTTTGGTGTGTGTGTCTATGTGTGTGTGTGTGTGTGAAACATGGAGGAGGCGTTATGTTTTGGGGCTGTGCCTGGACCCTTGAATCTGTGCAGGGCACAATGAAATCTCAAGACTATCTCCTTGTGCTCCGTCCTGCCCAGTGTGCTCTGTCTGTCAAAGGTCATGGGTCCTCCAACAGGATAACAAAAAAGCACCCAAGAATGGATAAGAACAAAACATTGACTATTCTGAAGTGGCCTTCTATGAGTCCTGTGAATGTGTGAACATCTATGGTGCTGAAACTTGTGTCTGAGTGGCACCCATCAAACCTGTGACAGCTGGAGCAGTTTGCTCCAGGAAGAGTGGGCCAAACTACTAGTCTGTGCAGTTGCTCATTGAGCTACAGAAAACGTTTGATTGCAGTGATTTCTAAATGCAACAAAATATTAGGTTACAGAGCGGTCCCATCATTTTTGTCCATGCCATTTTCATTTGTTTTCTTATCAGGATTATGTTGAATAAAAATCAAAAGCAAAGTCTGATTTCTATTAAATATGGAATAAACAATGGGGCCAATTACTTTTTATTTCAAGTTATTTGGAAAATTGTGCATTCTTCGTTTTTGTAGGGTACCAACAAATTTGAGCACGTCTGTATATATATAACAAACTCAGTATCTCAAAATCCTCTCATCCATCCCTATTCAATAAACACGCTGGTTTTGGTGTAGTTACAGCTCCAAACTCTCTCTCCCCTTACAGTAAGTTACCAGAAAGATAGAGCTAACATTGAAATAACATTTAGATCAATGCCAGTTAAAAATAGAGGCTTGCTGGTCCCAGCGGTTAGAGAAAGGGGGTCTTGATACTAGGAGGTTCAAAGCTGAGGAGGAGTGTGGGTGTGTGTGTGCGGAGAGAGGGAGACCTCCCTTGTGCTCCGTCCTTTGGATGAGACGTCAAACAAACGATTGGAAGTGAGCAGCCACTGACTCCCTGTGTGTGTGTGTGTGTGTGTGTGACCCTGAGAGTCGCTTCACCTCCTTGATGATGCAGAGTTCACCCTCCTAGTCTGTGGAAGAGCTTTGGGAGAAGGGAGCTGGGACTCCGTTCATAATTACAGAGCAGCGTGCATTCAGATCAGGAGAGTGACACACGATTGGGGTTTATTTAATTGGGTCGTCGTCTCTTCTTGTTTAGTAGGAGAGCGCTCCTCGCTGCTCTGTCGGGTCATATAAATCTCACGCATTGAATAATGGAGAAGGCGGGCTGTCTGTCAGTTCAGAGAGAGAGAGGGGGAGAGAGAGAGGGAGAGAGAGAGAGAGGAGAGGAGAGAGGAGAGGAGAGGGGAGGGGAGGAGAGAGAGAGAGAGGAGAGGAGGGGAGGAGAGAGAGAGGAGAGGGAGAGGAGGGAGGGAGAGAGGAGAGAGGAGAGAGAGAGAGAGAGGAGGAGAGAGAGGGGAGGGAGAGAGGGGGAGAGAGAGAGAGGGAAGAGGGGAGGGAGAGAGGGAGGGAGAGAGAGAGAGAGGGAGAGAGAGGGAGAGAGGAGGGAGGGGGAGAGGGGAGAGAGGAGAGAGGAGGGAGGGAGAGAGAGAGGAGGGGAGGGAGAGAGAGGAGAGAGAGAGAGAGAGAGAGAGAGAGAGAGAGAGAGAGAGAGAGAGAGAGAGAGAGAGAGAGAGAGAGAAACAGCTTGCATCTCAGAAAGCTACAGGCAAACTACCTGTCACAGGAATATGACCAGCCACGACTAAACAGCGCCCATTTCTGCCTGGCTGGTCACACAATTAGAGTGATC
>CM072692.1:3800880-3859933 GCA_036884735.1 Huso huso
TTAAAGATGGTCAGCGCTCCTTTAAAGGGAGGAACCAGCGATACTGTTAATAAAGCTAATAAGAGGTGAGAGAATGGATTTTAAAGATGGTCAGCGCTCCTTTAAAGGGAGGGACCAGCGATACTGTTAATAAAGCTAATAAGAGGTGAGAGAATGGATTTTAAAGATGGTCAGCGCTCCTTTTAAAGGAGGGACCAGCGATACTGTTAATAAAGCTAATAAGAGGTGAGAGAATGGATTTTAAAGATGGTAAAGCGCTCCTTTAAAGGGAGGGGCCAGCGATACTGTTAATAAAGCTAATAAGAGGTGAGAGAATGGATTTTAAAGATGGTCAGCGCTCCTTTAAAGGGAGGCCAACCAGCGATGCTGTTAATAAAGCTAATAAGAGGTGAGAGAATGGATTTTAAAGATGGTCAGCGCTCCTTTAAAGGGAGGGACCAGCGATGCTGTTAATAAAGCTAATAAGAGGTGAGAGAATGGATTTTAAAGATGGTCAGCGCTCCTCTAAAGGGAGGGACCAGCGATACTGTTAATAAATCTCTTAATATTACAGGCTGTCCCGCACCTTCAGTAAAAACATTCGCAGTAAAACTTTATTTCTATCAAAGAGAAAAGACTATTATTTCATATCATGAATACGGAAGAAAAAAAAAAAAAACCTGTAAATAAATAAAAATAAACGCGAACCCGATTTAGATATACACCGGCACACTTAAAAAATAACGGTAAACCAAACACTGCTAGGGAGTGCCAGCTAATGCAGACAGTGCGAATAGTGATTTTAAAGATGGTCAGCGGCTCAATGTTTAAAGGGAGATCTAGGGCGTGCGATACAGTTAATAAACACACAACAAACAAACAAAGTTTGATGGAATTTTAAAGATGGTCAGCGGAAAAAACAGTGGGTGATGCCTCCAAAGTGAATTTTTTACAAAGTGAGAACATTTTAAAGTCTGGTCACACATCTCCTTTTTAACTGCATCCTATTACACAGAAAACCATGTTAAATCATAAAGACGCTAATGCACATTTGACTGTCAGGTATAATATTCTCAAACGGCAGACGCCGTGTAATTCAATAATGGGAATATTCAGTAGCACCTTCAGTGATCTCAATGTAATTCAATTAATCCAGTCTAGTCCAGTGATCTCAATGTAATACAGTCTGGTCTAGTGACAGTCTAGTCTCAGTGATCTCAATGTAATTCAATCCAAAAAAAGTCTAGTGATCTCAATGTAATTCAATCCAAAGTCTAATCTCGAATTCCCAGTCTGGTCTAGTGATCAATGTAATTCAATCCAGTCTAGTCTAGTGATCTCAATGTAATTCAATCCAGTCTAGTCTAGTGATCTCAATGTCAGTGATCTCAATCCAGTCTAGTCTAGTGATCTCAATGTAATTCAATCCAGTCTGGTCTAATGATCTCAATGTAATTAATTGATCTAATAATTCAACAGTCTAGTGATCTCTCCAGTCTAGAGTGATCTCCGAAAAATTCAATCCAGTCTAGTCTAGTCATCTCAATGTAATTCAATCCAGTCTAGTCTAGTGATCTCAAAGAAGTGACGTAATTCAATCCAGTCACAGTCAGTCTAGTCAGTGATCTCAGTGTAATTCAATCCAGTCAGTTAAATCTCAATGTAATTCAATCCAGTCTAGTCTAGTGATCTCAGGTGTAATTCAATCCAGTCTAGTCTAGTGATCTCAATGTAATTCAATCCAGTCTAGTCTAGTGATCTCAATGTAATTCAATCCAGTCTAGTCTAGTCATCTCAATGTAATTCAATCCAGTCTAGTCTAGTGATCTCAATGTAATTCAATACAGTCTAGTCTAGTGATCTCAATGTAATTCAATCCAGTCTAGTCTAGTGATCTCAATGTAATTCAATACAGTCCAGTCTAGTGATCTCAATGTAATTCAATCCAGTCTAGTCTAGTGATCTCAATGTAATTCAAGCATAGTATACTTGTGCTACCATTGCCCCCTCAGTGTAGATCATTGAGGGTATAGTTAGCACACTGTGGTCCCATTCTACCAGCCTCACCCCATTGTAGCTGCCCTATACTTGTGCTACCATTGCCCCTCAGTGTAATACAGAACCATTGCAGTGCCGAGGAGCTGGGTAGTAATTGAGACGATGGTGAGCTGAGCTCCAGTTCATATATAACTCATTAATAAGGAGACTGCCACGGGGTTTCTGCAGCAAAGTCATTTACTAGACAGATAAATTACAGAGAAGCAATCGCTATGTTTTATTAAAAACAATCCAGTCACATTTATCTGCTATAAAGCAGTCTTCAACTAAATGTGCTTCCCTCCCTCCCTCTCTCTGCTCTCCTCTCTCTGTCTCTCTCTCTCTTCCTCCCTCTCTCCACTCTCCTCTCACTCCCTCCTTCCCTGTCTCTGCTCTCCTCTCTCTCTCTCCCTCCTCTCTCTCTGCTCTCCTCTCTCCTTCCCTCCTCTCTGCTCTCATCTCACTCCCTCCTTCCCTCTCTGCTCTCCTCTCTCTCTCTGCTCTCCTCTCTCCCTCCTTCTCTCCGCTCTCCTCTCACTCCCTTCTTCCCTCTTCTCTCCGCTCTCCTCTCACTCCCTCCTTCCCTGTCTCCACTCTCTTCTCTCTCTCCCTCTGCTCCCTCTCTCCCTTCTTCTCTCCCTCTCCTCTCTCTCTCCCCTCCCTCCCTCTCTCTGTCTCTCCTCTCTTCTCCTCTCCTCTCCTCTCTCCTCTCTCCCTCCCTCCCTCTGCTCCTATCTCTCTCCCTCCCCTCCCTCCTCTCTCCCTCCCTTTCTCTCCTCTCTCCCTCCCTCCCCCCACTCTCCTCTCCTCCTCTCCCTCCCTCTCTCTCCTCCTCTCTCCCTCCCTTTCTCTCCTCTCTTCTCTCCCTCTCTCCCTCCCTTTCTCCTCTCTCCTCTCCTCCTCTCTCCCTCCCTTCTCTCCCTCCCTTCTCCCTCTCCTCCCCTCCTCCTCTCCTCCTCTCTCCCTCCCTCTCCTCTATTCTCTCCTCTCTCCTCTCTCCCTCCCTCTGCTCTCTCTCTCCCTCCCTCTCTCTCCTCTCTCCCTCCCTCTTTCTACTCTCACTTCTCTCTCCTTCTGTCTCTCTCAATTCAATTAAATTCACGTCTTGATCGGCATGATAAAGCATCTAATTACTGCCAAAGTTAATGGACTAAATGTATATATTTATATAAATTTAAATAAATATATATATCTACAGGGCTGGGAATCAGACTCCCGCTGCACAGCAGTGTGATCCAGTCCTGGTTTCACTGGGAGTTTAATAATAAGACACACCTGAGCTTGTTAGCTAGACACACTGGGGGCTGATCAAGCTGGTAGCAGTAAAACCTGGAATGGATCACACTGCTGTGCGATAGGAGTCTGATTCCCAGCCCTGATATATATCTATATCATTTTTTTTTTTTACTCTGTTTCTCTGGTGTTGTTCCGACTTTCTCCAGGGCTTAAAATAACAATAATAAAGCAGGAAACGACAAAATCAGATCAGAGATGAGATCTGAGTGATTTGAGATCATATTATGTTTTAATCTTCCAGGTGAACATTTCACCCTGAGAAAACTAAAGCCTTCCTGTGCTATAGCAGGTGAATCAGTCCCATGCTGTGCTATTGACAGTGCTATAGCAGGTGAATCAGTCCCATGCTGTGCTATTGACAGTGCTATAGCAGGTGAATCAGTCCCATGCTGTGCTATTGACAGTGCTATAGCAGGTGAATCAGTCCCATGCTGTGCTATTGACAGTGCTATAGCAGGTGAATCAGTCCCATGCTGTGCTATTGACAGTGCTATGGCAGGTGAATCAGTCCCATGCTGTGCTATTGACAGTGCTATAGCAGGTGAATCAGTCCCATGCTGTGCTATTGACAGTGCTATAGCAGGTGAATCAGTCCCATGCTGTGCTATTGACAGTGCTATAGCAGGTGAATCAGTCCCATGCTGTGCTATTGACAGTGCTATGGCAGGTGAATCAGTCCCATGCTGTGCTATTGACAGTGCTATGGCAGGTGAATCAGTCCCATGCTGTGCTATTGACAGTGCTATGGCAGGTGAATCAGTCCCATGCTGTGCTATTGACAGTGCTATAGCAGGTGAATCAGTCCCATGCTGTGCTATTGACAGTGCTATAGCAGGTGAATCAGTCCCATGCTGTGCTATTGACAGTGCTATAGCAGGTGAATCAGTCCCATGCTGTGCTATTGACAGTGCTATAGCAGGTGAATCAGTCCCATGCTGTGCTATTGACTGTGTGCTATAGCAGGTGAATCAGTCCCATGCTGTGCTATTGACAGTGCTATAGCAGGTGAATCAGTCCCATGCTGTGCTATTGACGGTGCTATAGCAGGTGAATCAGTCCCATGCTGTGCTATTGACAGTGCTATAGCAGGTGAATCAGTCCCATGCTGTGCTATTGACAGTGCTATAGCAGGTGAATCAGTCCCATGCTGTGCTATTGACAGTGCTATAGCAGGTGAATCAGTCCCATGCTGTGCTATTGACAGTGCTATAGCAGGTGAATCAGTCCCATGCTGTGCTATTGACAGTGCTATAGCAGGTGAATCAGTCCCATGCTGTGCTATTGACAGTGCTATAGCAGGTGAATCAGTCCCATGCTGTGCTATTGACAGTGCTATAGCAGGTGAATCAGTCCCATGCTGTGCTATTGACAGTGCTATAGCAGGTGAATCAGTCCCATGCTGTGCTATTGACAGTGCTATAGCAGGTGAATCAGTCCCATGCTGTGCTATTGACAGTGCTATAGCAGGTGAATCAGTCCCATGCTGTGCTATTGACAGTGCTATAGCAGGTGAATCAGTCCCATGCTGTGCTATTGACAGTGCTATAGCAGGTGAATCAGTCCCATGCTGTGCTATTGACAGTGCTATAGCAGGTGAATCAGTCCCATGCTGTGCTATTGACAGTGCTATAGCAGGTGAATCAGTCCCATGCTGTGCTATTGACAGTGCTATGGCAGGTGAATCAGTCCCATGCTGTGCTATTGACAGTGCTATGGCAGGTGAATCAGTCCCATGCTGTGCTATTGACAGTGCTATAGCAGGTGAATCAGTCCCATGCTGTGCTATTGACAGTGCTATAGCAGGTGAATCAGTCCCATGCTGTGCTATTGACAGTGCTATAGCAGGTGAATCAGTCCCATGCTGTGCTATTGACAGTGCTATAGCAGGTGAATCAGTCCCATGCTGTGCTATTGACAGTGCTATAGCAGGTGAATCAGTCCCATGCTGTGCTATTGACAGTGCTATAGCAGGTGAATCAGTCCCATGCTGTGCTATTGACAGTGCTATGCAGGTGAATTGACATGCTGCTATGACAGTGCTATGGCAGGTGAATCAGTCCCATGCTGTGCTATTGACAGTGCTATGGCAGGTGAATCAGTCCCATGCTGTGCTATTGACAGTGCTATAGCAGGTGAATCAGTCCCATGCTGTGCTATTGACAGTGCTATGGCAGGTGAATCAGTCCCATGCTGTGCTATTGACAGTGCTATAGCAGGTGAATCAGTCCCATGCTGTGCTATTGACAGTGCTATGGCAGGTGAATCAGTCCCATGCTGTGCTATTGACAGTGCTATGGCAGGTGAATCAGTCCCATGCTGTGCTATTGACAGTGCTATAGCAGGTGAATCAGTCCCATGCTGTGCTATTGACAGTGCTATAGCAGGTGAATCAGTCCCATGCTGTGCTATTGACAGTGCTATAGCAGGTGAATCAGTCCCATGCTGTGCTATTGACAGTGCTATAGCAGGTGAATCAGTCCCATGCTGTGCTATTGACAGTGCTATAGCAGGTGAATCAGTCCCATGCTGTGCTATTGACAGTGCTATGGCAGGTGAATCAGTCCCATGCTGTGCTATTGACAGTGCTATAGCAGGTGAATCAGTCCCATGCTGTGCTATTGACAGTGCTATGGCAGGTGAATCAGTCCCATGCTGTGCTATTGACAGTGCTATGGCAGGTGAATCAGTCCCATGCTGTGCTATTGACAGTGCTATAGCAGGTGAATCAGTCCCATGCTGTGCTATTGACAGTGCTATAGCAGGTGAATCAGTCCCATGCTGTGCTATTGACAGTGCTGAATCAGGTCCCATGCTGTGCTATTGAGGTGCTATAGCAGGTGAATCAGTCCCATGCTGTGCTATTGACAGTGCTATAGCAGGTGAATCAGTCCCATGCTGTGCTATTGACAGTGCTGAATCAGTCCCATGCTGTGCTATTGTAGCAGGTGAATCAGTCCCATGCTGTGCTATTGACAGTGCTATAGCAGGTGAATCAGTCCCATGCTGTGCTATTGACAGTGCTATAGCAGGTGAATCAGTCCCATGCTGTGCTATTGACAGTGCTATAGCAGGTGAATCAGTCCCATGCTGTGCTATTGACAGTGCTATAGCAGGTGAATCAGTCCCATGCTGTGCTATTGACAGTGCTATAGCAGGTGAATCAGTCCCATGCTGTGCTATTGACAGTGCTATAGCAGGTGAATCAGTCCCATGCTGTGCTATTGACAGTGCTATAGCAGGTGAATCAGTCCCATGCTGTGCTATTGACAGTGCTATAGCAGGTGAATCAGTCCCATGCTGTGCTATTGACAGTGCTATAGCAGGTGAATCAGTCCCATGCTGTGCTATTGACAGTGCTATAGCAGGTGAATCAGTCCCATGCTGTGCTATTGACAGTGCTATAGCAGGTGAATCAGTCCCATGCTGTGCTATTGACAGTGCTATAGCAGGTGAATCAGTCCCATGCTGTGCTATTGACAGTGCTATAGCAGGTGAATCAGTCCCATGCTGTGCTATTGACAGTGCTATAGCAGGTGAATCAGTCCCATGCTGTGCTATTGACAGTGCTATAGCAGGTGAATCAGTCCCATGCTGTGCTATTGACAGTGCTATAGCAGGTGAATCAGTCCCATGCTGTGCTATTGACAGTGCTATAGCAGGTGAATCAGTCCCATGCTGTGCTATTGACAGTGCTATAGCAGGTGAATCAGTCCCATGCTGTGCTATTGACAGTGCTATAGCAGGTGAATCAGTCCCATGCTGTGCTATTGACAGTGCTATAGCAGGTGAATCAGTCCCATGCTGTGCTATTGACAGTGCTATAGCAGGTGAATCAGTCCCATGCTGTGCTATTGACAGTGCTATGGCAGGTGAATCAGTCCCATGCTGTGCTATTGACAGTGCTATAGCAGGTGAATCAGTCCCATGCTGTGCTATTGACAGTGCTATAGCAGGTGAATCAGTCCCATGCTGTGCTATTGACAGTGCTATGGCAGGTGAATCAGTCCCATGCTGTGCTATTGACAGTGCTATAGCAGGTGAATCAGTCCCATGCTGTGCTATTGACAGTGCTATGGCAGGTGAATCAGTCCCATGCTGTGCTATTGACAGTGCTATAGCAGGTGAATCAGTCCCATGCTGTGCTATTGACAGTGCTATAGCAGGTGAATCAGTCCCATGCTGTGCTATTGACGGTGCTATGGCAGGTGAATCAGTCCCATGCTGTGCTATTGACAGTGCTATGGCAGGTGCAGTCCCATGCTGTGCTATTGACAGTGCTATAGCAGGTGAATCAGTCCCATGCTGTGCTATTGACAGTGCTATAGCAGGTGAATCAGTCCCATGCTGTGCTATTGACAGTGCTATGGCAGGTGAATCAGTCCCATGCTGTGCTATTGACAGTGCTATAGCAGGTGAATCAGTCCCATGCTGTGCTATTGACAGTGCTATAGCAGGTGAATCAGTCCCATGCTGTGCTATTGACGGTGCTATAGCAGGTGAATCAGTCCCATGCTGTGCTATTGACAGTGCTATAGCAGGTGAATCAGTCCCATGCTGTGCTATTGACAGTGCTATAGCAGGTGAATCAGTCCCATGCTGTGCTATTGACGGTGCTATAGCAGGTGAGTCCCATGCTGTGCTATTGACAGTGCTATAGCAGGTGAATCAGTCCCATGCTGTGCTATTGACAGTGCTATAGTAGAATCAGTCCCATGCTGTGCTATTGACAGTGCTATAGCAGGTGAATCAGTCCCATGCTGTGCTATTGACGGTGCTATGGCAGGTGAATCAGTCCCATGCTGTGCTATTGACAGTGCTGACAGGTGAATCTATCAGGCATGCTGTGCTATTGACAGTGCTATGGCAGGGAATCAGTCCCATGCTGTGCTATTGACAGTGCTATAGCAGGTGAATCAGTCCCATGCTGTGCTATTGACAGTGCTATGGCAGGTGAATCAGTCCCATGCTGTGCTATTGACAGTGCTATAGCAGGTGAATCAGTCCCATGCTGTGCTATTGACAGTGCTATAGCAGGTGAATCAGTCCCATGCTGTGCTATTGACAGTGCTATAGCAGGTGAATCAGTCCCATGCTGTGCTATTGACAGTGCTATAGCAGGTGAATCAGTCCCATGCTGTGCTATTGACAGTGCTATGGCAGGTGAATCAGTCCCATGCTGTGCTATTGACAGTGCTATGGCAGGTGAATCAGTCCCATGCTGTGCTATTGACAGTGCTATGGCAGGTGAATCAGTCCCATGCTGTGCTATTGACAGTGCTATAGCAGGTGAATCAGTCCCATGCTGTGCTATTGACAGTGCTATGGCAGGTGAATCAGTCCCATGCATGCTTGACAGTGCTATTGACAGTGCTATAGCAGGTGAATCAGTCCCATGCTGTGCTATTGACGGTGCTATAGCAGGTGAATCAGTCCCATGCTGTGCTATTGACAGTGCTATAGCAGGTGAATCAGTCCCATGCTGTGCTATTGACAGTGCTATAGCAGGTGAATCAGTCCCATGCTGTGCTATTGACAGTGCTATAGCAGGTGAATCAGTCCCATGCTGTGCTATTGACGGTGCTATAGCAGGTGAATCAGTCCCATGCTGTGCTATTGACGGTGCTATAGCAGGTGAATCAGTCCCATGCTGTGCTATTGACAGTGCTATAGCAGGTGAATCAGTCCCATGCTGTGCTATTGACAGTGCTATAGCAGGTGAATCAGTCCCATGCTGTGCTATTGACAGTGCTATAGCAGGTGAATCAGTCCCATGCTGTGCTATTGACAGTGCTATAGCAGGTGAATCAGTCCCATGCTGTGCTATTGACAGTGCTATAGCAGGTGAATCAGTCCCATGCTGTGCTATTGACAGTGCTATAGCAGGTGAATCAGTCCCATGCTGTGCTATTGACAGTGCTATAGCAGGTGAATCAGTCCCATGCTGTGCTATCCATTGAATCAATCCCCATGCTGTGCTATTGACAATCAGCAGGTGAATCAGTCCCATGCTGTGCTATTGACAGTGCTATAGCAGGTGAATCAGTCCCATGCTGTGCTATTGACGGTGCTATAGCAGGTGAATCAGTCCCATGCTGTCATTGACAGTGCTATAGCAGGTGAATCAGTCCCATGCTGTGCTATTGACAGTGCTATAGCAGGTGAATCAGTCCCATGCTGTGCTATTGACAGTGCTATAGCAGGTGAATCAGTCCCATGCTGTGCCATTGACGGTGCTATTGAGGTGAATCAGTCCCATGCAATTGACAGTGCTATAGCAGGTGTCAGTCCCATGCTGTGCTATTGACAGTGCTATAGAAAAGGTGAATCAGTCCCATGCTGACTATTGACAGTGCTATAGCATTGAATCAGTCCCATGCTGTTGAAACAGTGCTATAGCAGGTGACAGTCCCATGCCCCTGACAAAATAATACAGTGAACTATTGCAGGTGAAAGTCCAATGCTGTGCTATTCTGTCTAATTGGTGAATCAGTCCCATTCATTGAGGTGCAATGGTTAGCATCAGGCTGAGCTATAGGAAACCAGAGAAATAACATAAAGGCATTGAAAGAATGGGACCACTCTAACTATACCCTCAAGAAATCTTCAATATTTTGACTGACAGAGCACTGCAATGGCTATGAATAATGGACAGGGGCAATGCTTTAGCCAGATAGCGTCTAGGGCAGTTACAATGGGGTGAGGCAAAAAAATTGCATTCGCATGCAAAACCCAAAATGAAATCAAACATTATTTTGGCAGACAGACATTGAGAGAAGCTGTTTGGTCATTTACACAGAAAAACAATGTTTTATTCTACCAGCCCTGAAACCTTTGGGGTGAGGCTGGGAAAACAGGACCACAGTGTGCTAACTATATCCTCAATGATCTTCAATGGCAGACAGACAGACAGCGGCACTGCAATGGTTCTGTATTACACTGAGGGGCAATGGTAGCACAAGTATAGGGCAGCTACAATGGGGTGAGGCTGGTAGAATGGGACCACAGTGTGCTAACTATACCCTCAATGATCTTCAATGGCAGACAGACAGACAGCGGCACTGCAATGGCTCTGTATTACACTGAGGGGCAATGGTAGCACAAGTATAGGGCAGCTACAATGGGGTGAGGCTGGTAGAATGGGACCACAGTGTGCTAACTATACCCTCAATGATCTTCAATGGCAGACAGACAGACAGCGGCACTGCAATGGCTCTGTATTACACTGAGGGCAATGGTAGCACAAGTATAGGGCAGCTACAATGGGGTGAGGCTGGTAGAATGGGACCACAGTGTGCTAACTATACCCTCAATGATCTTCAATGGCAGACAGACAGACAGCGGCACTGCAATGGTTCTGTATTACACTGAGGGGCAATGGTAGCACAAGTATAGGGCAGCTACAATGGGGTGAGGCTGGTAGAATGGGACCACAGTGTGCTAACTATACCCTCAATGATCTTCAATGGCAGACAGACAGACAGCGGCACTGCAATGGTTCTGTATTACACTGAGGGGGTACCTGAGAGAACAGTCTCTCCTCGAGGGGAGAGAGAGGAGAGAGAGAGAGAGAGAGAGAGAGAGAGAGAGAGAGAGAGCTGGGTGCCCGGAGATGCGTCCCATGGGCAACAATGAGATTTAATTAGTTTCATTAATATTTGTCATCTTGGTGAGGCTCAGTTAATTAGGCACCAAGTTCTGTCATTGCCTTTATTTGAGTGTCACGACATTAACGTTTCCATTTGCGAGAAATCATGACTCCCATCCTCAGAGAGACAGAGAGAGATCATTGAGGGTATAGTTAGCACACTGTGGTCCCATTCTACCAGCCTCGCTGCAGCTGTGAACCTTGCTAGCGTTTCTAAAGAAATTTGGGAGCTGAGTATTAGAGAATTCTCATATTTTGTTCCCAGCTGTCGTGTTTTGTACTCTCGTCCCTTGGAGGGATTTGAGTTACAGAAACGTGTTCTCCGCTGTCAAGCTGTCGCTGAAAAGCCCAGGGCAGCTCCCTAGGAAACAGCAGACGAATCCGGCCGTCAAATCAGCCCCTCACAGACTGACTCCGTGACACCAATCTCTGCTTAATTAACACACTGGTGCAGAGAAGGTCGCTGGATGATCGCCACGTTTGAGCTCAGAGGGCATTTCACATTGTGACAGCGCATGCAAATAAGCACGTGAAAAAAGGTTATATGGTTCTGTATTACACTACAATGGGAGCACAAGTATAGGGCAGCTACAATGGGGTGAGGCTGGTAGAATGGGACCACAGTGTGCTAACTATACCCTCAATGATCTTCAATGGCAGACAGACAGACAGCGGCACTGCAATGGTTCTGTATTACACTGAGGGGCAATGGTAGCACAAGTATAGGGCAGCTACAATGGGGTGAGGCTGGTAGAATGGGACCACAGTGTGCTAACTATACCCTCAATGATCTTCAATGGCAGACAGACAGACAGCGGCACTGCAATGGTTCTGTATTACACTGAGGGGCAATGGTAGCACAAGTATAGGGCAGCTACAATGGGGTGAGGCTGGTAGAATGGGACCACAGTGTGCTAACTATACCCTCAATGATCTTCAATGGCAGACAGACAGACAGCGGCACTGCAGTGGTTCTGTATTATACCTCATTTCAGAGGGCTGGATCGCATCAATATCAGGGCAGCTGTATATTATGGGGACATTTCAGAGGGCTGGATCGCATCAATATCAGGGTCTAGTGCTATATATTATAAAGACATTTCAGAGGGTGGATCGCATCAATATGAGGGTCTTCTGTATATTATAAAGACATTTCAGAGGGCTGGATCACATCAATATCAGGGTTCTATATTATAAAGACATTTCAGAGGGCTGGATCGCATCAATATCAGGGTCTAGCGCTGTATATTATAAAGACATTTCAGAGGGCTGGATCGCATCAATATCAGGGTCTAGCGCTGTATATTATAAAGACATTTCAGAGGGCTGGATCGCATCAATATCAGGGTCTAGCGCTGTATATTATAAAGACATTTCAGAGGGCTGGATCGCATCAATATCAGGGTCTAGCGCTGTATATTATAAAGACATTTCAGAGGGCTGGATCGCATCAATATCAGGGTCTAGCGCTGTATATTATAAAGACATTTCAGAGGGCTGGATCGCATCAATATCAGGGTCTAGTGCTGTATATTATAAAGACATTTCAGAGGGCTGGATCGCATCAATATCAGGGTCTAGCGCTGTATATTATAAAGACATTTCAGAGGGCTGGATCGCATCAATATCAGGGTCTAGTGCTATATATTATAAAGACATTTCAGAGGGCTGGATCGCATCAATATCAGGGTCTAGCGCTGTATATTATAAAGACATTTCAGAGGGCTGGATCGCATCAATATCAGGGTCTAGCGCTGTATATTATAAAGACATTTCAGAGGGCTGGATCGCATCAATATTAGGGTCTAGCGCTGTATATTATAAAGACATTTCAGAGGGCTGGATCGCATCAATATCAGGGTCTAGCGCTATATATTATAAAGACATTTCAGAGGGCTGGATCACATCAATATTAGAGTCTAGCGCTGTATATTATAAAGACAAAATAGGGTAAACTGGTAAATGCAGAGTATAACCATCTCTCTCTCTCTCTCTCTCTCTCTCTCTCTCTCATTGTTAAAAGCGATGAAGTGGAAATTATCTGTCAAATTCAACTCGTCACAAAACTACTCAGAGAGAGAAAGAGCGAGAGATATCCCCCTGCTAGTCTAAAGAGTCTTCTCAGATTGCCTTTGTAACTACAAAGCTTACCTCCACTGGCACAGAGCAGAGGGAGGCTGTTCAGAGAGTATAAGAGCCTCTCTTTCTCTCTCTCTGCTCCACCAGCACAGAGGGAGGCTGTTCAGAGAGTATAAGAGCCTTTCTTTCCCTCTCTCTGCTCCACCAGCACAGAGGGAGGCTGTTCAGAGAGTATAAGAGCCTCCTTTCTCTCTCTCTGCTCAGCACAGAGGGAGGCTGTTCAGAGAGTATAAGAGCCTCTCTTTCTCTCTCTCTGCTCAGCACAGAGGGAGGCTGTTCAGAGAGTATAAGAGTCTCTCTTTCTCTCTCTCTGCTCAGCACAGAGGGAGGCTGTTCAGAGAGTATAAGAGCCTCTCTTTCTCTCTCTCTGCTCCACCAGCACAGAGGGAGGCTGTTCAGAGAGTATAAGAGCCTTTCTTTCCCTCTCTCTGCTCCACCAGCACAGAGGAGGCTGTTCAGAGAATATAAGAGCCTCCTTTTCTCTCTCTGCTCCACCAGCACAGGGAGGCTGTTCAGAGAATATAAGAGCCTCCCTTTCTCTCTCTCTGCTCAGCACAGAGGGAGGCTGTTCAGAGAGTATAAGAGCCTCTCTTTCTCTCTCTCTGCTCAGCACAGAGGGAGGCTGTTCAGAGAGTATAAGAGTCTCTCTTTCTCTCTCTCTGCTCAGCACAGAGGGAGGCTGTTCAGAGTATAAGAGTCTCTCTTCTCTCTCTCTGCTCAGCACAGAGGAGGCTGTTCAGAGAGTATAAGAGCCTCTCTTTTCTCTCTCTGCTCAGCACAGAGGAGGCTGTTCAGAGAGTATAAGAGCCTCTCTTTTCTCTCTCTGCTCAGCACAGAGGAGGCTGTTCAGAGAGTATAAGAACCTCCCTTTTCTCTCTCTGCTCCACCAGCACAGAGGGAGGCTGTTCAGAGAGTATAAAGCCTCTTTTTTCTCTCTCTCTGCTCAGCACAGAGGGAGGCTGTTCAGAGAGTATAACAGCCTCTCTTTCTCTCTCTGCTCAGCACAGAGGGAGGCTGTTCAGAGAGTATAAGAGCCCTCTTTTTCTCTCTCTGCTCAGCACAGAGGGAGGCTGTTCAGAGAGTATAAGAGCCTCCTTTCTCTCTCTCTGCTCAGCACAGAGGAGGCTGTTCAGAGAGTATAAAAGCCTCTCTTTTCTCTCTCTGCTCAGCACAGAGGAGGCTGTTCAGAGAGTATAAGAGCCTCTCTTTCTCTCTCTCTGCTCAGCACAGAGGGAGGCTGTTCAGAGAGTATAAGAGCCTCTCTTTCTCTCTCTCTGCTCAGCACAGAGGGAGGCTGTTCAGAGAGTATAAGAGCCTCCCTTTCTCTTTCTACCTGGCTACCTCGCACGACGATATATGAAAGAAAAACAAAAACCTCAGTTTTCGTAAATAAATTAAAACTTTTTCAATGTCCCTTTTAGCTTTTTGCCGTCTCCGCACTATGAAACGTCAGGAATAAATAACTCTATACAACCATCTGTATAAACGTCAACAAGAGCCGAGCCGCGGCGCCAGAGCGTAGCTATGGAAACAAACGCCGCTAAGGGACCGTCGATAATGTCCAAACCGGAGAGGAAGAAGAATAAGGGATCATTTCCAATGACAACTTTAAATGTTCGCCTTTACAAGCGCGCAGCAGGCACGAATTATATATTTTTTAAGTACAAACGCGTGAATGCACATCGCCGTTTTCGTTTCTTCAATACAGCGACGAGTCTATATCGGAAGCCATAATCGCAGTCCAGTCGTATTTCATGTTAGATTTCTGAAATGTCAACTTTTTTTTTCAATGTCAGTTTTTATGTTCAGTACCTGGAAAACTACAAAGCGCTGGGTGTGGAATTCAATATGTTAACAAGGGAACATTATTCAGCAGCTTTCATTGGACTCTATGAAGCTGAGGGAGTTCATTCTATATAGAGGGGGTGGAATTCAATATGTTAACAAGGGAACATTATTCAGCAGCTTTCATTGGACTCTATGAAGCTGAGGGAGTTCATTCTATATAGAGGGGGTGGAATTCAATATGTTAACAAGGGAACATTATTCAGCAGCTTTCATTGGACTCTATGAAGCTGAGGGAGTTCATTCTATATAGAGGGAGTGGAATTCAATATGTTAACAAGGGAACATTATTCAGCAGCTTTCATTGGACTCTATGAACAAGGGAACATTATTCAGCAGCTTTCATTGGACTCTATGAAGCTGAATCAGTTCATTCTATATAGAGGGGGTGAAATTCAATATGTTAACAAGGGAACATTGTTCAGCAGCTTTCATTGGACTCTATGAAGCTGAGGGAGTTCATTCTATATAGAGGGGGTGGAATTCAATATGTTAACAAGGGAACATTATTCAGCAGCTTTCATTGGACTCTATGAAGCTGAGTGAGTTCATTCTATATAGAGGGTGATGCTGCTAAACTTTTGCCCACAGCTGTACATGATGTATCGTAATAGAGGTCTGTATCGCTTGTGAGGGAGACCACAACATAAGAACTACAGCTCCCAGCATGCCTCACCATTGCCGCGGGTGCAGAGGCATGCTGGGAGCCGTAGTCTACATAGAGGGTGATTAGATCAGCTGTCTGTTAGATACGATTCGACGGCGTTGTTTTGTTCTGCTTATATTTAAGCTGTGCTCGTATTGAGTGTCGGGTTGTGTCTTCACCGTTCACAGCGCTGTGGACATGTTGGCATGGTTACATAAATAAATAAATAAATAAATAAATAAATAAAACGCCAGGAGATTCGAACTCAAAGACGCACGCACGTCTGCTCTGAACGTGAAGCGCCGCGCTCGCGGTGCTTCTGTGTAATTCGCTTGCCAGGCTTTATAACCTCCGAGCAAAACCGAGACTCCATCGATCCGTTATCGATCGCAGCGAGCTCAATTCAACCTTCATCGATCGGTTAGTCTCCCGTACAAAATGACAGACATTGTGCAGCCCGCCCCCCCGCCCTCCCCATCCGCGGGTGCATGGTTACGATACAATTACCATCGTGTTTTTATAGGGTGATTACCAGCTGTCTGTTAGATACAATGCTTCCCTATGCTTTACCAGACCTCTCTGCTTTACAATTTCCTGTGCTTTATCAGACCTCTCTGGCTTACAATGCTTCCCTATGCTTTACCAGACCTCTCTGTGCTTTACAATGCTTCCCTATGCTTTATCAATAAATAAATGCTTTACAATGCTTCCTATAAAGACCTCTCTGTGCTTTACAAACTTCAATGCTTTACCAGACCTCTCTGTCTGAACAATGCTTCCCTATGCTTTACTAGACCTCTCTGTGCTTTCAATGCTTGCCAGGCTTTACCAGACCTCCGAGTTTACAATGCTTCCGAGACTCCATCGATCCGTTATCTGTGTGAGCTCAATGCTTCCTTCATCGACCAGACCTCTCCAGCAATGCTTCCCTATGCTTTACAGACTCTGTGCAGCCAATGCCCTTCCCTGCCCCCCAGACCTCTGCACCCCCATCCTTTGCCCATGGTTACCAGACCTCTCTGTGTTTTTTATATGCTTTACCAGACCTCTCTGTGCTTTACAATGCTTCCCTATGCTTTACCAGACCTCTCTGTGCTTTACAATGCTTCCCTATGCTTTACCAGACCTCTCTGTGCTTTACAATGCTTCCCTATGCTTTATCAGACCTCTCTGTGCTTTACAATGCTTCCCTATGCTTTACCAGACCTCTCTGTGCTTTACAATGCTTCCCTTATGCTTTACCAGACCTCTCTGTGCTTTACAATGCTTTCCTATGCTTTACCAGACCTCTCTGTGCTTTACAATGCTTCCCTATGCTTTACCAGACCTCTCTGTGCTTTACAATGCTTCCCTATGCTTTACCACACCTCTCTGTGTTTACAGTGCCTGTCTGCACCCCCTAGCCCCCCTGATTTGAACCCAGGCCCACTTTTCTACCCTCGTGAGTTGGTTTTCGTTTTTAATTTGCTCCGAAGGCTGCGTCTCACACATGTGACAGTGAACATGAAGCCTCTTCATTCACGCAGCAATTAGCAGAGGAACCAGGTCACAGCTGCTTCTGCACGGATTAGCGGCTCAAACATGCGTGTGTGTGTGTGTGTGTGTGTGTGTGTGTGTGTGTGTGTGAGAGTGTGTGTGTGTGTGTCTCTGTGTGTGTCTGTGTCAGTGTGTGTGTGTATCAGTGTGTGTGTGTGTGTGTGTCTCTGTGTGTGTGTGTGTGTCTCTGTGTTTGTGTGTCTCTGTGTGTGTGTCTCTGTGTGTGTGTGTGTGTGTCTCTCTGTGTGTCTGTGTGTGTGTGTGTGTGTCTCTCTCTCTCTGTCCGTCTGTGTGTCTGTCTGTGTGTGTGGTTGTGTCCGTCTCTGTGTGTGTCAGTTTGTGTGTGTCTGTCTGTCTGTCCGTCCGTCTGTGTGTGTGTGTGTGTGTGTCGGTTTGTGTGTGTCTCTGTCTGTCTGTCTGTCTGTTTGACTGTGTGTGTAGGTTTGTTTCTTCCTGTCTCTCTGCACCCCCAGATTGGAGCCCAGTCCTCCAGAGGAAGGTGAAAGGCAGGATTGAGAGGCTGGTGAATCAGCCCGTGCTGTCACTGTTCCGCTCCGTTCCCTCCACAGCGTGGATCGCAGTCTCCTCCCAGCCCAGGATCCTGAAGCTCAGACACTGCACACCTGCACAGGCTGGGAATCTAGCGGAGTGCTCACATGTTTCCACTCGGATGGGTTTTCCGATCGGTGTGAGAAAGCAGGAAGGTGTTCCCGCGATCCGCTCTCATCCCGACAGCTCGTTATTACGATGGAAATTCACTTTTCGGTGATAAGGCCGTGTCGCAGTAAATCTTACCTGTCCTGCCCTTCTATTCTGTACTCATAGACCTCTATACAGCTCTGCAGTGTGGAGCTCTCTTTCCTATAGACCTCTATACAGCTCTGCAGTGTTGAGAGGGGAGCTCTCTTTCCTATAGACCTCTATACAGCTCTGCAGTGTTGAGAGGGGAGCTGTCTTTCCTATAGACCTCTATACAGCTCTGCAGTGTTGAGTGTTGGAGTGGAGCTCTTTCCTATAGACCTCTATACAGCTCTGCAGTGCTGAGAGGGAGCTCTCTTTCCTATAGACCTCTATACAGCTCTGCAGTGTTGAGAGGGGAGCTCTCTTTCCTATAGACCTCTATACAGCTCTGCAGTGTTGAGACCTCTATACAGCTCTCTTTCCTATAGACCTCTATACAGCTCTGCAGTGTTGAGCTCTCTTCCTATAGACCTCTATACAGCTCTGCAGTGTTGAGAGGGGAGACTCTCTTTCCTATAGACCTCCTATACAGCTCTGCAGTGTTGAGAGGGAGCTCTCTTTCCTATAGACCTCTATACAGCTCTGCAGTGTTGAGAGGGGAGCTCTCTTTCCTATAGACCTCTATACAGCTCTGCAGTGTTGAGATGGGAGCTCTCTTTCCTATAGACCTCTATACAGCTCTGCAGTGTTGAGAGGGGAGCTCTCTTTCCTATAGACCTCTATACAGCTCTGCAGTGTTGAGAGGGGAGCTCTCTTTCCTACAGACCTCTATACAGCTCTGCAGTGTTGAGAGGGCTCTCTTTCCTATAGACCTCTATACAGCTCTGCAGTGTTGAGAGAGGGAGCTCTCTTTCCTATAGACCTCTATACAGCTCTGCAGTGTTCCTATAGACCTCTATACAGCTCTCTGAGAGGGGAGTTCTCTTTCCTATAGACCTCTATACAGCTCTGCAGTGTTGAGAGGGGAGCTCTCTTTCCTATAGACCTCTATACAGCTCTGCAGTGTTGAGTTCTCTTTCCTATAGACCTCTATACAGCTCTGCAGTGTTGAGAGGGGAGCTCTCTTTCCTATAGACCTCTGTACAGCTCTGCAGTGTTGAGTTCTCTTTCCTATAGACCTCTATACAGCTCTGCAGTGTTGAGAGGGGAGCTCTCTTTCCTATAGACCTCTATACAGCTCTGCAGTGTTGAGAGGGGAGCTCTCTTTCCTATAGACCTCTATACAGCTCTGCAGTGTTGAGGGGAGCTCTCTTTCCTATAGACCTCTATACAGCTCTGCAGTGTTGAGAGGGGTTCTCTTTCCTATAGACCTCTATACAGCTCTGCAGTGTTGAGAGGGGAGCTCTCTTTCCTATAGACCTCTATACAGCTCTGCAGTGTTGAGAGGGGAGCTCTCTTTCCTATAGACCTCTATACAGCTTTGCAGTGTTGAGAGGGGAGCTCTCTTCCCATAGACCTCTATACAGCTCTGAAGTGTTGAGAGGGAGCTCTCTTTCCTATAGACCTCTATACAGCTCTGCAGTGTTGAGTTCTCTTTCCTATAGACCTCTATACAGCTCTGCAGTGTTGAGTTCTCTTTCCTATAGACCTCTATACAGCTCTGCAGTGTTGAGGGGACCCTCTCTCTTTCCTATAGACCTCTATACAGCTCTGCAGTGTTGAGAGGGGAGTTCTCTTTCCTATAGACCTCTATACAGCTCTGCAGTGTTGAGAGGGGAGCTCTCTTTCCTATAGACCTCTATACAGCTCTGCAGTGTTGAGTTCTCTTTCCTATAGACCTCTATACAGCTCTGCAGTGTTGAGAGGGGAGCTCTCTTTCCTATAGACCTCTATACAGCTCTGCAGTGTTGAGAGGGGAGCTCTCTTTCCTATAGACCTCTATACAGCTCTGCAGTGTTGAGAGGGGAGCTCTCTTTCCTATAGACCTCTATACAGCTCTGCAGTGTTGAGATGGAGTTCTCATTCCTATAGACCTCTATACAGCTCTGCAGTGTTGAGAGGAGCTCTCTTTCCTATAGACCTCTATACAGCTCTGCAGTGTTGAGAGGGGCTCTCTTTCCTATAGACCTCTATACAGCTCTGCAGTGTTGAGAGGGGCTCTCTTTCCCATAGACCTCTATACAGCTCTGCAGTGTTGAGAGGGGCTCTCTTTCCTATAGACCTCTATACAGCTCTGCAGTGTTGAGAGGGGGGCTCTCTTTCCTATAGACCTCTATACAGCTCTGCAGTGTTGAGAGGGGTGCTCTCTTTCCTATAGACCTCTATACAGCTTTGCAGTGTTGAGGGGAGCTCTCTTCCTATAGACCTCTATACAGCTCTGCAGTGTTGAGAGGGAGCTCTCTTTCCTATAGACCTCTATACAGCTCTGCAGTGTTGAGTTCTCTTTCCTATAGACCTCTATACAGCTCTGCAGTGTTGAGTTCTCTTTCCTATAGACCTCTATACAGCTCTGCAGTGTTGAGAGGGAGCTCTCTTCCTATAGACCTCTATACAGCTCTGCAGTGTTGAGAGGGAGCTCTCTTTCCTATAGACCTCTATACAGCTCTGCAGTGTTGAGAGGGGAGCTCTCTTTCCTATAGACCTCTATACAGCTCTGCAGTGTTGAGTTCTCTTTCCTATAGACCTCTATACAGCTCTGCAGTGTTGAGAGGGGAGCTCTCTTTCCTATAGACCTCTATACAGCTCTGCAGTGTTGAGAGGGGGCTCTCTTTCCTATAGACCTCTATACAGCTCTGCAGTGTTGAGAGGGGAGCTCTCTTTCCTATAGACCTCTATACAGCTCTGCAGTGTTGAGAGGGGAGTTCTCTTTCCTATAGACCTCTATACAGCTCTGCAGTGCTGAGAGGGGAGCTCTCTTTCCTATAGACCTCTATACAGCTCTGCAGTGTTGAGAGGGGCTCTCTTTCCTATAGACCTCTATACAGCTCTGCAGTGTTGAGAGGGGAGCTCTCTCTTTCCTATAGACCTCTATACAGCTCTGCAGTGTTGAGAGGGGCTCTCTTTCCTATAGACCTCTATACAGCTCTGCAGTGTTGAGAGGGGGCTCTCTTTCCTATAGACCTCTATACAGCTCTGCAGTGTTGAGAGGGGAGCTCTCTTTCCTATAGACCTCTATACAGCTCTGCAGTGTTGAGCTCTCTTTCCTATAGACCTCTATACAGCTTCTGCAGAGCTGAGAATTTAAACAAAAAAATATAAATAAAAACGCAGAGCTACAATACATTTATTTTTTTCATTATAAATTTATTGCAAATATAGAAATAGATCTTTTTGTACAGAAATCGGGAAGAAGATTTAAGACTGAATGCCTTTTCTTATTTCGGAGAAAGACGATTTAAAAACAACTCAAACTTTTCAAACTAAACCAATTCATCCGTACCGCAAACAAAATAACAAGAAAATCAAATGAATAAAGAATTGTTCACAAAATGAACACAACCCTCCGGGACGGAGCCCGTGTGAGGGTGAAACGGGGTCAAACTTCACCACATTCACTTCCAAGGTGATCTGATTTTTTGTTGTTCATTTGCATTGTATAAAAACAACGACTGTCTGCAATGCATTTTGATTTATTATTGAGGGGAGCTCTCTTTCCTATAGACCTCTATACAGCTCTGCAGTGTTGAGTTCTCTTTCCTATAGACCTCTATACAGCTCTGCAGTGTGGAGCTCTTTCCTATAGACCTCTATACAGCTCTGCAGTGTTGAGAGGGAGCTCTCTTTCCTATAGACCTCTATACAGCTCTGCAGTGTTGAGTTCTCTTTCCTATAGACCTCTATACAGCTCTGCAGTGTGGAGTTCTCTTTCCTATAGACCTCTATACAGCTCTGCAGTGTTGAGTTCTCTTTCCTATAGACCTCTAAACAGCTCTGCGGTGTGGAGTTCTCTTTCCTATAGACCTCTAAACAGCTCTGCGGTGTGGAGTTCTCTTTCCTATAGACCTCTATACAGCTCTAGCAATGCTGAGAGGGGAGCTCTCTTTCCTATAGACCTCTATACAGCTCTGCAGTGTTGAGAGGGGAGTTCTCTTTCCTATAGACCTCTATACAGCTCTGCAGTGTTGAGAGGGGCTCTCTTTCCTATAGACCTCTATACAGCTCTGTAGTGTTGACAGCTCTCTTTCCTAGTACAGCTCTGCAGTGTTGAGGGAGCTCTCTTTCCTATAGACCTCTATACAGCTCTGCAGTGCTGAGTTCTCTTTCCTATAGACCTCTATACAGCTCTGCAGTGTTGAGATTGGAGTTCTCTTTCCTATAGTACAGCTCTGCAGTGTTGAGTTCTTTCCTATAGACCTCTATACAGCTCTGCAGTGTTGAGAGGGAGCTCTCTTCCTATAGACCTCTATACAGCTCTGCAGTGTTGAGAGGGGAGCTCTCTTTCTAGACCTCTATACAGCTCTGCAGTGTTGAGAGGGGCTCTCTTTCCTATAGACCTCTATTCAGCTCTGCAGTGTTGAGAAGGGCTCTCTTTCCTATAGACCTCTATACAGCTCTGCAGTGTTGAGGGAGCTCTCTTTCCTATAGACCTCTATACAGCTCTGCAGTGTTGAGAGGGGGCTCTCTTTCCTATAGACCTCTATACAGCTCTGCAGTGTTGAGCTCTCTTTCCTATAGATCCATACAGCTCTGCAGTGTTGAGAGGGAGCTCTCTTTCCTATGACCTCTATACAGCTCTGCAGTGTTGAGTTCTCTTTCCTATAGAGCTCTATACAGCTCTGCAGTGTTGAGTTCTCTTTCCTATAGACCTCTATACAGTTCCTGATCCATCTCAGAACTGTGTCACAACCGGGTCTCAGAGGATCGACAGCTGACCCGTCCACCCCCCCTCCGTGTGTGAAGACACGTCTCCTTCCCCCCCCCCCTCCCACACTGTGTGTCCCCCCTGTCCTGGCTTCTGTGTTTAAAGTATTGGGCTTGTCAAATCCTGTAGAGATTTTTAAAGACCTCAATCAAGCCTCTCCTAATTCATCTTGGCTCTAAATAGATTCCCTCTGAGCTCATTAAGCCCTGCTGGGATTTGTCTGGTTTTATTGAACTCTCTCCACACAATGGAACACAGTGAATTACACTCTACCACTAAAGGTAGAAGGAATAGGGCATACAAAATGAAACGATTCTCTCTCTCTCTCTCTCCTCCCCATTCTGTGTCGCTCATGGTTTTGGCTTTGCAATCCCTTGCATTGCTTCAGTTTGTCATCACCTCCATGAATCTTCTTGTTAAGATGCTTGTCCTTCAGATGAGATGTAAAACAAACAAGCTCCTATTGGAAGTGACTCTGCAGCAGCCACTGACTTGCTGTGTGTGTGTGTGTGACCCTGAGCGAGTCACTTCACCTCCTTGTGCTCCGTCCTTCAGATGAGACATAAAACAAACAAGCTCCTATTGGATGTGACTCTGCAGCAGCAGCAGTTGTTGATGATGCAGAGTTCACCCCCCTAGTCTCTGGAAGTCGCTTTGGATAAAAGTGTCTGCTGAATGACTAATTCATAATAATTTACCAGGGGAGACCCTCGGGGACCCCTGCGCTCCCCTGACTGTGTGACTCCCCTGCACACCACGCGCCGTGCCTTTACCAGGGACCCTCAGGGACCCCCTCGCTCCCCTGACTGTGTGACTCCCCTGCACACCACGCGGCCGTGCCTTTACCGGGGAGACCACCGGGACCCCTGCGCTCCCCTGACTGTGTGACTCCCCCCCTGCGCACCACGCGGCCGTGCCTTTACCAGGGGAGACCGGGACCCCTGCGCCCCTGACTGTGTGACCCCCCACACCACGCAGCGCCATGCCTTTACCAGGGGAGACCCTCGGGGACCCCTGCGCTCCCCTGACTGTGTGACTCCCCTGCACACCACGCGGCCGTGCCTTTACCAGGGAGACCCTCGGGGACCCCTAAAGGCCCCTGACTGCGTGACTCCCCCCCTGCACACCACGCGGCCGTGCCTTTACCAGGGGAGACCCGGGGGGACCCCTGCGCTCCCGACTGTGTGACTCCCCCCCTGCACACCACGCGGCCGTGCCTTTACCAGGAGACCCTCGGGGACCCCTGCGCTCCCCTGACTGTGTGACTCCCCCCGCACCCGCGGCCCGTGCCTTTACCAGGGAGACCCCAGGGGGACCCCCCGCTCCCCTGACTGTGTGACTCCCCCCCTGCGCCCCACGCAGCCGTGCCTTTACCAGGGGAGACCCTCGGGGACCAAGGAAGTGATGAAAAACTGAAGCAATATAAGAGATTGAAAACCGAACCCCATGAACGATTTAACAGTGTTTTTGACCCCGTTTCATGACTGTAGATTTGTAGCCTTGATTTTTTGTTTAATAATAATAATAACGTAGAAAGAAAGGACAACAATACAAAATAATAAGATCGATTCATTAAAAAAAAAGAGAGAATTGGTCTTTCTTCACAACTAAAAGGGGGACGAAATATTAGGACGCACACCCACGGACTGTACACAACGATAAAGTTCTCTTCATGAAAAATACTGAAATCATGCAAATATAGGCTCAAACTCTTTAAAACTTGTAAAACTTTTTTTTTTTTTGTACATCCCCCCATTCTCGTGACACAAACATAACAAGCTAGCTTTTTTTTTTTTTTTTTTAAGTGTACAAAATTCACAAGTATCTTTTTTTCTTTGTTCAAAAAAAAAAAAAAAAATCTTTCCAGTTTTATATTTCATAATTCATATTCCCTTCAGGGCTAAACCATGATCTTTTTTTTATTAGCTTTATTAACAGTATCGATGGTCCCTCCCTTTAAAGGAGCGCTGACCATCTTTAAAATCCATTCTCTCACCTCTTATTAGCTTTATTAACAGTATCGATGGTCCCTCCCTTTAAAGGAGCGCTGACCATCTTTAAAATCCATTCTCTCACCTCTTATTAGCTTTATTAACAGTATCGCTGGTCCCTCCCTTTAAAGGAGCGCTGACCATCTTTAAAATCCATTCTCTCACCTCTTATTAGCTTTATTAACAGTATCGCTGGTCCCTCCCTTTAGAGGAGCGCTGACCATCTTTAAAATCCATTCTCTCACCTCTTATTAGCTTTATTAACAGTATCGCTGGCCCCTCCCTTTAAAGGAGCGCTGACCATCTTTTAAATCCATTACTAGCAGTGATAACATTAATTGCAGTAATAAGAGCAAACAAAACAGACATTCAATATTCGAATCTCTTCTTTCAGTTCTCCTTTACAGGGTTGTGGCGGTCGTCTGTCTTGTGAAACTCTCCGGTCACTTTACTAGGAACCCGAGTGGCTTTCCTCCCGAATGTCTTGTGATTCCCCCAAGCTGTGGGAGCGGCACACTCGCACTTGAAGCAGCCTGCCAGGAGGAGCCTTCTTTGACAGTGATAGTGGGGGACAATGTGGAGCCGGTGTCACAGTGGCAAGAACAGGGCTGTTGGTTTTTTGACTGCTCCAAAGACATCAGACTGGATCAGCGCCTGCCAGAACAGTGAGGAAGCCCAAAGGCAGCGGCCTCAAACAACAACAGACAGAGGGGAGAGGACAAGAGAGGCAGAGAGCGATCCCGGAGACACCTTCCAACACCTTGTGGAGTCACGTCACTATATGCTGTGATCGTTCAAACAGGATGCTCAGGACATGTCCTAATAAAACAGCCAGGCAATGCATATATATATATGTGTGTGTGTGTGTGTGTGTAATGTCAGCTTTTTTTGGTGTTTGTTACTCAGGGTTTTAGTGTTTTCAAACACATTACAGCCTTCGTCGTGTCGAATCTCTTCATGAATCTATTATGTGCTCGGCTGTGAGAGACATTGAAGTCTGTTCGGTTCACAGTGATCCGGGTTCAAATGTTGGCTAGATTCCTCCTCCTCCTCCTCCTCCTCCCGTGCGACAGTGATAGATGCCCCCCCTGCCAGCACTACAGCTTGGCATCGGGAATCAGTTCATTGCTTCCCCTGCTGAGCGACCCGGGCGACTTCATCAAAGCGATGAAACAGGAGCTGGAACTGCATACGTTTCCAACTGAAGCAACAGCTGCTGGGCTTTCAAAAGCCTTCTTTCTCTGATGTTTTGCAAGTCTACAGCTCTGGCCAAAAAGGTTTGAATCTCCTGTACAATGAACTTGCTGGCAAGGACTACAGCTCCCAGCATGCCTCTGCACCCGCAGCAATGACATGATTAAATAGACTTGTCTGAATGCTACAGCTACGGCCAAAATCTGTATAATGAACTACAGCTCCCAGCATGCCTCTGCACCTGCAGCAACAGTGAGGCATGCTGGGAGCTGTAGTTCTTATGTTAACAAGGAACATTATCACTAGCGATACAGACCTCTATTCGATACATCATGTACAGCTGTGGACAAAAGTTTTGCATGAACTAGAAATTTAGTATTGAGACATAACTTAAAATAAATAAATAAATAAATAAATAATAAAACTATATGAACAGAATTTAGATCTTTTAATGTTTAACATCGTGATGTAATCAACAGAAACTACAAAATGATATCACAAAAAAACCAAAAGTATACACCAGAAGCCATAATCGCAGTCCAGTCGTATTTCATGTGAGATTTCTGAAATGTCACTTTTTTTTTCAATGTCAGATTTTTTCGTTTCAGTATCTGGAAAACTACAAGCGCTGGGTGTGGAATTCAATATGTTAACAAGGGAACATTATTCAGCAGCTTTCATTGGACTCTATGAAGCTGAGGGAGTTCATTCTATATAGAGGGGGTGGAATTCAATATGTTAACAAGGGAACATTATTCAGCAGCTTTCATTGGACTCTATGAAGCTGAGGAGTTCATTCTATATAGAGGGGGTGGAATTCAATATGTTAACAAGGGAACATTATTCAGCAGCTTTCATTGGACTCTATGAAGCTGAGGAGTTCATTCTATATAGAGGGGTGGAATTCAATATGTTAACAAGGGAACATTATTCAGCAGCTTTCATTGGACTCTATGAAGCTGAGGGAGTTCATTCTATATAGAGGGGTGGAATTCAATATGTTAACAAGGGAACATTATACAGCAGCTTTCATTGGACTCTATGAAGCTGAGGGAGTTCATTCTATATAGAGGGGTGGAATTCAATATGTTAACAAGGAACATTATTCAGCAGCTTTCATTGGACTCTATGAAGCTGAGGGAGTTCATTCTATATAGAGGGGTGGAATTCAATATGTTAACAAAGGAACATTATTCAGCAGCTTTCATTGGACTCTATGAAGCTGAGGGAGTTCATTCTATATAGAGGGGTGGAATTCAATATGTTAACAAAGGAACATTATTCAGCAGCTTTCATTGGACTCTATGAAGCTGAGGGAGTTCATTCTATATAGAGGGGTGGAATTCAATATGTTAACAAGGGAACATTATTCAGCAGCTTTCATTGGACTCTATGAAGCTGAGGGAGTTCATTCTATATAGAGGGGGTGGAATTCAATATGTTAACAAGGGAACATTATTCAGCAGCTTTCATTGGACTCTATGAAGCTGAGGGAGTTCATTCTATATAGAGGGTGATGCTGCTAAACTTTTCCCCACAGCTGTACATGATGTATCGTAATAGAGGTCTGTATCGCTTGTGATACGAGACCACAGCATAAAGAACTACAGCTCCCAGCATGCCTCACCATTGCCGTGGGAGCAGAGGCATGCTGGGAGCTGTAGTTCATTCTACAGGTTTTGGCCGTAGCTGTAGTTAATTTAAATGGTAGAAAAAAAGATTTGTCACCTAATATTCATGAGTGCCTCCACTTGTATAGCGGTACAGTACTGCTGCGCTAACAGCATTCAGACAAGCCTATTTAATCATGTCAAGTAGCCTTTATTGAGTAGCGGTCTGTGGGTCGCCCACAAGTTATCATTTCCCTTGACAACTAGCAGGAACTCCCACTTCAGAGAGCTTGCCATTTAACTTCTGTCGAAACGCATTGAAAAGCTCTTTCTCTGTAATGGATACGTGCCCCATGACTGTTAGTGCTGGAGTCTCGTGGTTTAAAACTACAGTGCTCTGGTGAGCGGACTGCAGTCATTTGACTGCTGTAGCTTAGCATGGGAAAGCTTATAGGAAAGCATTATAAAGCACAGGGAGGTGTGGTAAAGCACAGGGAAGCATTGTAAAAGCACAGAGAGGTCTGGTAAAGCATAGGGAAGCATTGTAACAAAAAAGCACAGAGGTCTGGTAAAGCATAGGGGAAGCATTGTAAAGCACAGAGAGGTCTGGTAAAGCATAGGGAAGCATGGTAAAGCACAGAGAGAGGTCTGGTAAAGCATAGGGAAGCATTGTAAAGCACAGGGAGGTGTGGTAAAGCACAGGGAAGCATTGTAAAGCACAGAGAGGTCTGGTAAAGCATAGGGAAGCATTGTAAAGCACAGAGAGGTATGGTAAAGCATAGGAAGCATTGTAAAGCACAGAGAGGTCTGGTAAAGCATAGGAAGCATTGTAAAAGCACAGAGAGGTCTGGTAAAAGCATAGGGAAGCATAAAAGCACAGAGTCTGTAAAAAGCACAGGAGGTGTGGTAAAGCACAGGGAAGCATTGTAAAGCACAGAGAGGTCTGGTAAAGCATAGGGAAGCATTGTAAAGCACAGAGAGGTATGGTAAAGCATAGGGAAGCATTGTAAAGCACAGAGAGGTCTGGTAAAGCATAGGGAAGCATTGTAAAGCACAGAGAGGTCTGGTAAAGCATAGGGAAGCATTGTAAAGCACAGAGAGGTTAAGCTCTCTGAGTACAATTTTGCTCTACTGTAGCATTGTGTTTTGCAATTCTGGTTCTGTTAATCTCCTCATTTTAAATCTGTCTTTCCCTGGCTCTGAGCGGCTTTGGGAATAGGGAATCAATTGCTTCATGCAGTATCCCGTACGAGGACAGCAGTGTGAATGATAGTGCGAGTTAATTGGGGGAGTCTGACATTGACCTTTCAATGGGGCTGTCTAACTGGACATATGCTTTCTCAATGCCACGCTGGATCCAGTAATTCCGTCTGGATTTTTCTCAGTGTACTGAGGGCTTCGTGTAAAATGCGGTTCTGGTTTGATCTTTGCCTCCGTCTGTGGGACCCTGCCGTCTATGAATCTACTGCCTGGCCACTTTATTAGGAACTGTCTGCCCCGATTGGGGTTGGCATCGCCCCGGTGTGGGGGGGCGTGTTCTCCTGGCGCGCCCTGGGTCCCTCCAGTGGAAGGCAAAACCGATTGCTTCAACATCAGAACGATAGAGGCTTCTCTCCACGGCCACCGCGGGGATCCGAACCCCACTGCCTGAACGATTCGTCAACGCGACCCTCTGCCTGCCTCTCCGCGCCGAATATGAACGAGTGAACGGTCAACGGAGACGCAGTCCAGAGATCCAAACCCGGTGTTAGGTATTAGGTACTGGTCCTATAAAAAGTGAGTGGGCAGTGTCTGCAGACATTTGAATTATCCCCCCCTCCACCCCCTTTCGGCTCGCCTCTCATAAGGGTCACAGATTCTGCTGCGCTGACACTCCCTTCCAGTAATCCAGGATGTCGTGGAGGTCCTCGTCTTTGGCGAACTGGACCTTCTTCCGCAGCGCGTGTCCGGCTGTCACGTAGCCGGCCGCCTCTTCCTTCGGGCTCTTCCGGTACGGGCGGAACCTCTCCCAGATTTTCAGGGTGCTCTCGGAGGAGTACTCGGGGCTGGACAGTGGCGGATGGTGTGCGGGAGGAGGGAGAGCTGGGAGTAGGGGGCGGCGTCTCTCCTGGAGCGGCTCAGGGGCTTCAGGAAGGAGGGTCTTTGGGCGGGGGGGTGGGCGCCAGTAGAAGCGCGGGGAAGGAGTGGCGATGTTCGGAGCAGTGGAAGGCCGGGCGCACCTCCAAGTGCTGCCCCCCTCCGGAAGACGCTCCCATCAGGGGGATCCTTTCGACGGGTTCCCCGGTCGGGCTGCCTTTGGATTCAGGGCTGCGCTCCGGGATCTCCAGGCTGAAGACTCTGGCGCTTTTGGTGGAGCCGCCAGACGAGACGCTGCATCGATTCCACCCCACCACCGCGGCGTCCGCAGACAGCTGCCTCTGCAGCGGCCGGCTGGCTTCTCGGCAAGGAGGGGAGAGGAACCCCCCGCCTCCGATCCCGGCTCTCTGGCAGCCCCAGCGGGGCGGGAGGGGGCAGCATTACGGGGCATTTTGGAAGGGGTGGAGGTGAGCCCGCACTGGGCGTGTCCAGCTTGAGGCGTCGATGCAGTTGTTGATGATCTGGTTGACTTTGTCGACCTCCTTGGCGATGGTGGAGATCTCCGAAGCCGAACCCTGATCCTCGTCCCATTCCTCCCCGTTTTCCAAACCCCCGTCCCTGCCTTGGGAATCGAGAGCCTCCTTCTCCTTGACCGGCAGGCCTTCCAAGTTCTCCGTCCGGACGTCCATGTAGTTGCCCTTAGCGGCGGACAAAGCCTCGGAGAACGTCGCTGCCATCTTCTCAGCCTGCGGGATGGAAGACAAGCGGGAGACGGCTGGGGAAGCCAGCTTGGGCTGGTGGTGCTGGTGGTGCTGGTGCTGCTGGTTCAGCTTCTGGACTATAGAGCTGGCCTGGTTGGAGATGACGCTAGCGGCCGCTTCCGGCCCGTACCTCATCTCCAGGATGGTCTTCTTGACGCTGATGGATTTCTGCTTCTCCTCCTGCAGGCGTCTCTTGCGCAGGCAGTAGTAAACCAGTCCCAGGATGAGGACCATCCCGAACAGGCAGCCCAGGATGGTCATGATGTAGTGGGTGGTGGTGGAGGCGCTGTGGAGCCGGTCGTCTGGGCTGCGGTCCCGGGTGGTGAAGGAGAGGCAGGTGTGGTTGTACCTCTGGGAGTTTCGGATGGACGCCACGCAGAAGGTGTAGTCAGTGCGCGGTTCGAGCTTGTCCAGGATGATGATCTCCTTGCTCTTATGGAGGTTCATGACGTCCGAGACGTAGGTGCTGTTGTACTGGACCAGGATGTACATCTTGCTGAAGGGGGAAGGGATCTTGACCACCAGCGTTGCCATGGTGAAGGTGACCTGCTGGAGCCGGATGCTGGGGCTGAAGGACGGGTCGGAGCCCGACAGTGCCGTCGGCTCCAGGAAGTCCAGATCCTCCATCCCGCCCCCTCCTCCGGACGTCTCGTAGACCCCCATCCTGTCGTCCGGAGAGAGAGTGGGGACCCCCGGCGCCGGGAAGCCATCCTTACAGACGGCCCCCAGGATGGTCATGGCGTTGCGACCCCCCAAACGGGGGCTCAGGAGGGGGTAACCGGCGAACTCCCGGGGCGACTCGCACTGGAGCCGATCGTAATTGCGGGTCAGGTTGTTGAAGGACTCCAGCCAGGCGAGGAAGCCGTACAGCTGGCACTCGCAGTGGAAGGGGTTCCCGGCCAGCTCGCAGACCATGAGGCGGCCGAGCCCCGCGAAGGCGGAAGGGTCCAGCCTGGCCAGCCTGTTGGAGGAGAGGTCCAGGGTGATCAGGTTAGGGCACTCCCAGAAGGCGCTGGGGGAGACAGCCTCGAGGAGGTTGTGCTGGACAAAGAGGTACTGCAGGCGCCCCAGGCCTCTCAGCATGGCCTCGGTCAGGTTGGTCAGCTTGTTGTAGCCCAGCTGGAGGACCTGCAGGTTCAGCTGCCCGGAGAAAGCCCCCTCTTCGATGTAGGAGATCTCGTTCTTGGTGAGGTTGAGGTCGGTGAGGTTGCCGAAGCGGCTCAGGGAGTTGAAGTAGACCGCCTTGAGCTTGTTGGAGTCCAGCCGGAGGTCGTGGACCGTGCTGTTGATGTGCTGGGGGATGGTCTCGTATGGCGGCTGGTTTTGGCTGCAGATGGCCAGCCAGACGTAGCCCTTGTCGCCCTCGATGAGCCAGCAGTCCCCCCTGGAACGGGGCAGGGTTTGGAGCAGCAGAGCCAGGCAGAGGAGGCGGAGATTTTCAGAGACATTTTTTTTATTTGAGGGGTTCAGGAATAGGGAAGCGAGTCAAGCAAATGCGATGGCGGAGTCTTCTAGGTTTGTTTTTTGTTGGTTATTTCCTGCCTCTACAGCATTATCCTTCTGTCTGCCTTTCTGCGTTCAAGGCAGGTAGTTGAGCCCCACTTTGTCCTCTCTCTCTCTCTTTCTTCTGTTTGACTGCTATCCAGTTTGGCTTCTTCGACGGAATCTGTGTGGAAAAACAAACAGAGGACTGTAAGTTCCCGTAGTCTCCAGTGTGAGGTTTATGAATTCAGGTAATCATGGAATTAAATACTTTGCTACGTTATCAGCATCAGACCAGAACACGTTTGAAATCTTAACAATGTTTACCGTTTATCGGTGCCAAATCCCCACCTTGCATTCTACATTTTACGATATTGTTTAGATACGATACGTGCCATTAGCATGAACAGAGATTGCTCAGACTACCTCCTATCGCACAGCAGTGTGATCCAGTCCAGGTTTTATTGCTACCAGCTTGATCAGCCCCAGTGTGTCTAGCTAACAAGCTCAGGTGTGTCTTATTATTAAACTCCTAGTGGAACCAGGACTGGATCACACTGCTGTGCAGCGGGAGTCTGATTCCCAGCCCTGTAGATAGACTTTGGTTGAAGGAGGTTTGTAGCTGATTTTATAGTGAAGAGAGCTACAGGATATTGTTGGGAACTGTGGGATATTTAGACAGAGAGATCAGGGATGGGAATCAGACTCCTATCGCACAGCAGTGTGATCCAGTCCAGGTTTTACTGCTACCAGATTGATCAGCCCCCAGCGTGTCTAGCTAACAAGCTCAGGTGTGTCTTATTATTAAACTCCTAGTGAAACCAGGACTGGATCACACTGCTGTGGGGTTTGGGGTACCATTGCAGCTGTGGAACTGATTTGTAATTAAAGTGGTTTGCATATTTTTAAAGAGGAGACGATGATTTGGAGGCAGTCCAGGGCTTGTAAGCAGAAGGTCACCGGTTCAAATCCTACCTGTCACTGACTGACTCACTGTGCGTGACCCTGAGCGAGTCGCTTCACCTCCTTGTGCTCCGTCCTTCGGATGAGATGTTAAATCAACGTCCTATTGGAAGTGACTCTGCATATAATGCACAGTTCACAGCCTACCTCTGTAAAGCGCTTCGTGATGGTGCTCCACTATGAAAGGCGCTATATAAAAATAATGATAATATTATTATATTATTATTATTATCTATTCGGGAGATAGCAAGATATTTAGTGAGCCTTTAGGAGTCTGAGTGAAGTTATCCAGCCAACAAAGACCCCATCCCCAGTTACTGCCTTCCTAGAAAAAGGAGAACATTTCGGGGGACCGTTCTACTTGTGGGACGTCTCGCTGGATACAATACCTAGCATATTTTTTAAAGATGATGATCTAGCCCAGGGGTGGCCAAACTTCCTGACCCCACAAGACACACGCCGTGAAACACGAACAAGACATTTCAAACAGCAGCACTGTTTAAAACTAACTTCTTTCGAATATTATAACACTCTCTGTGTCATTCTTATTGTGCTGTTGTGTTCAACTTGAAATGGAAAGGGCTGGTCACACTACATTTGTTCGCTGCGTTTTCTAGAAAATCGAAGTTATGGCGTTGGAACGTTTTATTTTGAGATAAATGAATTGTTAGGTCTTCGAATACAATTCACAAATTGAGAATCGGTTCTGGTTACATTTCTAATGAGACTAGGGATCGGATTAACATATTTTAGTCTCCTGAGTTCTGGTTAGAACCTGGGAAGCTGAAGCTGGGAAGCTGTAAAGTCCTCTGATGTCCAGCCCTAATGTGAAAGATGTTTGCCTTTTGGGGAGACCGCTGTTTTGTATCAGGGGCAGCAGTGTGGAGTAGTGGTCAGGGCTCTGGACTCTTGACCGGAGGGTCGTGGGTTCAATCCCAGGTGGGAGACACTGCTGCTGTACCCTTGAGCAAGGTACTTTACCTAGATTGCTCCAGTAAAAAACCCAACTGTATAAATGGGGGAATTGTATGTAAAAATAATGTGATATCTTGTAACAATTGTAAGTCGCCCTGGATAAGGGCGTCTGCTAAGAAATTAATAATAATAATAATAATAATAATCTTCCCAAATAGTAAACTAGATATAAACAGGCTTTGCTTAGAAAATACAGCTGGTTTAGGAGGGAGGTCATAAAAGCTAGCTCCTTTAGAGGGACAGAGCCAGGTACTGAGAAGAGATTTGTATAATAAACTAAAGGAGACTTGTTGTCTTCTGATTGGGTTAAAGAAAAAATGATGTCATGAGAGTAGAATAACCCTACTCATGTACTGTGTGTTGACTTGTGTCTTCTCCGTGTTTGGAGGGACACAGTTCCTAATTTTCTCTACCATATCAAAATAATCTCCATCGTAACTTTGCAACCAAGATTTTGGCTGATTTTATTTTTACTCACAAACGAATGAAGAAATTCACCAACTTCTTCATTTTAAATCACAACATTACATGTACAGGAGATAGAATTGAACACTACTTTTCACACTTGAGAGAAATCGCTGCGAAAAAAACAAAACAGAGCTGGTTTTCATTTCAATCCAATTACTGAACTAGACCCTTAATTGAACGGATAATTTGCTTAATTAGACTTTTTTTTTTTAACTTGTTTTCAGCTCTTAAAGAGTTGCAGATTTCAAGATAGCTAGAACATTTGACTAATTTAAGAAAATTATTAGTTCAATGAAGGGTACAGTTCAGTAATTGAGAGCTGGGTTGGAATGAAATCCAGCAGACACGGGAGGGGGGTGGGGGGTGGGGGTCGTCCCACCCACTCTTCACAGTGGGGGGGACAGTACATGTATTTGCCCCCCCCACTTTCACGACCCCTTAATAATATTTTTAAACGGTTTTATGATTCAGAATGGTTAACTTGTTTTGTTGGGACTGGAACGCACCAGAGTCTCCACCCCTCCTTATTTTACACAATGAACTAGTCCGAGTCTGTGCACCTGTCATTGCTGGCCCACGTGTTCATTGATTTTTTCTTGATCAAATGTTTTTTATTGACAATAAAACATGACAGATACCATTTTTCCCTTTTTTAGTTCTTCTCTCCCTCCCTCCCTCCCACCCACCCATCAGTGGCTACAACCCCCTCCCACCCCTCCCTTCAAAGGACCTCAGAGCCTAAATTAGTCAGTGATAGCTGGAGTCGTGTTCAGAACAAATCTAATAGATTCTGCAGCAGCTCTCCAGGGCTCTACAGTCCCCTCCTAGCGCGATGGATCCGAGCTGTAGAAAGTTCTAAATGTATAATGTCTAGAAAGAAAGGAGCCAACGCTGCCAAGGAAGGGAATGCGGTGGTTGCCAACGCAGAGCTGTCATCTTTTTAGCTGCTGTGAGGCCAGCCAACCAGATACGTTTCTGCTGCAGTGAAAGGTCAAGGGATGAATCGTACTTTAGTAAAAGCACCAAACAAGAACATGCGTGTTCATTGATGAAGTTGATGCGTACAGTAATGTTTTGACATTTCAAATACTAGAGTGTTTTTAATACTCTAGGAACATTATCACAGGATCTTGCCCTTGCTCTGTGCGTTATCCATTCAGCCCATCTTGCTCGTTTGGTTGTTAGTAGCTTATTGATCCCAGAATCTCATCAAGCAGCTTCTTGAAGGATCCCAGGGTGTCAGCTTCAACAACATTACTGGGGAGTTGGTTCCAGACCCTCACAATTCTCTGTAAAAAGTGCCTCCTATTTTTTCTGTTCTGAATGCCCCTTTATCTAATTTGTGACCCCTGGTCCTTGTTTCTTTTCAGGTCGAAAAAAGTCCCTGGGTCGACATTGTCTATACCTTTAGGATTTTGAATGCTTGAATCAGATGGCGTAGTCTTCTTTGTTCAAGACTGAATAGATTCAATTCTTTTTAGCCTGTCTGCATACGACATGCCTTTTAAACCGGGATAATTCTGGTCGCTCTTCTTTGCACTCTTTCTAGAGCAGCAATATCCTTTTTGTAACGAGGTGACCTGAACTGAACACAATATTCTAGGTGAGGTCTTACTAATGCATTGTAAAGTTTTAACATTACTTCCCTTGATTTAAATTCAACACTTCTCACAATATATCCGAGCATCTTGTTGGCCTTTTTTATAGCTTCCCCACATTGTCTAGATGAAGACATTTCTGAGTCAACATAAACTCCTAGGTCTTTTTCATAGTTCCCTTCTTCAATTTCAGTATCTCCCATATGATATTTATAATGCACATTTTTATTGCCTGCATGCAATACTTTACACTTTCCTCTATTAAATTTCATTTGCCATGTGTCTGCCCAGTTCTGAATGCTGTCTAGATCATTTTGAATGATGGCAGCAACGCACACAAGAACGAGGGATGGAGCACTGCAGAGCCTTCATTACTTCTGTGTGTATTACGCACTTTAAATAAAATCTGTGCAGTTATTGTGAAGCAAAACACGACAACGGCCCCCATTTCACCAAAAACGACACATAAAAAGACATTTTTTGAAGGATTCTTTCTGTGCGCTCTTCCTTGAGCGCGAACACTCATAAAAGCTTTTTTTTTTTTTTTTTTTTTTTTTTTTTGGTAGGACTGCCGCGTGCGCTCTTTTGAGAGCTTTGTGGATGACAAGTGCACTGTAATTATTTTGAAAGGGATGACAGGACCTGCTCATGACGAGGCCTCGGATATGCAATCATAACATTCATTTCAGACCTGCACTGTAACATTTAAACGCGCGTTCTCTAGTCTAGTGCGCGCTCCCAGTTTTATACAGGTTCATTCGTCTCAATAAGTCTCATTCCAGCAGGACGCTCAGATGGAAATGCGTTGTGATTGGTTGCATGACGTCGTTGGAGCTGGTGTTCTGACAATCTGACCCGGTAGCTCGGATTGTCAGACCAGTCCATACATGCCAACAGTCCCTATATGGTCGGGACAGTCCCGATTTCCTAGCAAATGTCCCGCGTTCCGATGCATAGGAAGAAAGTCTCTATATTTCCCCATAGAAACAGAAAATCATTTATTCTACACAGTAGTTAGTGAAAACCACGCACTGTGCTCTTGATGACTGACACCTGCTGATCACTAACTTATACAACAGTAAGAATGCTTCATTGTGTCTATTTTTACTGTCATGATGGTCGTGTGGTGTTGAGTGGGGGGGGGGTTGTTTATTATATGATATGTTTTTGCATATGACTCCTCCCATGTGTGTGATGCGTATGACCCCCCCCCCGGAAGAAACGCGTCCCGCTGAACAGTTTCTAAACGTTGGCGAGTATGCTAGTCTGTAAAACTGCGATACCCCTCAGAATGCGCTACCCTGTTTGAAGTATAGCAGACGTTCATTCAAAGGCAGTAAACTATACCCTGAGAAGCTTGCAGTCTATACTGTCTATACATTAACAAAATATGCTTTTTTCTTAAAAGGATTTTTAATACTATAAGTGAGGTGAGGCGTCGTCCAGATGAGTCAAAAGGGATCAGAGGGTGTACTCTCTCTGTGGATCAGAGGGGGTGTACTCTCTCATGTGGATCAGAGGGTACTCTCTCAGAGGGTGTACTCTCTCATGTGGATCAGAGTGTACTCTCTCATGTGGATCAGAGGGGTGTACTCTCATGTGGATCAGAGGGTGTACTCTCCGTGGATCAGAGGGGTGTACTCTCTCACGTGGATCAGAGGGGTGTACTCTCTCATGTGGATCAGGGGGTGTACTCTCTCATGTGGATCAGAGGGGGTGTACTCTCTCATGTGGATCAGAGGTGTACTCTCATGTGGATCAGAGGGGTGTACTCTCTCTCATGTGGATCAGGGTGTGCTCTCTCATGTGGATCAGAGGGGGTGTACTCTCTCATGTGGATCAGAGGGTGTACTCTCTCCGTGGATCAGAGGGGTGTACTCTCTCACGGGGATCAGAGGGGTGTACTCTCTCATGTGGATCAGAGGGTGTACTCTCATGTGGATCAGAGGGGTGTACTCTCATGTGGATCAGAGGGTGTACTCTCTCATGTGGATCAGAGGGGTGTACTCTCTCACAGGGATCAGAGGGTGTACTCTCTCATGTGGATCAGAGGGGGTGTGCCTCTCTCATGTGGATCAGAGGGGTGTACTCTCTCATGTGGATCAGAGGGGTGTACTCTCTCATGTGGATCAGAGGGGTGTACTCTCTCATGTGGATCAGAGGGTGTACTCTCTCATGTGGATCAGAGGGGTGTACTCTCTCCACAGGGATCAGAGGGGTGTACTCGCTCATGTGGATCAGAGGGGTCTCTCTCATGTGGATCAGAGGGTGTACTCTCTCAGGGGATCAGAGGGTATACTCTCCTCTCTTGCGGGGATCAGAGGGGTGTACTCTCTCATGTGGATCAGAGGGTGTACTCTCTCATGTGGATCAGAGGGGTACTCTCTCATGTGGATCAGAGGGTGTACTCTCTCATGTGGATCAGAGGGGTGTGCTCTCTCATGTGGATCAGAGGGGTGTACTCTCTCATGTGGATCAGAGGGGTGTACTCTCTCATGTGGATCAGAGGGTGTACTCTCTCATGTGGATCAGAGGGGTGTACTCTCTCATGTGGATCAGAGGGGGTGTACTCTCACAGGGATCAGAGGGGGTGTACTCTCTCATGTGGATCAGAGGGGTGTACTCTCATGTGGATCAGAGGTGTACTCTCTCATGTGGATCAGAGGGGTGTACTCTCTCATGGGATCAGAGGGGGTGTACTCTCACAGGGGATCAGAGGGTGCTCTCTCATGTGGATCAGAGGGTGTACTCTCTCATGTGGATCAGAGGGTGTACTCTCTCCATGTGGATCAGAGGGTGTACTCTCTCGGGGATCAGAGGGGTGTACTCTCATGTGGATCAGAGGGTGCTCTCTCATGTGGATCAGAGGTGTACTACTCTCATGTGGATCAGAGGTGTACTCTCTCATGTGGATCAGAGGGTGTACTCTCTCACAGGGATCAGAGGGGGTGTACTCTCTCATGTGGATCAGAGGGGGTGTACTCTCTCTCATGTGGATCAGGGGGGTACTCTCTCATGTGGATCAGAGGGGGTGTACTCTCTCATATGGATCAGAGGGGTGTACTCTCTCATGGATCAGAGGGGTGTACTCTCTCATGTGGATCAGAGGGGTGTACTCTCTCACAGGGATCAGAGGGTGTACTCGCTCATGTGGATCAGAGGGTGTACTCTCTCATGTGGATCAGAGGGGTACTCTCACAGGGGATCAGAGGGGTGTACTCTCTCACGGGATCAGAGGGGTACTCTCTCATGTGGATCAGAGGGGTGTACTCTCTCATGTGGATCAGAGGGTGTACTCTCTCATGTGGATCAGAGGGTGTACTCTCTCATGTGGATCAGAGGGGTGCTCTCTCATGTGGATCAGAGGGTGTACTCTCTCATGTGGATCAGAGGTGTACTCTCTCATGTGGATCAGAGGGTGTACTCTCTCATGTGGATCAGAGGGTGTACTCTCTCATGTGGATCAGAGGGGTGTACTCTCTCATGTGGATCAGAGGGGTGTACTCTCTCATGTGGATCAGAGGGGTGTACTCTCTCATGTGGATCAGAGGGTGTACTCTCTCACAGGGATCAGAGGGGTGTACTCTCTCATGTGGATCAGAGGGGTGTACTCTCTCATGTGGATCAGAGGGGGGTGTACTCTCTCACAGGGATCAGAGAAACTCTCTCTCATGTGGATCAGAGGGTGTACTCTCTCATGTGGATCAGAGGGTGTACTCTCCACGGGGATCAGAGGGTGTGCTCTCTCATGTGGATCAGAGGGGTGTACTCTCTCATGTGGATCAGAGGGGTGTACTCTCATGTGGATCAGAGGGGTACTGCTCTCACAGGGATCAGAGGGGTGTACTTTCTCATGTGGATCAGAGGGGTGTACTCTCATGTGTGGATCAGAGGGGTGTACTCTCTCATGTGGATCAGAGGGGTGTACTCTCTCATGTGGATCAGAGGGTGTACTCTCTCATGTGGATCAGAGGGGTGTACTCTCTCATGTGGATCAGAGGGGGTACTCTCTCATGTGGATCAGAGGGTGTACTCTCTCATGTGGATCAGAGGGGTGTACTCTCTCATGTGGATTAGAGGGTACTCTCTCATGTGGATCAGAGGGGTGTACTCTCCACGTGGATCAGAGGGTGTACTCTCTCATGTGGATCAGAGGGGTGTACTCTCATATGGATCAGAGGGGTGTGCTCTCTCACAGGGATCAGGCGGGTGTACTCTCTCATGTGGATCAGAGGGGTGTACTCTCTCATGTGGATCAGAGGTGTACTCTCTCATGGATCAGAGGGGTGTACTCTCTCTCACGTGGATCAGAGGGGTGTACTCTCTCATGTGGATCAGAGGGGTGTACTCTCTCATGTGGATCAGAGGGGTGTACTCTCATGTGGATCAGAGGGGTGTACTCTCATGTGGATCAGAGGGTGTACTCTCTCATGTGGATCAGAGGGGTGTACTCTCTCATGTGGATCAGAGGGTGTACTCTCTCATGTGGATCAGAGGGGTGTACTCTCTCATGTGGATCAGAGGGTGTACTCTCTCCGTGGATCAGAGGGGTGCTCTCTCACGTGGATCAGAGGGTGTACTCTCTCACGTGGATCAGAGGGGTGTACTCTCTCACGTGGATCAGAGGGTGTGCTCTCCGTGGATCAGAGGGTGTGCTCTCTCATGTGGATCAGAGGGGTGTGCTCTCTCATGTGGATCAGAGGGTGTACTCTCTCATGTGGATCAGAGGGTGTACTCTCTCATGTGGATCAGAGGGGTGTACTCTCTCATGTGGATCAGAGGTGTACTCTCTCATGTGGATCAGAGGGTAATACTCTCTCATGTGGATCAGAGGGTGTACTCTCTCATGTGGATCAGAGGTGTACTCTCTCATGTGGATCAGAGGGGTGTACTCTCTCATGTGGATCAGAGGGTGTACTCTCTCATGTGGATCAGAGGGGTGTACTCTCTCATGTGGATCAGAGGGTGTACTCTCTCATGTGTGGATCAGAGGGGTACTCTCTCAGGGATCAGAGGGGTGTCTGCTCTCTCACGTGGATCAGAGGGGTGTACTCTCATGTGGATCAGAGGGGGTGTACTCTCTCATGTGGATCAGAGGGTGTACTCTCTCATGTGGATCAGAGGGTGTACTCTCTCATGTGGATCAGAGGGTGTACTCTCATGTGGATCAGAGGGTGTACTCTCTCATGTGGATCAGAGGGTGTACTCTCTCATGTGGATCAGAGGGTGTGCTCTCTCATGTGGATCAAAGGGGTGTACTCTCCATGTGGATCAGAGGGTGTACTCTCTCATGTGGATCAGAGGGTGTACTCTCTCATGTAGATCAGAGGGTGTACTCTCTCATGTGGATCAGAGGGGTGTACTCTCTCATGTGGATCAGGGGTGTACTCTCTCATGTGGATCAGAGGGGGTACTCTCTCATGTGGATCAGGGTGTACTCTCTCATGTGGATCAGAGGGTGTACTCTTTGTGGATCAAGGGGTGTACTCTCTCACAGGGATCAGAGGGTGTACTCTCATGTGGATCAGAGGGGGTGTACTCTCATGTGGATCAGGGGTGTACTCTCTCTCATGGATCAGAGGGGTGTAATGGATCAGAGGGGTGTACTCTCTCATGTGGATCAGAGGGGTGTACTCTCTCATGTGGATCAGAGGGGGTGTACTCTCTCACAGGGATCAGAGGTGTACTCTCTCATGTGGATCAGAGGGTGTACTCTCTCATGTGGATCAGGGGGTGTACTCTCTCACGGGGATCAGAGGGGTGTACTCTCTCACGTGGATCAGAGGTGTACTCTCTCACGTGGATCAGAGGGTGTACTCTCATTTGGATCAGAGGTGTGCTCTCTCACAGGGATCAGAGGGGTGTACTCTCATGTGGATCAGAGGGGTGTACTCTCTCATGTGGATCAGAGGGTGTACTCTCTCATGTGGATCAGAGGGGTGTACTCTCTCATGTGGATCAGAGGTGTACTCTCTCATGTGGATCAGAGGGTGTGTACTCTCTCATGTGGATCAGAGGGGGGTACTCTCATGTGGATCAGAGGGTGTACTCTCTCATGTGGATCAGGGGGTGTACTCTCTCATGTGGATCAGAGGGTGTACTCTCTCACAGGGATCAGAGGGGTACTCTCTCATGTGGAAGGGTGTACTCTCCAAAAATGTACTCTCTCAATGGATCAAAATTACTTCATGTGGAAGATTTGTACTCTCTCATGTGGATCAGAAAACTCTCTCTCACGTGGATCAGGAGGGGTACTCTCTCATGTGGATCAGAGGGGGTACTCTCATAAGTGCTCTCTCACAGGGATCAAGCGGTGTACTCTCTCATGTGGATCAGAGGGTGTACTCTCATTGGATCAGAGGGTGTACTCTCATATGGATCAGAGGGGTGTACTCTCACGTGGATCAGAGGGTGTACTCTCTCATGTGGATCAGAGGGTGTACTCTCATGTGGATCAGAGCTCTCTCATGTGGATCAGAGGGGGTACTCTCATGTGGATCAGAGGGGTGTGGATCAGAGGGGTACTCTCTCATGTGGATCAGAGGGGTGTACTCTCTCACAGGGATCAGGTACTCTCATGTGGATCAGAGGGGTTCTCTCCCGTGGATCAGGGGACACTCTCTCTCCGTGGATCAGAGGGGTGTACTCTCACGTGGATCAGAGGGGTGTACTCTCTCACGTGGATCAGAGGTTGCTCTCATGTGGTAAAACTCATGTGGATCAGAGGGTGTACTCTCTCATGTGGATCAGAGGGGTGTAAATGGATCAGATGTACTCTAAAAGGGATCAATGTGTACTCTCTCATGTGGATCAGAGGGGTGTACTCTCTCATGTGGATCAGAGGGGTGTACTCTCTCATGTGGATCAGAGGGGTGTACTCTCTCATGTGGATCAGAAACTCTCTCATGTGGATCAGAGGGTGTACTCTCTCATGTGGATCAGAGGGGGTGCTCTCTCATGTGGATCAGGGGGTGTACTCTCTCTCATGGATCAGAGGGGTGTACTCTCTCACAGGGATCAGAGGGTGTACTATCTCTCATGTGGATCAGAGGGTGTACTCTCTCTCATGTGGATCAGAGGGTGCTCTCTCATGTGGATCAGAGGGTGTACTCTCTCATGTGGATCAGAGGGGTGTACTCTCATGTGGATCAGAGGGGTGTGCTCTCTCATGTGGATCAGAGGGTGTGCTCTCTCATGTGGATCAGAGGGTGTGCTCTCTCATGTGGATCAGAGGGGTGTACTCTCTCATGTGGATCAGAGAATTGTACTCTCTCATGTAGATCAGAGGTGTACTCTCTCATGTGGATCAGAGGGTACTCTCTCATGTGGATCAGAGGGTGTACTCTCTCATGTGGATCAGAGGGGGTGTACTCTCTCATGGGGATCAGAGGGGTGTACTCTCTCATGGGGATCAGAGGGGGTGTACTCTCATGTGGATCAGAGGGGTGTACTCTCTCATGTGGATCAGAGGGGTGTACTCTCTCATGTGGATCAGAGGTGTACTCTCTCATGTGGATCAGAGGGGTACTCTCTCATGTGGATCAGAGGGGTGTACTCTCTCATGTGGATCAGAGGGTGTACTCTCTCATGTGGATCAGAGGGGTGTACTCTCTCATGTGGATCAGAGGGTGCTCTCTCATGTGGATCAGAGGTGCCTCTCTCACAGGGATCAGAGGGTGTACTCTCTCATGTGGATCAGAGGTGTACTCTCTCATGTGGATCAGAGGGTGTACTCTCTCCATGTGGATCAGAGGGGGTGTACTCTCTCATGTGGATCAGAGGTGTACTCTCTCATGTGGATCAGAGGGGTGTACTCTCTCATGTGGATCAGAGGGTGTACTCTCTCATGGATCAGAGGGGTGTACTCTCTCATGTGGATCCAGAGGTGTGTACTCTCATGGGGATCAGAGGGGTGTACTCTCTCCCCTGTGGATCAAGGGTACTCTCTCATGTGGATCAGAGGGGTGTACTCTCTCTCATGTGGATCAGAGGGTGTACTCTCTCATGTGGATCAGAGGGTGTACTCTCTCATGTGGATCAGAGGGTGTACTCTCTCATGTGGATCAGAGGTACTCTCTCATGTGGATCAGAGGGGTGTACTCTCTCATGTGGATCAGAGGGGTGTACTCTCTCATGTGGATCAGGGGTGTACTCTCTCATGTGGATCAGAGGGTGTACTCTCTCATGTGGATCAGAGGGTGTACTCTCTCATGTGGATCAGAGGGGGTGTACTCTCATGTGGATCAGAGGTGTACTCTCTCATGTGGATCAGCTCTCTCACAGGGATCAGAGGGGTGTACTCTCTCATGTGGATCAGAGGGTGTACTCTCATGTGGATCAGAGGGTGTACTCTCTCATGTGGATCAGAGGGGTGTACTCTCATGTGGATCAGAGGGGCTCTCTCATGTGGATCAGAGGGTGTACTCTCTCATGGGGATCAGAGGGGTGTACTCTCTCATGTGGATCAGGGGTGTACTCTCTCATATGGATCAGAGGGGTGTACTCTCTCATGTGGATCAGAGAGGTGTACTCTCTCCTTGTGGATCAGAGGGGTACTCTCTCATGTGGATCAGAGGGTGTACTCTCTCATGGATCAGAGGGGTGTACTCTCATGTGGATCAGAGGGTGTACTCTCATGTGGATCAGAGGGTGTACTCTCTCATGTGGATCAGAGGTGTACTCTCTCATGTGGATCAGAGGGTGTACTCTCATGTGGATCAAGGGTGTACTCTCCACGTGGATCAGAGGGGGTGTACTCTCTCATGTGGATCAGGGGTGTACTCTCATATGGATCAGAGGGGTGTACTCTCTCATGTGGATCAGAGGGGTACTCTCTCATGTGGATCAGAGGGGTGTACTCTCATGTGGATTGTACTCTCTCATGTGGATCAGAGGGTGTACTCTCTCATGTGGATCTCTCTCTCCATGTGGATGTACTCTCTCATGGGGTGTGCATACATGTTATCCCATCTACAGTTAACAGTGATTGTATTTGATACTGGTACAAAGTTACAAGCTAATCTTAATATATCCAAGTCATTGTATTTTATCTTACTCTTAACTGTATTAATACTTGTACTGTGATTCTTGAAATGTATTTTGTTTACGACTGTAAAGTCGCCCTGGATAAGGGCATCTGCTAAAAATAAATAATAATAATAATAATAATAATAATAATAATAATAATAATATAATGAAGAAAGTTTGTGTGTCTGTCTGTTTCTTTCTGCATTCGGACCCTGCAGGAGTCAGTCATCCAAACTCTGCACGCCTCCTCTCTTTCATCAGGGAAGGTCCAGGACTGTGTTTGGATCCAAAATTTTGACCCCGGGGTACTTTATTGAGTAATCCCATCGCTGGATCATTACAGTAGCCGTGGATCTCAAATTAAAGAAACCCACAAAACCAAAAAAATAAATAAAAGAACAAAATTTTAAAGAAATTTGAAAAATGGCAAAAAAAAAACAAAACAAAAAAGGGAAAGTGGTAACTTATAGGAAACCATAAGGCTACCGTTCCCAATTTGTCATGCGAAATATTGAAATATTGAATTCGGCCACTTCAGCTAGTATGGGCAGCAGTGTGGAGTAGGGCTCTGGACTCTTGACCCGAGGGTCGTGGGGTTCAATCCCAGGTGGGGACACTGCTCCTGTACCCTTGAGCAAGGTACTTTACCTAGATTGCTCCAGTAAAACCCAACTGTATAAATGGGAATTGTATGTAAAAATAATGTGATATCTTGTAACAATTGTAAGTCGCGCCCTGGATAAGGGCGTCTGCTAAAAATAAATAATAATAATAGTATATTATAACTTACGAAAATGGTAGCTCAGATTTATGGGTGTGTATCAAGAGGGAGGAAAGTCAAAGAAACATCACGGCGCATGCAATTTTGTGAAGGTGGTGGTCGCTCAGATTGTCAGAACACCGGGACAGGCTGCAGCGTGCAAGCGATTCTCCGCAGGCGAGGCACAGAGGCTGTGCCGCTGCTTCCACTGAAAGCAAAACTCTTTCTCCCGTTCGGCTTCCGCCTCCTGCTTTGACTCGTGGAGGGTTTGCTGCCTGCCACTGTCTCCACGAAACCAAGGGAAGTTATGACCTGGGGCTTTCAAGCGCACAGCCTGCTTTTACTGGAGGTGAGCGGGATACGAGTGAGCCAGCGTGTGGGGCTGGAGGTCCAAAAGACTAATACACGCCGAATGAATAATAATAACAATAATAATAATAATAATAATAATAATAATAACGCAGGAAGGGGGGAGCAAGAGATCTACAAGCGTAGGCTAAACACAGGGGGGGTAGGGTTGATAAGGCGGCGGTCCGGAAGGTCGCCTCAAGTGTGTGCTACATATGCAGTGTCTCAATATTCTGTCCACCCCTCTGCGGATAGTCATCACACCCGGAGTTTGCTTGTTAGGTTTCTCTGCTGATTCTGCGTTTAATAAAAACATCTACAGCTCCAGTTGTGTGATCTTTCATTAACTTTAATGGCGTTACAGACTCTGAGCAGCTAGACTTGCAATATTAATGCTGATCGCAGTTAAATCTACAATACATCTTAGTTATTAACACACTGTACAGGTCCCATTCTCTCACCTCTTATTAGCTTTATTAACAGTATCGCTGGCCCCTCCCTTTACAGGGCGCTGACCATCTTTAAAATCCATTCTCTTACCTCTTATTAGCTTTATTAGTATCGCTGGTCCCTCCCTTTACAGGGCGCTGACCATCTTTAAAATCCATTCTCTCACCTATTATTAGCTTTTAACAGTATCACTTGTCCCTCCCTTTAAAGGGCTGACCATCTTTAAAATCCATTCTCTCACCTCTTATTAGCTTTATTAACAGTATCGCTGGTCCCTCCCTTTAAAGGGCTGACCATCTTTAAAATCCATTCTCTCACCTCTTATTAGCTTTTATTAACAGTATCGCAGGTCCCTCACTTTACAGGAGCGCTGACCATCTTGTCTGTCCATTGTCTGACACACAGCTGTTTAGTTCAACAAAGGCATTGTGTTTTATTTTGCCTGCAGCGTCATGGAAATCCCACTGGTTTGGACTCACTACTGAACACTGTTCTGCACTGTGCTGACTGTGAAAGCGCTGCCATGGCGATGGGGGGGCGGATGATGTCACTGACAGGCTGGTTGTAAGTGAGTTAGTGATTCTCGGCCATGCAGTGTTTTTTTTTTTTTTTTTTTTTTTTACACAGCGTCAAAGCAAGCGTCATGAATTGCGTGTCAGTATGTAACAGGAGGGAGAGAGAAGGGGGTGAAATTGCTCTCGCTGGCCTCTCTCACAGGAATACTAATGCGCTGAACTGAGAGCGGCGGTCGAATCACCGGGGGCAGCGTCAGTACAGAGAGGAGGGACACAGACAGGGAGAGCAGATAAAAACCTGATAGACACCGACGAGAGAGAGAGAGAGAGAGAGAGACACAGAGAGAGATCATTGAGGGTATAGTTAGCACACTGTGGTCCCATTCTACCAGCCTCACCCCATTGCAGCTGCCCTATACTTGTGCTACCATTGTCCCTCAGTGTAATACAGAGCCATTGCAGTGCCGCTGTCTGTCTCTCTGCCAGTGAAGATCATTGAGGGTATAGTTAGCACACTGTGGTCCCATTCTACAAGCCTATACCCATGCTAGTGTTTAGAATAACACAGAATCGCTGTCTGTCTGTTGAGATCACTGGCAAAGCTTTCCTCTCTGCTGACGTTTGAAAACCCTGGATCTTAAGCGCTCAAGCAAGATTAATTGTCACTGGGGCCTCGCTCACAAACACACTCGGAACCCACAGCATTGTGGGCTGTCTGCTCTCTGGTGCTCCCTCCTAACTTTCTATCTCAACCATCACCTCATTAAACACAACTGTGTAAAAAGAATTCCTCAGTCGTTCTGCATTAGACTACAAGTATAGGGCAGCTACAATGGGATGAGGCTGGAAGAATGGGACCATAGTAGAGCCACACTGCTTCCTTCCCAGTCCCTCCTCAGCTCGCTAGAGCCACACTGCTTCCCTCCCAGTCCCTCCTCAGCTCCTAGAGCCACACTGCTTCCTTCCCAGTCCTCCTCAGCTCCGCTAGAGCCACACTGCTTCCTCCCAGTCCCCTCCTCAGCTCCGCTAGAGCCACACTGCTTCCCTCCCAGTCTCTCCTCAGCTCCGCTAGAGCCACACTGCTTCCTCCCAGTCCCTCCTCAGCTCCGCTAGAACACACTGCTTCCCTCCCAGTCCCTCCTCAGCTCCGCTAAGCCACACTGCTTCCCTCCCAGTCCCTCCTCAGCTCCCGCTAGAGCCACACTGCTTCCCTCCCAGTCCCCCTCAGCTCCGCTAAGCCACACTGCTTCCTCCCAGTCCCTCCTCAGCTCTCAGAAGGTTAAAGTACACAGATTTCTGGAGCGGAGTAGTTCTCACTATTGACCTGCCGCCAGTTTTGCTGTGTTTTATGAATAATACTGTACTTCTGGGACTGCAGTCAATTCACTTCTAATCTGCAGCCTCGGTAGACCAGCATACAGTTTGCTCTTGGCATCCTGCCTGTTGCTTTTCCCTCAAATAAGCAGCGATTGATTTCAAGGGTTTTCTACAAGGTTTGTGTGAACGCACGTTACCTTAAAAGAACCAAAACCATCAGTTCTTCATATTCTTGTGATCTGAATCTTTATCACTGACTAGGGTATAGTTAGCACACTGTGGTCCCATTCTACCAGCCTCACCCCATTGTAGCTGCCCTATACTTGTGCTACCATTGCCCCTCAGTGTAATACAGAACCATTGCAGTGCCGCTGTCTGTCTGTCTGCCATTGAAGATCATTGAGGGTATAGTTAGCACACTGTGGTCCCATTCTACCAGCCTCACCCCATTGTAGCTGCCCTATACTTGTGCTACCATTGCCCCCTCAGTGTAATACAGAGCCATTGCAGTGCCGCTGTCTGTCTGTCTGCCATTGAAGATCAATCCCTGACCACATTCCGGCGCCTCCTTAAGACTCACCTCTTCAAACAGCACCTGTAGAACTCCTCTGTTTGTATCCTGGGACACTATCACCCTTCATGTAAATGTGCTTTATTCTGCTCTTATCTGCCCCCTATTTTACTGCATTTAATCCTGTACTTCAGAATACTGTAATCTGCCAAGTGTTTAACCTGTAGTATTTTGTATTTAATCACATCCTGATGTAACTATCACTATTTAATCATATCCTGATGTAACTATCACTATTATCTGCTGGATTATTGAATTGTGGTTTGTCACACTTGAACAAAAGTTATTGTATTTCTTGCTCTTATTGTATTACTTGTATTGTAACACTTGAAATGTATTTGCTTACGATTGTAAGTCGCCCTGGATAAGGGCGTCTGCTAAGAAATAAATAATAATAATAATAATAATAGTTAGCACACTGTGGTCCCATTCTACCAGCCTCACCCCATTGTAGCTGCCCTATACTTGTGCTACCATTGCCCCTCAGTGTAATACAGAGCCACTGCAGTGCCGCTGTCTGTCTGTCTGCCATTGAAGATCATTGAGGGTATAGTTAGCACACTGTGGTCCCATTCTACCAGCCTCACCCCATTGTAGCTGCCCTATACTTGTGCTACCATTGCCCCGCAGTGTAATACAGAGCCATTGCAGTGCCGCTGTCTGCCTCTCATTGAAGGTCATTTCTAGTTTCCACTCCGCTGTAGCTGTGTTGCCCTGAGGGAGCCCCCGTGTCTCTTTCTCCAGTAAGCTTCACGCCTCTCGTTCCTCTCTGTGTCCGGTGATGGATGCGGTGTGGGAGGGATCGCTCTCAGTGCTCAAGTGATCTCTGCAGATTAAATGTTACGGAGCCGCGGTGAGTCAGACCTCCTCTGGTCTCGTTCCAGACCCTCGCCCGCACAGCGAATCACTCGCAGTGTACAGAGTGGGGGGATTTAAACTCCAGGAAAATTGCATTGGGAGCCCTGATTGCTGCAGTAATTCTTCCCTAGTTCTGCTATGCATGGTCTGTTTTTTTGTGCTTTACAATGCTTCCCTATGCTTTACCAGACTTCTCTGTGCTTTACAATGCTTCCCTATGCTTTACCAGACTTCTCTGTGCTTTACAATGCTTCCCTATGCTTTACCAGACTTCTCTGTGCTTTACAATGCTTCCCTATGCTTTACCAGACTTCTCTGTGCTTTACAATGCTTCCCTATGCTTTACCAGACTTCTCTGTGCTTTACAATGCTTCCCTATGCTTTACCAGACCTCTCCGTTCTTTACAGTGCTTCCCTATGCTTTACCAGACTTCTGTGCTTTACAATGCTTCCCTATGCTTTACCAGACTTCTCTGTGCTTTACAATGCTTCCCTATGCTTTACCAGATCCCTCTCTGTGCTTTACAATGCTTCCCTATGCTTTACCAGACCTCTCCGTTCTTTACAATGCTTCCCACGCTTTACCAGACCTCTCTGTGCTTTACAATGCTTCCCTACGCTTTACCAGACCTCTCCGTTCTTTACAATGCTTCCCTATGCTTTACCAGACCTCTCCGTTCTTTACAGTGCTTCCCTATGCCTTGGCACCACAGGAAAGAAGGAAGAGGATGTGAGAGAGAACGACAGCGATGGATAGAAAGAAAGAAAGAGAGAGAGGGAGGAAGAGGATGGAAAGAGGGAGAGAGAGAGAGAGAGAGAGAGAGAGAGAGAGAGAGAGAGAGAGAGATGGATTGCTCATTCCTTCAATGGGAGATCGTCCAGCAAAGTCCTTCTTTTAAAGTGACTCAATGTTATTGACTGTGTTGGGTTCACAGGCATGCTAGCAGTTGCTCAGTCAAGCTGTCAATTCTGTAATGTAGCCCTTCACTCCTGGGGGGATTTCACCCTCCAGCCCCCACTAACCCCCTGATTAACCCTTAAGGTCCCTACACCAGACTTTGTATGACACTACGTTATCCACAGTGTCTTACAATGCAGTGCATAGTCAGACACTTTCACAGACTCTACAGCAGCTACAGTTAATACAGACCGCCAATTACCTTGATTAGGATCAATATTCCCCCAGATTGGATCCCCAGAGGCAGGTGAAAGGCAGCGATGAGAGGCTAGTGAATTAGCTCACTGTGTTAATGCAGTGCTTTGGAATAATTTACAGGTATCTTTTTAAAGAAAAGTCTGTTTCACTTCAAGCAGAAAACCCAAAAGGCTCCAATTACGGGCTGAAATCTCTTTGCTAGCGTATTTTTAACTAGCTGCTGTTTTATTATTTATTTTTTCTTCTATACTCTGTGACTAAATTATACATTAAAAAAAAAAATAATATGTCAAGTCGGCCCTTCAGAAGGATCCGGGAGCAGAAAAAATAAAAAGTTTGATCTTGAAGAATAATTAAAATACTAAAGATTTATATCAGGGAAAGACACGAGGCAGCGCCTGAGCTAATTATAAAGTCAAAATTAATAATGGTAAAAAAAAAATACAAAATAATGAAAAAGCAGTGAAGTTATTAATTTAAAAAAAACAATGACATCTAGCTGTGATGTGATGATCCCAAAATAGATTCAAATATTCAGCTGCTCCCTCCCTCCCTCCGTTTTCATAAAATAAGATTATCTTTCTGAAATCAGATCATAAGCCATGAAGAAGAAAACGCACTGACCGCTGGAACTGGGTCAGTTACAATTGGCAAAACAATTTCTAATTAACTGCAGTTCATTTCTCTAGGATGTGTGTATTTGCAGCAGTGGTTATTATCGCTGGGTTATTTAGAATAAAACAGTAAATCGTGTTAATAACGTGGGTAGATGTTTATGTTTTTAGTATAATTCTAATTCTAATTGTAATTAGTGCAGCATATGGTCACACTTACATTTTCACACCTATTTAGAGAATCGCTTGTTCGATTGGGATGAAACTTGTCTGTCTGCCTGCCTGCCTGCCTGTCCGTCTGTCTGTATCACACTGAGATTTCGTCCAATTGTGAGGAAGCAGCAGTGTGGAGCAGCGGTCAGGGCTCTGGACTCTTGACGGAGGGTCGTGGGTTCAATCCCAGGTTGGGACACTGCTGCTGTACCCTTGAGCAAGGTATTACCTAGATTGCTCAGTAAAAACCCAACTGTATAAATGGGGAATTGTATGTAAAAATAATGTGATATCTTGTAACAATTGTAAGTTGCCCTGGATAAGGGCGTCTGATAAGAAATAAATAATAATAATGAAACTCGCTCGAGACCTTCTTTAGCTCAGAAGTTATTGAGAGGATCAGAATCTGGAGGTGTCTGTCTGTCTGTATCACACTGAGATTTCTATATAAATTTAGAAGCGTTTGTCCGATTGTGATGAAACCTTTCGAGACCTTCTTTAGCTCAGAAGTTATTGACAGGATCAGAATCTGGAGGTGTCTGTCTGTCTGTCTGTATCACACTGAGATTTCTATATAAATTTAGAGAAGCGTTTGTCTGATTGTGATGAAACTCGCTCGAGACCTTCTTTAGCTCAGAAGTTATTGAGAGGATCAGAATCTGGAGGTGTCTGTCTGTCTGTCTGTATCACACTGGAGATTTCTATATAAATTTAGAAGCGTTTGTCCAATTGTGATGAAACTGGCTCGAGACCTTCTTTAGCTCAAGTTATTGACAGGATCAGAATCTGGAGGTGTCTGTCTGTCTGTCTGTATCACACTGAGATTTCTATATAAATTTAGAGAAGCGTTTGTCCGATTGTGATGAAACTCGCTCGAGACCTTCTTTAGCTCAGAGTTTATCGACAGGATCAGAATCTGGAGGTGTCATCTCTGTCTGTCTGTATCACACTGGAGTTTCTATATAAATTTAGAGAAGCGTTTGTCCGATTGTGATGAAACCCGCTCGAGACCTTCTTTAGCTCAGAAGTTATTGACAGGATCAGAATCTGGAGGTGTCTGTCTGTCTGTCTGTATCACACTGAGATTTCTATATAAATTTAGAGAAGCGTTTGTCGATTGTGATGAAACTACAACAAGACCTTCTTTAGCTCAAGTTATTAGAGAGGATCAGAATCTGGAGGTGTCTGTCTGTCTGTCTGTATCACACTGAGATTTCTATATAAATTTAGAGAAGCGTTTGTCCGATTGTGATGAAACTCGCTCAGGAACCTTCTTTAGCTCAGAAGTTATTGACAGGATCAGAATCTGGAGGTGTCTGTCTGTCTGTCTGTATCACACTGAGATTTCTATATAAATTTAGAGAAGCGTTTGTCCGATTGTGATGAAACTCGCTCGAGACCTTCTTTAGCTCAGAAGTTATTGACAGGATCAGAATCTGGGTGTGTGTGGAGGCTCTGTCTGTTGTATTAATATGGTAAACTTTTATAAGGGGACAAAATATATATATTTTTTCTTGTCTCAGTTAACATGCACGTTGGACCGGGTCTCTTTAAGATATCCTGCAGAGAATTTGGCCTGAAGACTAGAAATATCGCCGGACAGACGCACGTTATAAACAAACACGTTTTTTTTTTTTTTGTGTGTTTTATTTTCTCCGGATGTTAATGAAACACAGAGGACTCAGCCTAGAGTTAATGAAAAGCCCTCGACCTTTGCGTTGCACATATAGACGCTGGCGTTGCTTGAAATGAATTCAGAAGGGGGAGTGTGCCTGACATTTCACCGGCGAATTTCACATTTCTTGGGTGACATTTCAACTTGGCAACACCGGCCGCAGAAAGAGACCTGCTTTATGTCCTGGAATCGATTTGTTTTAAAACAAATTATTCTCACTTCTTATTTACGCCAAGCAAAAAAGTAGGCTATGCAGACAACACTGCAATGGGACCAGTGTGCTCACTATACCCTCAATGATCTTCAATGGCAGACAGACAGACAGCGGCACTGCAATGGTTCTGTATTACACTGAGGGGCAATGGTAGCACAAGTATAGGGCAGCTACAATGGGGTGAGGCTGGTAGAATGGGACCACAGTGTGCTAACTATACCCTCAATGATCTTCAATGGCAGACAGACAGACAGCGGCACTGCAATGGCTCTGTATTACACTGAGGGGGCAATGGTAGCACAAGTATAGGGCAGCTACAATGGGGTGAGGCTGGTAGAATGGGACCACAGTGTGCTAACTATACCCTCAATGATCTTCAATGGCAGACAGACAGACAGCGGCACTGCAATGGTTCTGTATTACACTGAGGGGCAATGGTAGCTTTAAGTATAGGGCAGCTACAATGGGGTGAGGCTGGTAGAATGGGACCACAGTGTGCTAACTATACCCTCAATGATCTTCAATGGCAGACAGACAGACAGCGGCACTGCAATGGCTCTGTTACACTGAGGGGCAATGGTAGCACAAGTATAGGGCAGCTACAATGGGGTGAGGCTGGTAGAATGGGACCACAGTGTGCTAACTAGCTCCTCTACCACTGAAAGCAGGACTGAGGGGAGTCTTTTTATATTTTAGACCTCAAATAATGAATTGCTTCTGTAAGCTTGATATGATGTGTTTTTTATGGAAGATGAAAAAAAACTGAAAACTCAATTCTCTGAGTCCAGTTACACAGGAATTTTACACTGCGCTTCAGTGTAATATCAAAGAAAAGAAAAAGAGAGAGAGAGAGAGAGAGGTGAAAGCTGCAAGCCTTCCTCAAATCTCGTTATGCTTTTTCTGTTTGGTGCAGCTTCCTCAGTCAGCCTCTGTCTTTGATGTGCAGATTTCCTCGTTATTCGGAGTGCTAATTAAGATGCTGCTGTGTCCTAATTAAAGGTACTGCCCGTCCCAGATTATGACCGGTGTTCCATCCGCTTCAAAGCAAATAAATAAACACATCAATAAATAAAACAGATTAGGCTCTAAAAATAAATCTGAACGAGTTTGATTCCATCTCCAAATGAGAGACAGCTTTGAAAGCTTGAATCTCATCGCTGGCTTTCACCTTCCTCTGGAGGCCTGGGTTCAAATCTGGGGGCGGGGCAGAGACAGACAGACAGATTGAATTAGCCCACTGTCTGTGTGTGTGTGTGTCTATCTGTCTGTGTGTGTGTGTGTGTGTGTGTCTATCTGTCTGTCTGTCTGTGTGTGTGTGTGTCTGTCTGTATCTATCTGTCTGTCTGTGTGTGTGTCTACCTGTGTGTCTGTCTGTGTGTGTGTGTGTCTGTGTGTGTGTCTATCTGTCTGTCTGTCTGTGTCTATCTGTCTGTGTGTGTGTGTATGTGTCTATCTGTCTGTCTGTGTGTGTCTATCTGTCTGTGTGTGTGTCTATCTGTCTGTGTGTGTCTATCTGCCTGTGTGTCTGTCTGTGTGTCTGTCTCTCTCTCTGTCTGTGTGTGTGTGTGTGTGTCTGTCTCTCTCTCTCTGTCTGTGTGTGTGTCTCTCTCTGTGTGTGTGTGTCTGACTGTCTCTCCGCAGTGTCTCTCTGTCTGTCAGTCTGTTTGTCTGTGGCTCCTAGCCCCCAGATTTGGAAGCCAGTTCTCCAGAGGAAGGTGAAAGGCAGCGATGAGAGAGGCTGTGTTTCTCCACTCGGTTTCCCCTGGAGATAGGCTCTCCCTGTGATGGTGAATCTCCTCTATCATTATTATTCAAGTCCTCCTCGCTGTGTTGTTCCTTCTCTTGTTACATGAGAGGCAAAGCCCTCGCTGCTTCCCCATCAATCCCTCTCTTTCATTCCCACAAAAGCGGACAGAGATTTAGGCGCAAATTTCCTAACCCCTTAAAGTAACACCACTGTACAAGCAAAGCACAGGGAAGCATTGTAAAGCACAGAGAGGCGTGGTAAAGCATAGGAAGCATTGTAAAGTACAGAGAGGTCTGGTAAAGCATAGGAAGCATTGTAAAGCACAGAGAGGTCTGGTAAAGCATAGGGAAGCATTGTAAAGCACAGAGAGGTCTGGTAAAGCATAGGAAGCATTTAAAAGCACAGAGAGGTCTGGTAAAGCATAGGGAAGCATTGTAAAGCACAGAGAGGTCTGGTAAACAATATTTAAAATCATTCTACCAGCCTCACCCCATTGCAGCTGCCCTATACTTGTTGCCCCTCAGTGTAATACAGAACCATTGCAGTGCCACATTTTGAGCAGTGGATATAGAAAGATTTACAGTACACAAAACTTCGCTGACAGAAATAAAAGAAATACAAATGTTTTTTAACCCCATTATCAGGACGTTCCTGACTGCATAGATTAGCTCCTGACGAATGCAAAGCCGGACGATTACAGGGAAGAAAACAAACTATTTTTTTTTTCCCCTGTTGCTAGGGTACCAACACGAGCTTGGCAAATCCTCGACTGAAAAAAATAAACATAATAATCATTTTCTTGGGGCGGAGAGGAGAGAGAGAGAGAGAGAGAGAGAGAGAGAGAGAGATTGAGAGATGCTTGTTTTTATCCACGCTACTGGAGTGAAGCCAGAAAAACAAATGCATTGGATATGGTGAAACTACAAAGCTTTAGCTAATACGTCTGGGGCATTGTGTATTATAATTACTGTATAAACACATGTTTCACAATCTACTGCATATTAACACTATCTGTCAATAGCACACCATGGGACTGATTCACCTGCCATAGCACTGTCAATAGCACAGCATGGGACTGATTCACCTGCTACAGCACTGTCGCTGCCCCCCCTCCTCTCCTCTCTCTTATGTAATCCTCTGATGTATATAATCCCCTCCGATTCATACCGGGGGTGGGTGGGGCGCGTCGAGTTTAGCTCCTTGGGCAGCGAGGTTTTAATCCGCTTAAAAAAGGTCTTTAAGCCCCTCATTACAGGAAGCTTTCAGGATCTGCTCTTTGTCCCACAGCCGGCCGCGTTATCCACTAAAGAGAGGAACATGAAACGCAAAAAATATAACGGAGAAGAAAAAGGATGTGTATGCAGTCGGAACAACGATAAAAAAAAAAATTAATCAGACTAATTTATATTATATCTATATATATATATACACACACACACATATATATATATATACACACACATATATATATACATATATATATATATATATATAAACGGGGCAGCAGTGTGAGCAGCGGTCAGGGCTCTGGACTCTTGACCCGGAGGTCGAGGTTCAATCCCAGGTGGGGGACACTGCTGCTGTACCCACTGAGCAAGGTACTTTACCTAGATTGCTCAGTAAAAACCCAACTGTATAAAATGGGTAGTGTATGTAAAAATAATGTGATATCTTGTAACAATTGTAAGTCGTCCTGGATAAGGCGTCTGCCAACAAATAAATAATAATAATAATTATATATATATATATATATATATATAGAGGTAGTGGACAAAAAATGGAAACCCCAATGTAAAGTCACTTCATAAGGAGTTGGGCCACTGCTATCCCGCTCTGTGGAGTTCCGTTGGACCGTTTTTGATTAAACTGTCGGTCGCGCCCAGGTTGAAGTGCAGTCGAATTGATCTGCAGTCGCCTTCGCCTGTTTTGCCTTGCACTTTAATTAATGCAACGGATATCACGATCCTGGAGTATGCGCTTCCGCCGTTGCCCTTTGCTGATGTCATTCCTCGAGTTCCATGCCCACATCACCTTAGACCGTTGCTCGCGAAACATCAGCAAGTTGAGCTGTCTGGGTGACTGAATCTTCTGCCAAACGCGCCCCGACAATCACCCCTCTTTCAAAGTCACTGAGGTCTCCTCTTGCAGCCAGTAATTATATTATTATTAATTTCTAAGAAGACACCCTTATCCAGGGCGACTTACAATTGTTACAATTATATCATATTATTTTTTATATACAATTAGACATTTTGACTGGAGCAATCTAGGTAAAGTACCTTGCTGAAGTGTACAGCAGCAATGTCCCCCACCTGGGACTGAACCCACGACCCTCCTAACCACTACTCCACACTGCTGTCTTATAGGCAACCAGGCCTGTCCAGCATTTTTCTACATGCCCCTAAGCATGCTGGGATGTTATTTGCTTAATTAACGCATGAGCCACACCTGTGTGGAAGCCCTTGCTTTCAATATACTTGGTGTGCCTCATTTACCCAGCTGTTTCCATTTTTTAGTCCACTACCTGTATATATATATGAAAAAAACATGAGAGAATGTGGCTTTTCCCAAGCGAGATAACTGGTGTGAATTGGGAACAGCCACAGACTATAAAAGAGAGCATTAGAGAGAGAGAGAGAGAGAGAGAGAGAGAGACAGACAGACAGACAGACAGACAGAGAGAGAGGGGAGAGAGCGAGAGACAGAGAGAGAGAGAGACAGAGAGAGGAGAGAGAGGGGAGAGAGAAAGAGAGACAGACAGAGAGAGAGGGGAGAGGGAGAGAGAGAGAGAGAAGAGAGAGAGAGAGAGAGAGAGAGAGAGAGACAGAGAGAGAGAGAGAGAGAGAGGGGAGAGATCGATTGATCACCAGGGAGCTGGTTTAGGAAGAGAAGTGCCGAGTTCAAGAAAAGAAAGGCCTTGTGTAAAGTTACATTCTTGTGTGAAAAGTGCTTGTGTGACTGGGGGACGGTTCAGCCTGTTGTGATAAGCAATAACAGACGAAGCGAAAGAGAAGTTGCAGGCTTCTTGTTTGAGTCCAGATAAGTGTAGTTTATTGAAGATAAAAGTTCTGAGTTGCAAAGTTACAACCAGACATCTTAAAGGTTACACGGTGACAACAGTTTACAGGTATCCTCTCTCCAAGCACGGATCAGAGCAATACAAAGAACATTTCAGTATTCTCAGTTTAAATGCAGTCCTTCAGTGACATCATGATGTCTCTTTAAACCAATCAGACAAAGACACAAATCTCTTATCACTTGGTTAATTGTCCATTGTCCTAACCCTAACTTCCAAGCATCTGGTTCAATCCAGTTTCTCTTTGAAGTAGCTAGTTTTTTTTTTAACCCTCCTAAGTAAACCTGTTTTATATCCAGTCTGTAAATATGTTTAACAATGTGTTGGTACCTCTAACACAAAAACAACGATCCACCCTAAAGGGCAAATGCCTTTCTTGTTAGAACTGGACATCAAAGGAGAGGCCAACACCTATTTCAGATTGTCTTGGAGCCTTGTCCTAGCAAAGACAAAAGTGACCAGAAAGACCTTTATCACCTTACTATCTAACTAGGAATTTAAACAGAATCTGACTTAATGTTCAACCCATTCTGTGAGTTGCATTTGAAGACCAAAAAATCATTTATATCTAAATAAAATGTTCTAACACAGCCGTCCAGTCTGATAGTGACGGGCTGTTTAAAGTGAAGTCAGGCTCTGCGTTTCAGCTTGGCGTTTGTTTGGTTTCTTTTTGTGTTGTAAATGAAATAAAAGTGCATGAATGTGCTTCACCACGTCTGCGATTCTTGT
>CM072692.1:3860433-3947933 GCA_036884735.1 Huso huso
CCCGCGCCAGAGCCGTGGAACGTGGAGACGCGGTTGCTAAGCAACAGGGGTGGGGGGCGTGGATTTGGGCAGACAGTCCTTCAGCCAATCGGAGTTTCAGCTCGTATAGTTCCATAGAGCAAAGAGAGAAAGTAGTTTAGGGGATCCAGTGAAGCAACATATCAAACCACACTGCGATGAGAAATAATAATAAAGAGTTGAACAACAAAAACACACATTTATATAAATAAATCAATAACAAGTGACACAAAATAGGAGGAGTGGCAAACACCGTTGCAGCAGCAAAAGGTCATCATTCAAAATGTGATCTAGACAGCATTCAGAACTGGGCAGACACATGGCAAATGACATTTAATAGAGGAAAGTGAAGAAAAGCTACACGAAAGGGGTCATTATTTCTCCCCTTCCTTTCTATATTGGTTAATTGTGGGTCTAGTTTTTATTTTAACATCGCTGAGTCCCTTTGTCCCTGTGGATTGCAACCACAATGTAGAAACATACAGAGAATGGATGGGAATGGCACAAACATCACTGCTGCTCTTAAAGCGCACAGATTATTCTTAATACTGGACCGCCTTAATACTGTATCACATTCTGAATATGAATATAGCTGAGTTATTAATTGTAGGTAATAATTAGAATACCAGATACATTTAGCATTAAAAGCAATCCATGCGGGATTTCTTTTACCAGTCGCTCATTATTTTGTGTGCATCAGCCTCCACACAAAGCCGAAGCGCGAAAAGCGGTATACTGTAATGATGCTGGCAGCCGGGTCTGTCTCGACTGCACCCGAACCATCTTTAAAAACACGTAAGCCTCCAATAAGCTCATTTGTAAAGTTAGTAAAGAATGGCTTATATAATCTAAGGAAGCTGAATGTGAACTCCTTAGCTGAGCAACGAGAGGGGGCGGGCAGAGAAGGAGGGGAGATGTTGCTAGCAACCGGCTCCTGAACATTCCACCACGAGCAGAGAGACTTAGATTTAAAACGCCAAAGTTCCGGAAAGCTACCGTTATATGGCCGTCAGAAATGAGGAGAAAATAAACAGCTTTTATAAATGTGGTGCATTCAGATATCATTTAGAAATCTAGTTTAAGATTTAACAGTTAGCTAAATATTTAAATACGACCTAAATCTCTTTAGCTAGATTTAATGCAAAAAAAAAGAAGCTAAATATTTAAATAAATCGTGGAATCTCTTAGGTAGATTTAATGATTTAGTTAACATTTAAAATTTGGTCAGCTAAATCAGGAGTTTAGGCGCAATGAGCCCCGCCCGCTTTGAGCTTTCTACCGGATTTGATTGGCTATTCTTGTAATGTTGAAACATGCATTATCTACCAAGTAGCAACACATAAGTGTGTGCGGTTTGTCAGTACCTGTGTGTGTGTGTGTGGTGTGTGTCGGGTGAAGGTGTGTGTGTGTGCTGCTCAGCCTTGTTGACCCCTGCTGTGTGTGTGTGTGTGTGGTGGTTGTGTGCGGTAAGTCTGTGTGTGTGTGTGGTTGTGTGTGTGTGGTTCGTGTGGTGGTGGTGTTCAGCCTTGCTGACCCCCTGTGTGTGTGTGTGTTCTGCCTTGTTGACCCCTGTGTGTGTGGTGCTCATCTTGTTTTCGACCCCCTTTGTGTGCGGGGTGTGTTCTGGCCTTGTTGACCCCTGTGTGTGTGTGGTTCAGTCGGTTGACCCCTTCAGTGTGTGTGTGTTCAGCCTGTTGACTCTCAGGTGGTGTTCATCTTTGCTGACCCCTGTGTGCGGTGTTCAGCCTTTGTTGACCCCTCAGGTGGTGGTAAGGTTCAGCCTTGCTGACCCCCTGTATGTGTGTGTGTGTGTGTTTGTTCAGTCTTGTTGACACCTGTGTATGTGTGGTTCAGCCTTGTTGACCCCTGCTGTGTGTGTGTGTGTGTGTGTGTGGTGGTGTGTGTTCATCTGCTGACCCCTGTGTATGTGTGTGTATGTGTATGTGTGTGTTCTGGCCTTTGTTGACCCCTGTGTGTGTGTGTGTTCAGTCTTGTTGACCCCCTGTGCGTGTGTGTGTGTTCAGCCTTGTTGCTGACCTCGTGTTCAGTCTTGTTGACCCCTGCGTGTGCGTTCCGCCCTTATTGACCCTCTGTGTGTGCGTGTGTGTGTTCCGGCCTTGTTGACCCCTTCAGGTGTGCGTTCAGCCCTTGCTGGACCCTGTGTGTGGTGGGTGGCAGGTGTGTGTGAAACCAGCCTTGGTTGACCCCTGCGTCTGTGTGTGTGTTCAGCCTTGTTGACCCCTGTGTGTAAAGATGTGTGTGTGTGTGCGTGTTCTGCCTTGTTGACCCCTGTGTGTCTGGTAGGTGTGTGTTCCGTCTTTGTTGACCTCTGTGTGTGTGTGTGTGTGTGTGTGCGTGTGTGTGTTCTGTCTTTGTTGACCCGTGCGTGTGTGCGGCATTTGTGTGCGTGTTCCGGCCTTGCTGACCCCTGTGTGTGTGTATGTGCGTGTGTGTGTGCGGTTCTGTCTTGTTGACCAATTCCGTTGTGTGTGTGTGTGCGTGTGTGTTCCGGCCTTGTTGACCCCTGTGTGTGTGTGTTCTGTCTTTGTTGACCCCTGTGTGTGCGGTGTGTGTTCATCCTTGTTGACCCCTGCGTGTGTGTGTGCGTGCGTGTGTGTGGTGGTTCCGTCTTGTTGACACCTGCAGTGTGTATGCGTGTGCGTGCGGTTCTGGCCTTGTTGACCTCGTGTGTGTGTGTGTGTGTTCTGTCTTGTTGACCCTGTGTGTGTGTGTGTGTACCTGGCCTTGTTGACCCTGTGCAGGTAACCAGCCTTGTTGACCCTCTGTGTGTGTGTGTTTTGTGTGCGTTCATCTTGTTGCTGACCCCCGGTGTGTGTGTGTGTGCGTGTTCAGCCTTGTTGACCCCTGTGTGTGTGTGTGTGTGTGTGTTCTGCCTTGTTGACACCTGTGTGTATGTGTGGTGTGTGTGTGTTCTGGCCTTTGTTGGACCCCTGCTGGTGTGTGTGTGTGTGTGTTCTGCCTTGTTGACCCCTGTGTGTGTGTGTGTGTTCATCTTTGTTGACCCGAGGTGTGTGTGTGTGTGTGTGTGTGTGTGTTCAGCCTTGTTGACCCCTGTGTGTGTGTTCAGTCTTGTTGACCCCCTGTGTGTGTGTGTGTGTGTGTGTGGTGGTGTTCAGCCTTGTTGACCCCTGTGTGTGTGTGTGTGTGTGTGTGTGTGTTCTCGTTTGCCTTGTTGACACCTGTGTGTGTGTATGCGTGTGTGTGTGTTCTGGCCTTGTTGACCTCTGTGTGTGTGTGTGGTGTTCTGGTCTTTGTTGACCCCAGGTGTGTGTGTGTGTGTTCAGCCTTTGTTGACCCCTGTGTGTGTGTGTGTGTTCTGCCTTGCTGACCGTGTGTGTGTGTGTGTGTTCAGCCTTGTCGACCCCTGTGTGTGGTGGGTGTTCAGCCCTTGTTGACCCCCCGTGTGTGCGTGCGTGTTCAGCTCCTGTTGACCCTGTGTGTGTGTGTGTGTGTGTGTGTCCGTTCTGCCCTTGTTGACACCCGTGTGCGTATGCGTGTGTGTGTTCTGGCCTTGTTGACCCTGTGTGTGTGTTCTGCCTTATTGATCCCTGTGTGTGTGTTCAATTGTTGACCCCCTGTGTGTGTGTGTGTGCGGTTCTCCGTCTGGCTGACCCCTGTGTGTGTGTGTGTGTGTGTGTGTGTGCATTCGTGTGTTCAGCCTTTGTTGACCCTGTGTGTGTTCTGCCCTTGTTGACACCTGTGTGTGTGTGTGTGTGTGTGTCAGTGCCTGTGTGTGTGTGTTTGTGTCTGTATCGCAGGTGTGTGTGGGGGGTCATGCCTGTGTGTAAAGGTGGTGTGTTTCGGCTGGGGTAATTCCGTGTGTGGTGGTGGAGCGCAGGTCAGCAATTCGTGTGTGTGTGTGTTTGTGTCTGTAATGCGGTGTGTGTGTGGGGGTCAGCGTCTGTGTGTGTGCTGCAGGTGGTTTGTGTCAGCACCCGTGTGTGTGCGGGTTCCTGGTACCTGTGTGTGTGTGTGTGGTGGTGGTAAAGTAGCACATACGCGGCGTCAGTACCAGGTGTTCTGGGAGATATATTTTGTCTCAAGTCCCCTCCCCGCTCACATAACTGATGTAAAACTAAAACTCCTCCTCAGAACTATTCATGACGAGGGACATGTTAATAAAACATAAACCATGGCTTATTGTAAAGCTGGATGATAAAGATATCGCGAGGAATAAGTCCAGGCAGCAGAACGCCAGGAAAGTATCGTGGTTGTGGTTTTAAACCTGTCAATGGTGCCCCGCCTCTGAAGAACAACAAAACACAAAACAAGAGACGCACATCGAGGGCCTGTCAAATTTGAAAATTCATTTATTACATTTCATAGAATCCTCTGTAAGGTTAACATACAACCAGTCATACAGAACAATAGATTTTGATAATTTACTCTTAGTTATTGATAAAAAAAAAAAATAAAAATTAGTAATATTTTGTAAACTTCCATCCTTTCCACAAAGTCTCAAACACCCGAATCATACCGCCTGAAGATATCCCCAGGTTCTATCAGATGAATCTATACAGCACAGCAGCTCAAATTAAAATCGTGCATCGCTGTCCGAACCCAGAGACTGTCTATCACATGTCTGCAACCCGGCCTAGAGGTCAGTCTCCTAAACTGCACAGAACTCAAGGAAATCTGAAGAGAATTGTAATCTGCAGAGGGAGCATCTACCTGTTTAGTATTTGAATGGATAAAACGGGAAATCAAGTAAACATAATTATCAAACTCTTACAGGCTAAGCACTTCCAATGTAACATATCAGGCCTTTTGTCAGTAAAATCTTTATACCGCTTCATCAAACAAAAACAAGACTTCATTGGGTCACGCTTACAAACCCTCAACTCCAGCCTTTATGAACTCCTAACTTCTAAAAGGAGACAAACGCCTGTTTCCATTTCACAAAACTAGAACCGTAGCAGCTTGAGTTCATGTATTCCAGGTCACTTTAGCGGTCCTGCTTGTGATAATTCCGATGACTTATGTCGCTGAGAGGAAGATGGCGCTCCCTGAGGAGGCGTAATTCCCAGGAATTCACTCTCCACAGATTCGACCGTCTCTACTCCAGACCGATTGCTAATTGGTAACCCCAAACACCACTTCCGAGACTCTCTTAAAACAAAGTGCTTGATTACTTTCCATAAACCGATTTCCTCGCCAATTTCAAAGATCGCAGAGGGTTAACTAGAACTTAATACTCTATCACATCTCCTGAATATGAATATAACAGTTATTAATTGTAGGTAATACTTAGGAATACCAGATACACATTTAGCATTAAAAGCAATCCATGTGATTTCTTTACCAGTCGCTTCATTATTTTGTGTATCACCTCCACACAAAGCCGAAAGAAAAGGTATACTGTAATGATGCTGCAGTCGTCTGCCCGACTGCACCTGAACCATCTTAAAACACGTAAGCCTCCAATAAGCTCATTTGTAAAAGTTAGTAAAGAATGGAGCTATATAATCTAAGGGAAGCTGAATGTGAACCTCTAGCTGGAGCAACGAGAGGGAGAGAGGGGCGGGCAGAGAAGGAGGCGGAGACGCCATAGGCAACCGGCTCCCTGAACATTCCACCGGCTGAGCAGAGACCGTTAGGATTTAAAATGAAAAGTTCGAGCGCTAGTATGGGCTGCCAGAATGAGGAGAAAATAAATACAGCTTTTTATAAATGTGTGCATTCAGATATCATTTATAAATCTAGTTGTGATTTTAAACAGTTAAATATTTAAAATAAATCTGAAATCTCGGCTAGATTTGACATTTAGCCAAATATTTAACTGGTACAAATCTGGAGTTTGTATGCAAATGAGTCTACTCGCGGATTTCCTGTGATTTGATTTCATTGGCTATTGTAATGTTGAAATTTGCATACGCAATTAAATTACAATAACATTAGTGTGTGTGTGGCCAGTACCTGTGTATGTGTGTCTGTGTGTGTGCATGCCTCGCATCTGTGTGTGTTTGTACAAGTACCTGTGTGTGTGTACAAGTACCTGTGTGTGTGTTTGTGTGTGTGTGTGTGTGTGCGCGGTCACTACCTCTGTGTGAGTGTGTCTCTCAGTGTGTTTGTCTGTCACAGTCTCAGTGTGTGTGTCTCAGTCACTCGTCATACAAAGAGCATTTCAAGTGGAGCGACAAAGGCCTGCTTAGAAGTAAGAATTGTGTGACCTTGGGGTCTCAGCACCTTCCAAGTGTGCCTATTTGTTTGATGCTTGACAAGATTGGCCTGATTGCTTCTCCCAATCCTTGGGCTTTTGTGTTTGATATCACCCCTTTAAACGCTGCATTTTTCTAACTTGTTTATTTACATTGACAATGTTTATCATGGGATTATAGGAGTTAGAAAACGGTTTAAAACTCCAGAGTCTCTATATTGTGCCCAAGAGTTTAGAAGCTGTTAATCTACGTTACAGCTGCAAAACTAAATCACTTGAATTACCATCTGTACCAAAAGACTGAAACACTTACATCAAATGTGATAAAAACGTGAATACTCTCTTATACACAATGAGATGTAAGTCAGCCAAACTAAGGCCAAATTGTTATCCTCCTCCTTCTTCATCTTCTTCCGCCTACTTTAAGGTGTGTAGTGACTTTTCAAACAGAAAGCTAAATAACTGACATCTACCAATCCTGGTGATTCCACATGTTGGTCACGCCAAACAAACCAGGAATGCAAGCAGTTTGATATCCACAATTCATTTAGCGAAACAATGTATTTGTTTTAAAACAGCACATATCGCAGGAAAAAAATACAGTGGTTTGAACTTGTATCATGACGTTTTGAAGCGCATTAATGCTCTTCGGACAAGTGGCACTTTAATAAGCACCAAACTCTACACTTTACAATAAATTTACACTTTACAATAAACGCATTAATTTTACACATGCAGTTGTCACAGATTACTTGGCTTTGAAGACCTTTTTTTGGAAGATTAGTTTTGTTTCTGCAGCTGTCAACCTGCTTTCAACTGCTTCTAACTGCGCGAAACCTTTATTCACGACTGTACTCTTCTTATCTGGAAAATGTTTCGCAACTCTCTTCCCCATCATCCAAGAGTTACGCTGCGCTGTGTCATCTACTATCAGAACAACATCTCCACGGCGAAGTTTCTTCAAACATCGAGACCACTTCTGTCGCTTCCTGCAACAACGGTAAGTGCTCAAATTGTCCATCTCTTCCAGAACAAATCAGCCATGAACTGGACTTGTTTCCATCTTCAACGAAAGCATACAAATCTTCTTTCTGAACAAACTAGAGGCATATTTGGCTTTAGTCTTCAACCTCAGCAAATGATTAGGTGTTAGAGCTTCCAAATCATTCACATCATCAGAGAACCTTATAATTGGATGATCATTAACGATGGCTTCCACTCTCACAAAGAACTGTCTGAAGACCTTCATCATCGCGTTTGCTGTTTCCAGAAACAGCACTGAGAATCTTTCTTCCTATTCGTTTTCCCACACACACCGCAGGAGTTCCAGCTGGTGGGTTGAAAACTGCCACTCCATTCTTTAGCATAGCCCCTTGCAATCTGGCTTGATTCAAACTTTCAATAGCTTCTTCTCAGTTCAGTCTACTTCCAAATGAAATTGGTACCGCTATCAGATCAGATTTCCAAAACTTGACTTCTCTTCAGATGATCCGACGTGAAAGTACTTTGATACAAGAGTCATGTCCAAAAGAAGATGCCACTTCAATATGTACTGCCCTCACTGCTAAACATGTAAACATCTCCATATCTCTTGACCACACTTAGGGTGGATTATGCACATCGAGAGTAAGATTCGGCCCCAGTCTAGACTGACTAATCCAAGATCATCCTGGATTCATTTCTTGTTAAAGTAGATCAAGATCACTGGTGTATAATCTATGGATCCGAAGTGAATCTAAAAATTCACCCGTTAATCCTGATTCAGGTTGTTCAGACGCTTAGTTGGATTGCTAAACACCGTCTCATGAATTGTAGTCAAAGCATAACTGATGGTATAAATCTAGACTGAAACCTGTGCTGCCATTCTTTGAGAAAACCTTTTATCAAATTTAATTTTCGATAACTATAAAGATATTATTATATAGAGAATAGAACAATAAAAACCTATAACCAAACGCTATTTACCTTGATAGCAAGTGTATGTGCTGGATTAACTAATGTATGTGAGTTATGAATAGAATAATAATCAACAACTGAATTAATTACTAGAACATGTATTTATTTACAAAACATTTCCCTGAGGTAGGTGAGAAATAATAAAGAGTTGTACAACAAAACAATACATTTATATAAATAAATCAATAACAAGTGACAATAAAAATAGTGAGGAGTGGCAAACACGTTGCAGCAGCAAAGGTCATTCAAAATGATCTCACAGCATTCAGAACTGGGCAAGACACATGGCAAATGACATTTAATAGAGGAAAGTGGGAAGGTACTGCACGCAGGCAACACATTCCCTTCCTTTCTATATATTGGTTAATTGTGGGCTCTAGTTTTTTATTTAACATCACTGAGTCCCTTTGTCCTCTGGATTGTAAATCCACAGTGTAGAAACATATAGAGAATGGATGGGAGGGCACAAACATCACTGCTGTTTCCTCTTTAAAGCGCATTTATTTATTTCTAATACTGGTCCCTGTCTTAATACTGTATCACATTCTCTGAATATGAATATAGCTGAATTATTAATTGTAGGTAATACTTTAGGAATACCAGATACACATTTACTCATTAAAAGCAATCCATGTGATTTCTTCTTTACCAGTCGCTCATTATTTTGTATCAGCTCTTACACAAAGCCGAACAAAGAAAAGCGTATACTGTAATGATGTTCCAGTCAGTCTGGCCCGACTGCACCTGAACCATCTTAAAACACTAAGCCTCCAATAAGCCTAGTTTGTAAAAGTTAGTAAAGAATGGCGCCATATAATCTAAGGAAGCTGAATGTGAACTCCTAGCTGAGCACCCAGAGAGGGAGAGAGGGGCGGGCAGAGAAGGAGGCGGAGACGCTGCCAGGCAACCGCTCCTGAACATTCCACTGGCTGAGCAGAGACCAAGTGATCAAAAATGCGAAAGTTCGAAATACTGCTATATGGGCTGCCAGAAATGAGGAGAAAATAAATACAGCTTTTTATAAATGTGTGCATTCAGATAGTCATCATTTAGAAATCTAGTTAAAAGATTTAACAGTTAAATATTTAAATAAATCTGAAATCTCTTAACTAGATTTGGTTAGTTTAAATATTTAAATAAATCTGAAATCTCTTTGGCTAGATTTACATTTAGTTAAATATTTAACTGGCAGCGCCAACTGAGTTTGTATGCAGCAAATGAGTCTCCGGCCTGCTTTCCCGCTGATTTGATCATTGGCTATTGTAATGTTGAAACTTTCATATTTACCACCACATAATAACATTAGTGTGTGTGTGTCAGTACCTGTAGTAATCTGTGTGTGTGCATGTCAGCATCTGTGTGTGTGTGTGTGTCAGTACCTGTGTGTGTCTCAGTACCTAAGTGTGTGTGTCAAAGTACCTGTGTGTGTGTGTCTGTGTGTGTGCATGTCAGTATCTGTGTGTGTGTTTGTTTCTGTGTGTGTGTGTGTCAGTACCTGTGTGTGTACAAGTCAGTACCTGTGTGTGTGTTTGTGTGTGTGTGTGCGTATCACCTGTGTGTGTGTCAGTACCTGTGTGTGTGTGTGTGTGTGTGTGTCAGTACCTGTGTGTGTGTGTATCAGTACCTGTCAGTGGGTGTGTGTATGTGTGAGTGTGTACCCAGGGTGTGTAAGGTTCGCCACAGTCACTTCAAGTCATACAAAGAGCATTTGGCGGAGCGACAAGGGATGGGTTTATCAAAAGGCTTGCCAGAAGTAAGAATTGTGTGAATCTTGGGCCCCAGCACCTTTCCAAGTGTGCCTATTTGTTTGATGTTTGACAAGATTGGTCTGATTGGGTTTCTCCCAACTTGGGCTTTCTTTGTGTTTGATATCACCCCCTTTAAACGGCCAAGTTAGCGCTTTTGAACTTGTTTTTTACATTGACAAATGTTTTTGTCGTGGGATTTGAGAGGAGTTAGAAAACGGTTTTGAAAACTAATCGAGAGTCTCTATACAGCTCCAAGAGTTTAGCTGTTTTCACTACGTTGCTGCAAACTAAATCACTTAGAATTACCATCTGCAATTAAAAGACTGGAAACACTCTTACATCAAATGTGAAAAAACATAAATACCTCTTATACAATAATAAGATATTCCTCTTCCGCCTACTTTAAGGGTGTAGCGACTCTTCAAACAGAAAGTTAAATAACTGGACATCTACCAACTCTGTGATTCCACATGTTGGTCAACGCCAAAACATACCAGGGAGTGCAAGCAGTTTGATATCCACAATGCATTTAAATTAAACAATGTATTTATGTTTTAAAACAGCATTACATCGCGAGTGAAAAAAAAATACCGCGGGTTTGAACTTGCATCATGACGCTCTTGAAGAGCACACGCTTCTTCGATCGCTGCATTTATTATTACTAAATCACCCCTTTATTGCCAAACGCATAATTTTACACATGCAGTTGTCACAGATTACTGGCTTGAAGACCTTTTTTTTTTTTGAAGATTTCAGTTTGTTTCGCAGCTGTCAACCTGCTTTCAAACTGCTTCTAACCGCGAGTCCTGTCCACGCATCGTACTTCTTCCTTCTTATCTGGCATCATTTCAGCAACCTTCCCATCATCCAAGATACGCGGTGCTGTGTCATCTACTATCAGAACAACATCTTCTACGATGAGTTTTCTTCAAACACGGAGACCACTCTGTCGCTTCCCGCAAATAACGGGTAAGTGCCTCACCTGTCCATCTCTTCCAGAACAAATCAGCCATGAACTGGACTTGCTTTCCATCTTCAAATCTTACATACAGTCTTCTTTCTGAACAAACCCAGGAGGCATATTTGGCTTAGTCTTCAATCCCAGCAAATGATTAGGTGTTAGAGCTTCCAAATCATTCACATCATCAGAGACCCTCATGATTGGATGATCATTAACCATGGCTTCCACCCTCACAAGGAACTGTCTGAAGACCTTCATCATCAAGTTTGCTGTTTTAGAACAGCACTGAGAATCTTTCTCCTTATCTGTCTTTCCCACACACCGCCGCGTGGTGAGACCCAGCTGGTGGGTTGAAAATCCGCTTCACTTTCTTTTAGCATAGCCCCTTGCAATCTGGCTTGATTCAAACTTTCAATAGCTTCTCTCAGTTCAGGTCTACCCAATGAAATTGGTACCGCTTGTCAGATCAGATTTCCAAAACTTGACCTCCTCCTCTTCAGATGATGCGACGCAAGGCATTGATACAAGAGTCAGTGTCCAAAGAAGATGCCACTTCAATATGTACTCGCCCCATTGCTAAACACATGTAAACATTCTCCATATCTCTTGACCATCTTAGGTGGATTATGCATCGAGATCAAGATTCGTCTCCCAATCTTAGACTGGACTAATCCAAGATTGGATCCTGGATTCATTTCTACAAGTAGATCAAGACTGGTGGCGACCTGCGGATCCCAGAGTGAATCTGCACCAATTCGCTAATCCTGATTCAGGTTGTCTGTGGACGCTATTGGATTGGCGTAAACACCGCTCATGAATTGGTAGTCAAAGCATAACCATGGCAACGACTGAAACCTGTGTGTTTTCTTTCTTTGAGAAAACCTTTATCAAATTTCTAATTTGATAACTATAAAGATATTATTATATAGAGAATAAAGTCAATAAAAACCGATAACCAAACGCTATATTTACCTTGATAACAAGTGTATGTGCTGATTAATCCAATGTATGTGTGAGTTATGAATAGGAATAATAATCAAGAACTGAATTAATAACTAGAACATGTATTTATTTTACAAAACATTTCCTGAGGTAGGTGAGTGATTGATACTGCCCCGCCCTGATGCCTGTCAGCTGCTTTGAAAAGGCAGAGGAATAAGCTTTTCGCAGTAACTGTACAAGCAACTTGCAGCAGAATAATTAGTATTGTACACTTGAACTGTTTTATCTTACATTTTGCATCTGGTTTTTTCTTTCCCAAATCTAATACATAACTGTGTGTGGTCCAATGAGCCAAAGAAAAGGGCTTGTAACCAGAGGTCCCCAGGTTCAAATCCCACCTCAGCCACTGACTCATTGTGTGACCCTGAGCAAGTCACTTAACCTCCTTGTGTCTGCCTTTCAGGTGAGATGTAGCTGTAAGTGACTCCTGCAGCTGATGCATAGATATTCACACACTTGTTCCTGTAAGTCGCCTTGGATACATGTTTGCTAAAACAAATAATAATAACATGTTGAGTTTATATAAAAATAAAAAACTACAGTATCTACTCACCACTAATTTACTACATATATTGCTCAACTGCATCTTGTACCGCGGAAATAATTATCAAGAATTGGTTATTATTATTATTATTATTATTATTATTATTATTATTATTATTATTATTATTATTTATTTCTTAGCAGACACCCTTATCCAGGACCCACTACAATCGTAAGCAAATACATTGGCAAATACATGGGCTCTTAGTTTTTTATTTAACATCGCTGAGTCCCTTTGTCCCTGTGGATTGCAAACCACAATGTAGAAACATATAGAGAATGGATGGGAATGGCAATAAACATCACTGCTGTTTCTCTTAAAGCTGTTTATTTATTTCTAATACTGACCCTGTCTTAATACTGTATCACATTCTGGAATAATATAGCTGAGTTATAAATTGTAGGTAATACTTAGAATACCAGATGCATTACATTTACCATTAAAAGCATCTGACATTGTGTATCAGCCTCCAACACAAAGCCGAGCTTAGTGCGGTATACTGTAATGATGCTCCAGCCAGTCTTCGCCCTCGACTGCACCTGAACCATCTTTAAAAACACTTAGTTCCAATAAGCTCATTTGTAAAAGCTAGTAAAGAATGGCTTATATAATCTAAGGAAGCTGAATGTGAACTCCTAGCTGGAGCAACGAGAGGGAGAGGGGCGGGCAGAGAAGGGGAGGGGGAGACGCCAGGCAACCGCCCTGAACATTCCACCCGCTTGAGCAGAGACCATAGGGATTTAAAATGCGAAAGTTCCAGCGCTGCTAGTATGGGCTGCCAGAATGAGGAGAAAAATAACACAGCTTTTTATAAATGTGTACATTCAGATATTCATTTAGAAATCTAGTTTACAAGATTTAACAGTTAGCTAAATATTTAAATTCAAATCTTTACCTAGATTTAACATTTAGAAATATTTAAATAAATAAATTTTGAGCTAGATTAAATAAATTTAAATAAAATCTAACTTTAACTAGATTTAACATTTTGCTACTGGCAGCTAAATCTGAGTTTGTATGGAAATGAGCTCCACCCGCTTTGAACTTTTCATGACGACGGCTCACCAGAATGTTGAAATATGCATATTTACCAATTAGCATAACATAAGTGCATAGCATAAGTGTAAAGTGCAGTGTGTGCAGGTCAGCAATTCTGTGTGTGTGTGTGTGTGTGTGTGTGTGTGTCAGTACCTGTGTGTGCTTTGTGTGTCATTACCTGTTTGTCTGTGTGTGTTTGTACTCTGTGTGTGTGGAGTGTGTGTGTGTCAATAGCTGTGTCTGTGTCACATGTGTGTGCGCAGTGTGTGTTTGCTTTCAGCTACCTGTGTGTGTGCTGCATCTGTGTGAGCGTGTCAGTAACTGTGTGGAGTGTATGTGTGTGTGTGTGTGGTGTGTGCGGGTCAGTACCTGTGTGTGTGTGTGTGTATCAATACCTGTGTGTGTGTGTCAGTACATGTGTACGTGTAGTTTGTGTGTGTGTGTAAAAGCGAAAGTGTCAGCATCTATGTATGTGTCCCAGTGTCTGTGTCAGTGTGTGTGTCCCAGTGTTCAGTTTCTCTTAGTTCCAGTGTCCGTGCGTCCCAGTGTGTGTGTGTGTGTGTGTGCCGCGTTTGAGGTGTGGCTCCAGTGTGTAAACAGTGTGGTCTGGCCGGTCTCTGTGTGTGTCCCCAGTGTCCGGTCTGTTCAGGTTCAGTGGTCTGCCTGTCTGTGTGGCCAGTGCGTGTGTGTGTGTGTCTGTGTCTGTGTGTGTGTGTCGTGCGTGTGTTTCTGTCTTTGTGTGTGTGTGTCTGTGTGTGTCTGTGTGTGTGTGGAGGTTCATCAGTGTGTCCAGTGTAAGAGTGTAAAATAGCGTGGTAAGGTTCCGTGTGTGTGTGTGTCAGCGTGCGTCCGTGTCTGCCTGTCTGTGTGTGTGTGTATCAGTGTGTGCGTCCCAGTGTGTGTGTCTGTGTGTGTGTCTGTGGCTGGCGTGTCTGGAGTGTGTGTGTTTCAGTGTGTGTCAGCGTGTGTGTGTCAGCGTGTGTGTGTGTCAGCAGGTTCCTGGTGTGTAAAAATAAAGTGTGGCCAGCGTGTGTGTGTGTCCGTGCATGTGTGCGTTTGTGTGTCAGTGTTCGGTCCGTGCGTTTGTCAGCGTGTGTGTGCGTCAAAGTGTGTGTGTGTTTGTCAGTGCGTCAGTGTGTGTGTGTATGTCCGTGGTCAGTGGTAAAATGCGTGTGTGTGCGTCAGGTGTCTGTGTCTGCCCGTGTGTGTGTGTGTTAGTGCGTGAGTGCGGTGCCGCGGTGTCAGTGTGTGCCGGTAGTCAGTGTGTGCGTGTGCATGTCTGTGTGTGTGCGGTCTGTGTGTGGTCTGTGTGTGTCCGGTTTGTGTGTCAGTGTGTGGCTCTGCGTGTCTGTGCGTCAGTGATTCAGGTCTGGCCTGTCTGTGTGTGTGCGCTCGGCAAGTGTGTTTCAGCTTCAGTGCGTCCGGTGTGTGTGTAAGTGCAGTTCGTGTGTGTGTGTCAGTGTGTGTGCACTGTAAGTGTGGCCGCGTCTGTGTGTGTGTAAGTGTGTGCGGTCTGTGTGTGGCCAGTAAAAATCTGTGTGGCGGTGGCCAGTGTGTGGTTCAGGTTCCGCCTGGTTCAGGTGGTGTGTCAGTGCGTTAAAGTGTGGTGTGCGGTCTGTGTTCGTCTGTCTGTGTGTGTGTGCTGCGTGTGTGTCTTCGTGTGTGCGGTTCGTGTGTGTTTTTGTTCGTCTGTGTCTGCCTGTCCGTGTGTGTGTTCGTGTCTGTCTGTGTCCCCAGTGCGTATGTGCGTCTGAACGTCTCTGTGTGTGTTTGTGTGTGAGCGTCTGGCCTGGTTCAGTGCGTGTGTGTGTCTCCAGTGTGTATGTGTGTCTGAGTGCGTGTCAGTGTGTGCGTGTGTGCGTCTGTGTGTGTTTTGTGTGTCAAGTGTCTGCCTGTGTGTTCGAAATCCCGTCAAAAGGCTTCTTTTTAGGAGAGAGATGATACATATATGATATACATATATATATTATATAGGTGTCCTAAAACAATTTCAGCAAAACTACAAAATCGAGCGCACTCCAGGACAGCTGTGGTCTTTTAATAAATAAACAAATGAATGAATAAATAAACGCCAGGTTTTGGTTTTGTTTTTTTGACTCCCTGCTTTTATTGTTTCCAAAACAGAAAGAGGCCTTTCTTTCTTTCTTTTAAACTGACCCTGGGACTTTCCTCTCTATCGGGTGTCCCTTTACCACCGCGCTGCACCTTTGGGGACGGCTCTCAGGGCTGGTCATCAGGAGCCAGGTGGTAAGCTGGACCGTGAACAAACATGAAAGAAACCTGAGATTTAGACAAGAGGTGACTTTATATAGCTGTTTCTGGCCAATAACAAAAATACCTTTTTCAGATTTGACGGGACACCAGCAAGCATGGCAGGTGAATCAATCCCATGCTGTGCCATTGACAGTGCTGGCGGCGGCGAATCAGTCCATGCTGCGCTATTGACAGTGCTATGGCAGAACTGTCCTTACGTTGCGTTATTGATACAGGCAAGCGGCATGTGAATCAGTCCTTATTGCCAGTTATTGACAGTGCTAAGGGCAGTGTGTCTGTGTGTGTGTAAGTGTGTGTGTGTGTGTGTGTCAGTGTGTGTGTGTGTGTCTGTGTGTATGTGTGTGTCAGTGGTGTGTGCGTCTGTGTCCGCCTGTAGCAGGTGAACTGTCCATGCTGTGCTATTGACAGTGCTATAGCAGGTGAATCAGTCCCATGCTGTGCTATTGACAGTGCTATAGTAGGTGAATCAGTCCCATGCTGTGCTATTGACAGTGCCAGGTGAATCAGTCCCATGCTGTGCTGACAGCAGCAGGTGGATCAGTCCCATGCTGTGCTATTGACAGTGCTATAGCAGGTGAATCAGTCCCATGCTGTGCTATTGACAGTGCGCAATGGCAGGTGAATCAGTCCCATGCTGTGCTATTGACAGTGCTATGGCAGGTGAATCAGTCCCATGCTGTGCTATTGACAGTGCTATAGCAGGTGAATCAGCCCCATGCTGTGCTATTGACAGTGCTATGGCAGGTGAATCAGTCCCATGCTGTGCTATTGACAGTGCTATAGCAGGTGAATCAGTCCCATGCTGTGCTATTGACAGTGCTATAGCAGGTGAATCAGCCCCATGCTGTGCTATTGACAGTGCTACAGCAGGTGAATCAGTCCCATGCTGTGCTATTGACAGTGCTATAGCAGGTGAATCAGTCCCATGCTGTGCTATTGACAGTGCTATAGCAGGTGAATCAGTCCCATGCTGTGCTATTGACAGTGCTATAGCAGGTGAATTGTCCCATGCTGTGCATTGACAGTGCTATAGCAGGTGAATCAGTCCCATGCTGTGCTATTGACAGTGCTATAGCAGGTGAATCAGTCCCATGCTGTGCTATTGACAGTGCTAGCAGGTGGATCAGTCCCATGCTGTGCTATTGACAGTGCTATAGCAGGTGAATCAGTCCCATGCTGACAGTGCTATTGAGGTGCTGGCAGGTGAATCAGTCCCATGCTGTGCTATTGACAGTGCTATGGCAGGTGAATCAGTCCCCATGCTGTGCTATTGACAGTGCTATAGCAGGTGAATCAGTCCCATGCTGTGCTATTGACAGTGCTATGGCAGGTGAATCAGTCCCATGCTGTGCTATTGACAGTGCTAGCAGGTGAATCAGTCCCATGCTGTGCTATTGACAGTGCTATAGCAGGTGAATCAGCCCCATGCTGTGCTATTGACGGTGCTATGGCAGGTGAATCAGTCCCATGCTGTGCTATTGACAGTGCTATAGCAGGTGAATCAGTCCCATGCTGTGCTATTGACAGTGCTATTCCCATGAATGTGTCATGTGCTGATGACAGTGCTAGGTGAATCAGTCCCATGCTGTGCTATTGACAGTGCTATAGCAGGTGGATCAGTCCCATGCTGTGCTATTGACAGTGCTATAGCAGGTGGATCAGTCCCATGCTGTGCTATTGACAGTGCTATGGCAGGTGAATCAGTCCCATGCTGTGCTATTGACAGTGCTATGGCAGGTGAATCAGTCCCATGCTGTGCTATTGACAGTGCTATAGCAGGTGAATCAGCCCCATGCTGTGCTATTGACAGTGCTAGCAGGTGAATCAGTCCCATGCTGTGCTATTGACAGTGCTATGGCAGGTGAATCAGTCCCATGCTGTGCTATTGACGGTGCTATAGCAGGTGAATCAGTCCCATGCTGTGCTATTGACAGTGCTATGGCAGGTGAATCAGTCCCATGCTGTGCTATTGACAGTGCTATGCAGGTGAATCAGTCCCATGCTGTGCTATTGACAGTGCTATAGCAGGTGAATCAGTCCCATGCTGTGCTATTGACAGTGCTATAGCAGGTGAATCAGTCCCATGCTGTGCTATTGACAGTGCTACAGCGGGTGAATCAGTCCCATGCTGTGCTATTGACAGTGCTAGGCAGGTGAATCAGTCCCATGCTGTGCTATTGACAGTGCTATGGCAGGAATCAGTCCCATGCTGTGCTATTGACAGTGCTATGGCAGGTGAATCAGTCCCATGCTGTGCTATTGACAGTGCTATGGCAGGTGAATCAGTCCCATGCTGTGCTATTGACAGTGCTACAGCAGGTGAATCAGTCCCATGCTGTGCTATTGACAGTGCTATAGCAGGTGAATCAGTCCCATGCTGTGCTATTGACAGTGCTATAGCAGGTGAATCAGTCCCATGCTGTGCTATTGACAGTGTTATAGCAGGTGAATCAGTCCCATGCTGTGCTATTGACAGTGCTATAGCAGGTGAATCAGTCCCATGCTGTTATTGACAGTGCTATGGCAGGTGGATCGGTCCCGGCTGTGCTATTGACAGTGCAGCAGGTGAATCAGCCCCATGCTGTGCTATTGACAGTGCCATAGCAGGTGAATCAGTCCCATGCTGTGCTATTGACAGTGCTATGGCAGGTGAATCAGTCCCATGCTGTGCTATTGACAGTGCTATAGCAGGTGAATCAGTCCCATGCTGTGCTATTGACAGTGCTATGGCAGGTGAATCAGTCCCATGCTGTGCTATTGACAGTGCTATAGCAGGTGAATCAGACCCATGCTGTGCTATTGACAGTGCTATAGCAGGTGAATCAGACCCATGCTGTGCTATTGACAGTGCTATAGCAGGTGAATCAGTCCCATGCTGTGCTATTGACAGTGCTACAGCAGGTGAATCAGTCCCATGCTGTTCTATTGACAGTGCTATAGCAGGTGAATCAGTCCCATGCTGTGCTATTGACAGTGCTATGGCAGGTGAATCAGTCCCATGCTGTGCTATTGACAGTGCTATAGCAGGTGAATCAGCCCCATGCTGTGCTATTGACAGTGCTATGGCAGGTGAATCAGTCCCATGCTGTGCTATTGACAGTGCTATAGCAGGTGAATCAGTCCCATGCTGTGCTATTGACAGTGCTATAGCAGGTGAATCAGCCCCATGCTGTGCTATTGACAGTGCTATGGCAGGTGAATCAGTCCCATGCTGTGCTATTGACAGTGCTATAGCAGGTGAATCAGTCCCATGCTGTGCTACTGACAGTGCTATAGCAGGTGAATCAGTCCCATGCTGTGCTATAGACAGTGCTATAGCAGGTGAATCAGTCCCATGCTGTGCTATTGACAGTGGTATGGCAGGTGAATCAGTCCCATGCTGTGCTATTGACAGTGCTATAGCAGGTGAATCAGTCCCATGCTGTGCTATTGACAGTGCTATAGCAGGTGAATCAGTCCCATGCTGTGCTATTGACAGTGCTATAGCAGGTGAATCAGTCCCATGCTGTGCTATTGACAGTGCTATAGCAGGTGAATCAGTCCCATGCTGTGCTATTGACAGTGCTATAGCAGGTGAATCAGTCCCATGCTGTGCTGATTGACAGTGCTATAGCAGGTGAATCAGTCCCATGCTGTGCTATTGACAGTGCTATAGCAGGTGAATCAGTCCCATGCTGTGCTATTGACAGTGCTATAGCAGGTGAATCAGTCCCATGCTGTGCTGTTGACAGTGCTATAGCAGGTGAATCAGTCCCATGCTGTGCTATTGACAGTGCTATGGCAGGTGAATCAGTCCCCATGCTGTGCTATTGACAGTGCTACAGCAGGTGAATCAGTCCCATGCTGTGCTATTGACAGTGCTACAGCGGGTGAATCAGTCCCATGCTGTGCTATTGACAGTGCTATGGCAGGTGAATCAGTCCCATGCTGTGCTATTGACAGTGCTATAGCAGGTGAATCAGCCCCATGCTGTGCTATTGACAGTGCTACAGCAGGTGAATCAGTCCCATGCTGTGCTATTGACAGTGCTATAGCAGGTGAATCAGCCCCATGCTGTGCTATTGACAGTGCTATAGCAGGTGAATCAGTCCCATGCTGTGCTATTGACAGTGCTACAGCAGGTGAATCAGCCCCATGCTGTGCTATTGACAGTGCTATAGCAGGTGAATCAGTCCCATGCTGTGCTATTGACAGTGCTATAGCAGGTGAATCAGTCCCATGCTGTGCTATTGACAGTGCTATAGCAGGTGAATCAGTCCCATGCTGTGCTATTGACAGTGCTATAGCAGGTGAATCAGTCCCATGCTGTGCTATTGACAGCGCTATAGCAGGTGAATCAGCCCCATGCTGTGCTATTGACAGTGCTATAGCAGGTGAATCAGTCCCATGCTGTGCTATTGACAGTGCTATAGCAGGTGAATCAGTCCCATTCTGTGCTATTGACAGCGCTATAGCAGGTGAATCAGCCCCATGCTGTGCTATTGACAGTGCTATGGCAGGTGAATCAGTCCCATGCTGTGCTATTGACAGTGCTATGGCAGGTGAATCAGTCCCATTCTGTGCTATTGACAGCGCTATAGCAGGTGAATCAGTCCCATGCTGTGCTATTGACAGTGCTATAGCAGGTGAATCAGTCCCATGCTGTGCTATTGACAGTGCTATAGCAGGTGAATCAGTCCCATGCTGTGCTATTGACAGTGCTATAGCAGGTGAATCAGTCCCATGCTGTGCTATTGACAGTGCTATGGCAGGTGAATCAGTCCCATGCTGTGCTATTGACGGTGCTATAGCAGGTGAATCAGTCCCATGCTGTGCTATTGACGGTGCTATAGCAAGTGAATCAGTCCCATGCTGTGCTATTGACAGTGCTATGGCAGGTGAATCAGTCCCATGCTGTGCTATTGACAGTGCTATAGCAGGTGAATCAGTCCCATGCTGTGCTATTGACAGTGCTATAGCAGGTGAATCAGCCCCATGCTGTGCTATTGACAGTGCTATAGCAAGTGAATCAGTCCCATGCTGTGCTATTGACAGTGCTATAGCAGGTGAATCAGTCCCATGCTGTGCTATTGACAGTGCTATAGCAGGTGAATCAGTCCCATGCTGTGCTATTGACAGTGCTATAGCAGGTGAATCGGTCCCATGCTGTGCTATTGACGGTGCTATAGCAGGTGAATCAGTCCCATGCTGTGCTATTGACAGTGCTATAGCAGGTGAATCAGTCCCATGCTGTGCTATTGACGGTGCTATAGCAGGTGAATCAGTCCCATGCTGTGCTATTGACGGTGCTATAGCAGGTGAATCAGTCCCATGCTGTGCTGTTGACAGTGCTATAGCAGGTGAATCAGTCCCATGCTGTGCTATTGACGGTGCTATAGCAGGTGAATCAGTCCCATGCTGTGCTATTGACAGTGCTATAGCAGGTGAATCAGTCCCATGCTGTGCTATTGACAGTGCTATGGCAGGTGAATCAGTCCCATGCTGTGCTAATGACAGTGCTATAGCAGGTGAATCAGCCCCATGCTGTGCTATTGACAGTGCTATAGCAGATGAATCAGTCCCATGCTGTGCTATTGACAGTGCTATGGCAGGTGAATCAGTCCCATGCTGTGCTATTGACAGTGCTATAGCAGGTGAATCAGTCCCATGCTGTGCTATTGACAGTGCTATAGCAGGTGAATCAGTCCCATGCTGTGCTATTGACAGTGCTATAGCAGGTGAATCAGTCCCATGCTGTGCTATTGACGGTGCTATGGCAGGTGAATCAGTCCCATGCTGTGCTATTGACAGTGCTATGGCAGGTGAATCAGTCCCATGCTGTGCTATTGACAGTGCTATGGCAGGTGAATCAGTCCCATGCTGTGCTATTGACAGTGCTATGGCAGGTGAATCAGTCCCATGCTGTGCTATTGACAGTGCTATAGCAGGTGAATCAGTCCCATGCTGCGCTATTGACAGTGCTATAGCAGGTGAATCAGTCCCATGCTGTGCTATTGACAGTGCTATAGCAGGTGAATCAGTCCCATGCTGTGCTATTGACAGTGCTATAGCAGGTGAATCAGTCCCATGCTGTGCTATTGACAGTGCTATAGCAGGTGAATCAGTCCCATGCTGTGCTATTGACAGTGCTATAGCAGGTGAATCAGTCCCATGCTGTGCTATTGACAGTGCTATGGCAGGTGAATCGGTCCCATGCTGTGCTGTTGACGGTGCTATAGCAGGTGAATCAGTCCCATGCTGTGCTATTGACAGTGCTATGGCAGGTGAATCAGTCCCATGCTGTGCTATTGACAGTGCTATAGCAGGTGAATCAGTCCCATGCTGTGCTATTGACAGTGCTATGGCAGGTGAATCAGTCCCATGCTGTGCTATTGACAGTGCTATAGCAGGTGAATCAGTCCCATGCTGTGCTATTGACAGTGCTATGGCAGGTGGATCAGTCCCATGCTGTGCTATTGACAGTGCTACAGCAGGTGAATCAGCCCCATGCTGTGCTATTGACAGTGCTATAGCAGGTGAATCAGTCCCATGCTGTGCTATTGACAGTGCTATGGCAGGTGAATCAGTCCCATGCTGTGCTATTGACAGTGCTATGGCAGGTGAATCAGTCCCATGCTGTGCTATTGACAGTGCTATAGCAGGTGAATCAGTCCCATGCTGTGCTATTGACAGTGCTATAGCAGGTGAATCAGCCCCATGCTGTGCTATTGACAGTGCTATGACAGGTGAATCAGTCCCATGCTGTGCTATTGACAGTGCTATAGCAGGTGAATCAGTCCCATGCTGTGCTATTGACGGTGCTATAGCAGGTGAATCAGTCCCATGCTGTGCTATTGACAGTGCTATAGCAGGTGAATCAGTCCCATGCTGTGCTATTGACAGTGCTATAGCAGGTGAATCAGTCCCATGCTGTGCTATTGACAGTGCTATAGCAGGTGAATCAGTCCCATGCTGTGCTATTGACAGTGCTATAGCAGGTGAATCAGTCCCATGCTGTGCTATTGACAGTGCTATAGCAGGTGAATCAGTCCCATGCTGTGCTATTGACAGTGCTATAGCAGGTGAATCAGTCCCATGCTGTGTTATTGACAGTGCTATAGCAGGTGAATCAGTCCCATGCTGTGCTATTGACAGTGCTATAGCAGGTGAATCAGTCCCATGCTGTGCTATTGACAGTGCTATGGCAGGTGAATCAGGCTGAGGGAGAGAGGGGGAGAGAGAGAGAAATAAATAAAAACATTGAAAAGTAATCCTCTCGCTCACTAACAGAAATCAATATTTTGTCTGTCAAGAGCAGATACAGAACTATGAATAATGGACATCAATGCTTTATTGCCAGATAGCGTCTCCACTCAGTTACACAGCGACGCTGTGATGCAAAACAAATTGCATTCGCATGCAAAACCCAAAATGAAATCAAACATTATTTTCCGGCTGACACCTCCAATTGAGAAGCTGTTTTGTCATTTACCCAGAAAAACAATGTTTTATTCTACCAGCCCTGAAACCTTTAACACTGCGCTGGGAAAACAGGACCACAGCGTGCTCACTATACCCTCAATGATCTTCAATGGCAGACAGACAGACAGCGGCACTGCAATGGTTCTGTATTACACTGAGGGGCAATGGTAGCACAAGTATAGGGCAGCTACAATGGGGTGAGGCTGGTAGAATGGGACCACAGTGTGCTAACTATACCCTCAATGATCTTCAATGGCAGACAGACAGACAGCGGCACTGCAATGGCTCTGTATTACACTGAGGGGCAATGGTAGCACAAGTATAGGGCAGCTACAATGGGGTGAGGCTGGTAGAATGGGACCACAGTGTGCTAACTATACCCTCAATGATCTTCAATGGCAGACAGACAGACAGCGGCACTGCCATGGCTCTGTATTACACTGAGGGCAATGGTAGCACAAGTATAGGGCAGCTACAATGGGGTGAGGCTGGTAGAATGGGACCACAGTGTGCTAACTATACCCTCAATGATCTTCAATGGCAGACAGACAGACAGCGGCACTGCAATGGCTCTGTATTACACTGAGGGGCAATGGTAGCACAAGTATAGGGCAGCTACAATGGGGTGAGGCTGGTAGAATGGGACCACAGTGTGCTAACTATACCCTCAATGATCTTCAATGGCAGACAGACAGACAGCGGCACTGCAATGGTTCTGTATTACACTGAGGGGGTACCTGTTTCGCAGACAGCGTCTCCTCGAGGGGGAGAGAGGGAGGGGAGAGAGAGAGAGAGAGAGAGAGAGAGAGAGAGAGAGAGAGCGAGCGAGCTGGGTGCCGGAGAGATGCGTCCCATGGGCAACAATGAGATTTAATTAGTTTCATTAATATTTGTCATCTTGGTGAGGCTCAGTTAATTAGGCACCAAGTTCTGTCATTGCCTTTATTTGAGTGTCACGACATTAACGTTTCCATTTGCGAGAAATCATGACTCCCATCCTCAGAGAGACAGAGAGAGATCATTGAGGGTATAGTTAGCACACTGTGGTCCCATTCTACCAGCCTCGCTGCAGCTGTGAACCTTGCTAGCGTTTCTAAAGAAATTTGGGAGCTGAGTATTAGAGAATTCTCATATTTTGTTCCCAGCTGTCGTGTTTTGTACTCTCGTCCCTTGGAGGGATTTGAGTTACAGAAACGTGTTCTCCGCTGTCAAGCTGTCGCTGAAAAGCCCAGGGCAGCTCCCTAGGAAACAGCAGACGAATCCGGCCGTCAAATCAGCCCCTCACAGACTGACTCTGTGACACAATCTCTAAAATTAACACACTGGTGCAGAAAGGTCGCTGGATGATCGCCACGTTTGAGCTCAGAGGGCATTTCACATTGTGACAGCGCATGCAAATAAGCACGTGAAAAAAGGTTATATGGTTCTGTATTACACTGAGGGGCAATGGTAGCACAAGTATAGGGCAGCTACAATGGGGTGAGGCTGGTAGAATGGGACCACAGTGTGCTAACTATACCCTCAATGATCTTCAATGGCAGACAGACAGACAGCGGCACTGCAATGGTTCTGTATTACACTGAGGGGCAATGGTAGCACAAGTATAGGGCAGCTACAATGGGGTGAGGCTGGTAGAATGGGACCACAGTGTGCTAACTATACCCTCAATGATCTTCAATGGCAGACAGACAGACAGCGGCACTGCAATGGTTCTGTATTACACTGAGGGGCAATGGTAGCACAAGTATAGGGGCAGCTACAATGGGGTGAGGCTGGTAGAATGGGACCACAGTGTGCTCACTATACCCTCAATGATCTTCAATGGCAGACAGACAGACAGCGGCACTGCAATGGTTCTGTATTACACCTCATTTCAGAGGGCTGGATCGCATCAATATCAGGGTTTAGCGCTGTATATTATAAAGACATTTCAGAGGGCTGGATCGCATCAATATCAGGGTCTAGTGCTATATATTATAAAGACATTTCAGAGGGCTGGATCGCATCAATATCAGGGTCTAGCGCTGTATATTATAAAGACATTTCAGAGGGCTGGATCGCATCAATATCAGGGTCTAGCGCTGTATATTATAAAGACATTTCAGAGGGCTGGATCGCATCAATATCAGGGTCTAGTGCTGTATATTATAAAGACATTTCAGAGGGCTGGATCGCATCAATATCAGGGTCTAGCGCTGTATATTATAAAGACATTTCAGAGGGCTGGATCGCATCAATATCAGGGTCTAGCTGTATATTATAAAGACATTTCAGAGGGCTGGATCGCATCAATATCAGAGTCTAGCGCTGTATATTATAAAGACATTTCAGAGGGCTGGATCGCATCAATATCAGGGTCTAGCGCTGTATATTATAAAGACATTTCAGAGGGCTGGATCGCATCAATATCAGGGTCTAGTGCTATATATTATAAAGACATTTCAGAGGGCTGGATCGCATCAACATCAGGGTCTAGCGCTGTATATTATAAAGACATTTCAGAGGGCTGGATCGCATCAATATCAGGGTCTAGCGCTATATTATAAAGACATTTCAGAGGGCTGGATCGCATCAATATCAGGGTCTAGCGCTGTATATTATAAAGACATTTCAGAGGGCTGGATCGCATCAATATCAGGGTCTAGCGCTGTATATTATAAAGACATTTCAGAGGGCTGGATCGCATCAATATCAGGGTCTAGCTGTATATTATAAAGACATTTCAGAGGGCTGGATCGCATCAATATCAGGGTCTAGCGCTATATTATAAAGACATTTCAGAGGGCTGGATCACATCAATATTAGAGTCTAGCGCTGTATATTATAAAGACAAAATAGGGTAAACTGGTAAATGCAGAGTATAACCATCTCTCTCTCTCTCTCTCTCTCTCTCTCTCTCATTGTTAAAAGCGATGAAGTGGAAATTATCTGTCAAATTCAACTCGTCACAAAACTACTCAGAGAGAGAAAAGAGAAGATATCCCCCCCTGCTAGTCTAAAGAGTCTTCTCAGATTGCCTTTGTAACTACAAAGCTTACCTCCACTGGCACAGAGCAGAGGGAGGCTGTTCAGAGAGTATAAGAGCCTCTCTTTCTCTCTCTGCTCCACCAGCACAGAGGGAGGCTGTTCAGAGAGTATAAGAGCCTTTCTTTCCCTCTCTCTGCTCCACCAGCACAGAGGGAGGCTGTTCAGAGAGTATAAGAGCCTCCCTTTCTCTCTCTCTCTGCTCAGCACAGAGGGAGGCTGTTCAGAGAGTATAAGAGCCTCTTTCTTTCTCTGCTCAGCACAGAGGAAGGCTGTTCAGAGAGTATAAGAGTCTCTTTTCTCTCTCTGCTCAGCACAGAGGGAGGCTGTTCAGAGTATAAGAGCCTCTCTTTCTCTCTCTGCTCAGCACAGAGGGAGGCTGTTCAGAGAGTATAAGAGCCTCTCTTTCTCTCTCTCTGCTCCACCAGCACAGAGGGAGGCTGTTCAGAGAGTATAAGAGCCTTTCTTTCCCTCTCTCTGCTCCACCAGCACAGAGGAGGCTGTTCAGAGAATATAAGAGCCTCCCTTTCTCTCTCTGCTCAGCTCACAGAGGGATGCTGTTCAGAGAGTATAAGAGCCTCTTTCTCTCTCTCTGCTCAGCACAGAGGGAGGCTGTTCAGAGAGTATAAGAGCCTCTCTTTCTCTCTCTCTGCTCAGCACAGAGGGAGGCTGTTCAGAGAGTATAAGAGTCTCTCTCTCTCTCTCTGCTCAGCACAGAGGGAGGCTGTTCAGAGAGTATAAGAGCCTCTCTTTCTCTCTCTCTGCTCAGCACAGAGGGAGGCTGTTCAGAGAGTATAAAGAGCCTCTTTTTCTCTCTCTGCTGAGCACAGAGGGAGGCTGTTCAGAGAGTATAAGAACCTCTTTTTCTCTCTCTGCTCAGCACAGAGGGAGGCTGTTCAGAGAGTATAAGAGCCTCCCTTTCTCTCTCTCTGCTCCACCAGCACAGAGGGAGGCTGTTCAGAGAGTATAAGAGCCTCTCTTTCTCTCTCTCTGCTCAGCACAGAGGGAGGCTGTTCAGAGAGTATAAGAGCCTCTCTTTCTCTCTCTGCTCAGCACAGAGGAGGCTGTTCAGAGAGTATAAGAGCCTCTCTTTCTCTCTCTGCTCAGCACAGAGGGAGGCTGTTCAGAGAGTATAAGAGCCTCTCTTTCTCTCTCTCTGCTCAGCACAGAGGGAGGCTGTTCAGAGAGTATAAGAGCCTCTTTTTCTCTCTCTCTGCTCAGCACAGAGGGAGGCTGTTCACAGAGTATAAGAGCCTCCCTTTCTCTTTCTACCTGGCTACCTCGCACGACGATATATGAAAGAAAAACAAAAACCTCAGTTTTCGTAAATAAATTAAAACTTTTTCAATTTCCCTTTTAGCTTTTTGCCGTCTCCGCACTATGAAACGTCAGGAATAAATAACTCTATACAACCATCTGTATAAACGTCAACAAGAGCCGAGCCGCGGCGCCAGAGCGTAGCTATGGAAACAAACGCCGCTAAGGGACCGTCGATAAATTCCAAACCGGAGAGGAAGAAGAATAAGGGATCATTTCCAATGACAACTTTAAATGATCGCCTTTACAAAATACGAACGCGACTAAAATACTCTCTGAAACACTCGTTTCTTTCTAAATGTGTACAAGCGCGCAGCAGGCACGAATTATATATTTTTAAAGTACAAACGCGTGAATGCACATCGCCGTTTTCGTTTCTTCAATACAGCGACGAGTCTATACCGGAAGCCATAATCGCAGTCCAGTCGTATTTCATGTTAGATTTCTGAAATGTCAACTTTTTTTTTCAATGTCATTTTTTCGTTCAGTATCTGGAAAACTACAACGCGCTGATACGAGACCACAGCATAAAGAACTACAGCTCCCAGCATGCCTCACCATTGCCACGGGTGCAGAGGCATGCTGGGAGCCGTAGTCTACATAGAGGGTGATTAGATCAGCTGTCTGTTAGTGCTGAGTTCTCTTTCCTATAGACCTCTATACAGCTCTGCAGTGTTGAGAGGGGAGCTCTCTTTCCTATAGACCTCTATACAGCTCTGCAGTGCTGAGTTCTCTTTCCTATAGACCTCTATACAGCTCTGCAGTGTTGAGTTCTCTTTCCTATAGAACTCTATACAGCTCTGCAGTGTTGAGAGGGGAGCTCTCTTTCCTATAGACCTCTATACAGCTCTGCAGTGTTGAGTTCTCTTTCCTAGACCTCTATACAGCTCTGCAGTGTTGAGAGGGGAGCTCTCTTTCCTATAGACCCCATACAGCTCTGCAGTGTTGAGTTCGCTTTTCCATAGACCTCTATACAGCTCTGCAGTGCTGAGAGGGGAGCTCTCTTTCCTATAGACCTCTATACAGCTCTGCAGTGTTGAGAGGGGAGCTCTCTTTCCTATAGACCTCTATACAGCTCTGCAGTGTTGAGTTCTCTTTCCTATAGACCTCTATACAGCTCTGCAGTGTTGAGAGGGGAGCTCTCTTTCCTATAGACCTCTATACAGCTCTGCAGTGTTGAGTTCGCTTTCCTATAGACCTCTATACAGCTCTGCAGTGTTGAGAGGGGAGCTCTCTTTCCTATAGACCTCTATACAGCTCTGCAGTGCTGAGAGGGGAGCTCTCTTTCCTATAGAGCTCTATACAGCTCTGCAGTGTTGAGAGGGAGCTCTCTTTCTATAGACCTCTATACAGCTCTGCAGTGTTGAGTTCTCTTTCCTATAGACCTCTATACAGCTCTGCAGTGTTGAGTTCTCTTTCCTATAGACCTCTATACAGCTCTGCAGTGTTGAGTTCTCTTTCCTATAGACCTCTATACAGCTCTGCAGTGTTGAGTTCTCTTTCCTATAGACCTCTAAACAGCTCTGCGGTGTGGAGTTCTTTCCTATAGACCTCTATACAGCTCTAGCAATGCTGAGAGGGGAGCTCTCTTTCCTATAGACCTCTATACAGCTCTGCAGTGTTGAGAGGGGAGTTCTCTTTCCTATAGACCTCTATACAGCTCTGTAGTGTTGAGAGGGGAGCTCTCTTTCCTATAGACCTCTATACAGCTCTGCAGTGTTGAGGGGAGCTCTCTTTCCATAGACCTCTATACAGCTCTGCAGTGTTGAGAGGGGAGCTCTCTTTCCTATAGACCTCTATACAGCTCTGCAGTGTTGAGGGGGGCTCTCTTTCCTAGACCTCTATACAGCTCTGCAGTGTTGAGAGGGGAGCTCTTTTCCTATAGACCTCTATACAGCTCTGCAGTGTTGAGAGGGAGCTCTCTTTCCTATAGACCTCTATACAGCTCTGCAGTGTTGAGAGGGAGCTCTCTTTCCTATAGACCTCTATACAGCTCTGCAGTGTTGAGAGGGGAGCTCTCTTTCCTATAGACCCTCATACAGCTCTGCAGTGTTGAGAGGGAGCTCTCTTTCCTATAGACCCTATACAGCTCTGCAGTGTTGAGAGGGAGCTCTCTTTCCTATAGACCTCTATACAGCTCTGCAGTGTTGAGAGGGGAGCTCTCTTTCCTATAGACCCTCATACAGCTCTGCAGTGTTGAGAGGGGAGCTCTCTTTCCTATAGAGCTCTATACAGCTCTGCAGTGTTGAGAGGGGAGCTCTTTCCTATAGACCTCTATACAGCTCTGCAGTGCTGAGAGGGGAGCTCTCTTTCCATAGACCTCTATACAGCTCTGCAGTGCTGAGAGGGGGAGCTCTCTTTCCATAGACCCCTATACAGCTCTGCAGTGTTGAGAGGGGAGCTCTTTCCCATAGACCTCTATACAGCTCTGCAGTGTTGAGAGGGGAGCTCTTTCCTATAGACCTCTATACAGCTCTGCAGTGTCGAGAGGGGAGCTCTCTTCCCCATAGACCTCTATACAGCTCTGCAGTGTTGAGATGGGAGCTCTCTTTCCTATAGACCTCTATACAGCTCTGCAGTGCTGAGAGGGGAGCTCTCTTTCCTATAGACCTCTATACAGCTCTGCAGTGCTGAGAGGGGAGCTCTCTTTCCTATAGACCTCTATACAGCTCTGCAGTGTTGAGAGGGGAGCTCTCTTTCCTATAGACCTCTATACAGCTTCTGCAGAGCTGAGAATTTAAACAAAAAAATATAAATAAAAACGCAGAGCTACAATACATTTATTTTTTTCATTATAAATTTATTGCAAATATAGAAATAGATCTTTTTGTACAGAAATCGGGAAGAAGATTTAAGACTGAATGCCTTTTCTTATTTCGGAGAAAGACGATTTAAAAACAACTCAAACTTTTCAAACTAAACCAATTCATCCGTACCGCAAACAAAAGAACAAGAAAATCAAATGAATAAAGAATTGTTCACAAAATGAACACAACCCTCCGGGACTGAGCCCGTTTGAGGGTGAAACGGGGTCAAACTTCACCAGATTCAGTTCCAAGTTGATCTGATTTTTTGTTGTTCATTTGCATTGTATAAAAACAACGACTGTCTGCAATGCATTTTGATTTATTATTGAGGGGAGCTCTTTCCTATAGACCTCTATACAGCTCTGCAGTGTTGAGTTCTCTTTCCTATAGACCTCTATACAGCTCTGCAGTGTTGAGTTCTCTTTCCTATAGACCTCTATACAGCTCTGCAGTGTTGAGTTCTCTTTCCTATAGACCTCTATACAGCTCTGCAGTGTTGAGTTCTCTTTCCTATAGACCTCTAAACAGCTCTGCGGTGTGGAGTTCTTTCCTATAGACCTCTATACAGCTCTAGCAATGCTGAGAGGGGAGCTCTCTTTCCTATAGACCTCTATACAGCTCTGCAGTGTTGAGAGGGGAGTTCTCTTTCCTATAGACCTCTATACAGCTCTGTAGTGTTGAGAGGGGAGCTCTCTTTCCTATAGACTTCTATACAGCTCTGCAGTGTTGAGAGGGGAGCTCTCTTTCCTATAGACCTCTATACAGCTCTGCAGTGTTGAGTTCTCTTTCCTATAGACCTCTATACAGCTCTGCAGTGTTGAGTTCTTTCCTATAGACCTCTATACAGCTCTGCAATGCTGAGGGGAGCTCTTTCCTATAGACCTCTATACAGCTCTGCAGTGTTGAGAGGGGAGCTCTCTTTCCTATAGAGCTCTATACAGCTCTGCAGTGTGGAGTTCTCTTTCCTATAGACCTCTATACAGTTCTGCTGATCCATCTCAGAACTGTGTCACAACTCGGGTCTCAGAGGATCGACAGCTGACCCGTCCCACCCCCTCCCCACTCCCTGTGTGTAGACACGTCTCCTTCCCTCTGTCCCCTCACTCCCACACTGTGTGTGTCCCCCCCTGTCCTGGCTTCTGTGCTTAAAGTATTGGGCTTGTCAAATCCTGTAGAGATTTTTAAAGACCTCAATCAAGCCTCTCCTAATTCATCTTGGCTCTAAATAGATTCCCTCTGAGCTCATTAAGCCCTGCTGGGATTTGTCTGGTTTTATTGAACTCTCTCCACATCACACTGTGTTTTTGGTGCTGACCACAATGAATTACACTCTACCACTAAAGGTAGAAGGAATAGGGCATACAAAATGAAACGATTCTCTCTCTCTCTCCCCTCTCTATCTCTCTCTCCTCCCCATTCTGTGTCGTTCATGGTTTTGGCTTTGCAATCCCTTGCATTGCTTCAGTTTGTCATCACCTCCATGAATCTTCTTGTTAAGATGCTTGTCCTTCAGATGAGATGTAAAACAAACAAGCTCCTATTGGAAGTGACTCTGCAGCAGCCACTGACTTGCTGTGTGTGTGTGTGTGACCCTGAGCGAGTCGCTTCACCTCCTTGTGCTCCGTCCTTCAGATGAGACATAAAACAAACAAGCTCCTATTGGAAGTGACTCTGCAGCAGCAGCAGTTGTTGATGATGCAGAGTTCACCCCCCTAGTCTCTGGAAGTCGCTTTGGATAAAAGCGTCTGCTGAATGACTAATTTATAATAATTTACCAGGGGAGACCCTCGGGGACCCCTGCGCTCCCCTGACTGTGTGACTCCCCCCCCTGCACACCACGCGGCCGTGCCTTTACCAGGGGAGACCCTCGGGGACCCCCCGCCCCGCTCCCGACTGTGTGACTCCCCCTGCACACCACGCTGCCGTGCCTTTACCAGGGAGACCCTCGGGGACCCCTGCGCCCCTGACTGTGTGACTCCCCCGCGCCCCCCACACGGCCGTTGCCTTTACCAGGGGAGACCCTCGGGGACCCCTGCTCCCCTGACTGTGTGACTCCCCCCGCCCCACGCCGCCGTGCCTTTACCAGGGGAGACCCTCGGGGACCCCTGCGCTCCCCTGACTGTGTGACTCCCCCTGCACACCACGCGGCCGTGCCTTTACCAGGGGAGACCCTCGGGGACCCCTGCGCCCCCCTGACTGTGTGACTCCCCCCTGCGCACCACGCCGCCGTGCCTTTACCAGGGGAGACCCTCAGGGACCCCTGCGCCCCTGACTGTGTGACTCCCCCCTGCGCACCACACGCCGCCGTGCCTTTACCAGGGGAGACCCTCAGGGACCCCTGCGCTCCCCTGACTGTGTGACTCCCCCCCTGCGCACCACGCGGCCGTGCCTTTACCAGGGGAGACCCTCGGGGACCAAGGAAGTGATGAAAAACTGAAGCAATATAAGAGATTGAAAACCGAACCCCATGAACGATTTAACAGTGTTTTTGACCCCGTTTCATGACTGTAGATTTGTAGCCTTGATTTTTTGTTTAATAATAATAATAATAATAATAATAATAACGTAGAAAGAAAGGACAACAATACAAAATAATAAGATCGATTCATTAAAAAAAAAGAGAGAATTGGTCTTTCTTCACAACTAAAAGGGGGACGAAATATTAGGACGCACACCCACGGACTGTACACAACGATAAAGTTCTCTTCATGAAAAATACTGAAATCATGCAAATATAGGCTCAAACTCTTTAAAACTTGTAAAACTTTTTTTTTTTGTACATCCCCCCCCATTCTCGTGACACAAACATAACAAGCTAGCTTTTTTTTTTTAAGTGTACAAAATTCACAAGTATCTTTTTTTCTTTGTTCAAAAAAAAAAAAAAAAATCTTTCCAGTTTTATATTTCATAATTCATATTCCCTTCAGGGCTAAACCATGATCTTTTTTTTTTTATTAGCTTTATTAACAGTATCGATGGTCCCTCCCTTTAAAGGAGCGCTGACCATCTTTAAAATCCATTCTCTCACCTCTTATTAGCTTTATTAACAGTATCGCTGGCCCCTCCCTTTAAAGGAGCGCTGACCATCTTTAAAATCCATTCTCTCACCTCTTATTAGCTTTATTAACAGTATCGCTGGTCCCTCCCTTTAAAGGAGCGCTGACCATCTTTAAAATCCATTCTCTCACCTCTTATTAGCTTTATTAACAGTATCGCTGGCCCCTCCCTTTAAAGGAGCGCTGACCATCTTTAAAATCCATTCTCTCACCTCTTATTAGCTTTATTAACAGTATCGCTGGTCCCTCCTTTAAAGGAGCGCCAATATCTTTAAAATCCATTCTCTCCCTCTTATTAGCTTTATTAACAGTATCGCTGGCCCTCCCTTTAAAGGAGCGCTGACCATCTTTAAAATCCATTCTCTCACCTCTTATTAGCTTTATTAACAGTATCGCTGGCCCCTCCCTTTAAAGGAGCGCTGACCATCTTTTAAATCCATTACTAGCAGTGATAACATTAATTGCAGTAATAAGAGCAAACAAAACAGACATTCAATATTCGGTTAGCTCTCCTTTACAGGGTTGTGGCGGTCGTCTGTCTTGTGGAACTCTCTGGTCACTTTACTAGGAACCCGAGTGGCTTTCCCCCCGAATGTCTTGTGATTCCCGCCAAGCTGTGGGAGCGGCACACTCGCAAGCAGCCTGCCAGGAGGAGTGACAGTGATAGTGGGTGGGGGGGGCGTGGAGCCGGTGTCACAGTGGCAAGAACAGGGCTGTTGGTTTTTTGACTGCTCCAAGAGACATCAGACTGGATCAGCGCCGGCCCAAGGAAGCCCAAAGGCAGCCGCGGCCTCAAACAGCAACAGACAGAGAGGGGAGAGAGACAGAGAGGCAGAGAGCGATCCCCGGAGACACCTTCCAACACCTTGTGGAGTCACGTCACGGCTGTGATCGTTCAAACATGATGCTCAGGACATGTCCTAATAAAACAGCCAGGCAATGCATATATATATATATGTGTGTGTGTGTGTGTGTGTGTGTGCTTGCTTTTTGGTGTTTGTTACTCAAGGGTTTTAGTGTTTTCAAACACCGCACAGCCTTCGTCGTGTCGAATCTCTTCATCGTGTGCTCCGGCTGTGAGAGACTGAAGTCTGTTCGGTTCACAGTGATCCGGGTTCAAATGTTGGCTAGATTCCTCCTCCTCCTCCTCCTCCTCCCGTGCGACAGTGATAGATGCCCCCCCTGCCAGCACTACAGCTTGGCATCGGGACGATTGCTTCCCCCTGCTGAGCGACCGGAGGGCGACTTCATCAAAGCGATGAAACAGGAGCTGGAATTGCATACGTTTCCAACTGAAGCAACAGCTGCTGGGCTTTCAAAAGCCTTCTTTCTCTGATGTTTTGCAAGTCTACAGCTCTGGCCAAAAAGGTTTGAATCTCCTGTACAATGAACTTGCTGGCTAGGACTACAGCTCCCAGCATGCCTCTGCACCCGCAGCAATAAAGGCTACTTGACATGATTAAATAGACTTGTCTGAATGCTACAGCTACGGCCAAAACCTGTATAATGAACTACAGCTCCCAGCCTGCCTCTGCACCTGCAGCAACAGTGAGGCATGCTGGGAGCTGTAGTTCTTTATGCTGTGGTTTCGTATCACTAGCGATACAGACCTCTATTACGATACATCATGTACAGCTGTGGACAAAAGTTTTGCATGAACTAGAAATTTAGTATTGAGACATAATTTAAAATAAATAAATAAGTAAATAAATAATAAAACTATATGAACAGAATTTAGATCTTTTAATGTTTAACATCGTGATGTAATCAACAGAAACTACAAAATGATATCACAAAAAAACCAAAAGTATACACCAGAAGCCATAATCCCAGTCCAGTCGTATTTCATGTGAGATTTCTGAAATGTCAAATTTTTTTTCAATGTCAGTTTTTCGTTCAGTATCTGGAAAACTACAAAGCGCTGGGTGTGGAATTCAGTATGTTAACAAGAGAACATTATTCAGCAGCTTTCATTGGACTCTATGAAGCTGAATCAGTTCATTCTATATAGAGGGGGTGGAATTCAATATGTTAACAAGGGAACATTATTCAGCAGCTTTCATTGGACTCTATGAAGCTGAGGGAGTTCATTCTATATAGAGGGGGTGGAATTCAATATGTTAACAAGAGAACATTATTCAGCAGCTTTCATTGGACTCTATGAAGCTGAGGGAGTTCATTCTATATAGAGGGGGTGGAATTCAATATGTTAACAAGGGAACATTATTCAGCAGCTTTCATTGGACTCTATGAAGCTGAGGGAGTTCATTCTATATAGAGGGGGTGGAATTCAATATGTTAACAAGGGAACATTATTCAGCAGCTTTCATTGGACTCTATGAAGCTGAGGGAGTTCATTCTATATAGAGGGGTGGAATTCAATATGTTAACAAGGAACATTATTCAGCAGCTTTCATTGGACTCTATGAAGCTGAGGGAGTTCATTCTATATAGAGGGGGTGGAATTCAATATGTTAACAAGGGAACATTATTCAGCAGCTTTCACTGGACTCTATGAAGCTGAGGGAGTTCATTCTATATAGAGGGTGATGCTGCTAAACTTTTCCCCACAGCTGTACATGATGTATCGTAATAGAGGTCTGTATCGCTTGTGATACGAGACCACAGCATAAAGAACTACAGCTCCCAGCATGCCTCACCATTGCCGTGGGAGCAGAGGCATGCTGGGAGCTGTAGTTCATTCTACAGGTTTTGGCCGTAGCTGTAGTTAATTTAAATGGTAGAAAAAAAGATTTGTCACCTAATATTCATGAGTGCCTCCACTTGTATAGCGGTACAGTACTGCTGCGCTAACAGCATTCAGACAAGCCTATTTAATCATGTCAAGTAGCCTTTATTGAGTAGCGGTCTGTGGGTCGCTCCACAAGTTATCATTTCCCTTGACAACTAGCAGGGAACTCCCACTTCAGAGAGCTTGCCATTTAACTTCTGTCGAAACGCATTGAAAAAGCTCTTTCTCTGTAATGGATACGTGCCCCATGACTGTTAGTGCTGGAGTCTCGTGGTTTAAAACTACAGTGCTCTGCTGAGCGGACTGCAGTCATTTGACTGCTGTAGCTTAGCATGGGAAAGCATAGGAAAGCATTATAAAGCACAGGGAGGTGTGGTAAAGCACAGGGAAGCATTGTAAAGCACAGAGAGGTCTGGTAAAGCATAGGGAAGCATTGTAAAGCACAGAGAGGTCTGGTAAAGCATAGGGAAGCATTGTAAAGCACAGAGAGGTCTGGTAAAGCATAGGGAAGCATGGTAAAGCACAGAGAGGTCTGGTAAAGCATAGGGAAGCATTGTAAAGCACAGAGAGGTGTGGTAAAGCATAGGGAAGCATGGTAAAGCACAGAGAGGTCTGGTAAAGCATAGGGAAGCATTGTAAAGCACAGGGAGGTGTGGTAAAGCACAGGGAAGCATTGTAAAGCACAGAGAGGTCTGGTAAAGCATAGGGAAGCATTGTAAAGCACAGAGAGGTATGGTAAAGCATAGGGAAGCATTGTAAAGCACAGAGAGGTCTGGTAAAGCATAGGGAAGCATTGTAAAGCACAGAGAGGTCTGGTAAAACATAGGGAAGCATTGTAAAGCACAGGAGGTGTGGTAAAGCACAGGAAGCATTGTAAAGCACAGAGAGGTCTGGTAAAGCATAGGAAGCATTGTAAAGCACAGAGAGGTATGGTAAAGCATAGGGAAGCATTGTAAAGCACAGAGAGGTCTGGTAAAGCATAGGGAAGCATTGTAAAGCACAGAGAGGTCTGGTAAAGCATAGGGAAGCATTGTAAAGCACAGAGAGGTTAAGCTCTCTGAGTACAATTTTGCTCTACTGTAGCATTGTGTTTTGCAATTCTGGTTCTGTTAATCTCCTCATTTTAAATCTGTCTTTCCCTGGCTCTGAGCGGCTTTTGGGAATAGGGAATCAATTGCTTCATGCAGTATCCCGCATTTAGGACAGCAGTGTGAATGATAGTGCAGTTAATTGGGGAGTCTGACATTGACCTTTCAATGGGGCTGTCTAACTGGACATATGCTTTCTCAATGCCACGCTGGATCCAGTAATTCCCTGGATTTTTCTCAGTGTACTGAGGGCTTCGTGTAAAATGCGGTTCTGGTTTGATCTTTGCCTCCGTCTGTGGGACCCTGCCGTCTATGAATCTACTGCCTGGCCACTTTATTAGGAACTGTCTGCCCCGATTGGGGTTGGCATCGCCCCGGTGTGGGGGGGCGTGTTCTCCTGGCGCGCCCTGGGTCCCTCCAGTGGAAGGCAAAACCGATTGCTTCAACATCAGAACGATAGAGGCTTCTCTGCACGGCCACCGCGGGGATCCGAACCCCACTGCCTGAATGATTCGTCAACGCGACCCTCTGCCTGCCTCTCCGCGCCGAATATGAACGAGTGAACGGTCAACGGAGACGCCTTCCAGAGATCCAAACCCGGTGTTAGGTATTAGGTACTGGTCCTATAAAAAGTGAGTGGGCAGTATCTGCAGACATTTGAATTCATCCACCCCCCCCCCCTCCACCCTCCACCCTCCACCCCTCCACCCCTTCGCTCGCCTCTCATAAGGGTCACAGATTCTGCTGCGCTGACACTCCCTCCAGTAATCCAGGATGTCGGGAGGTCCTCGCTTTTGCTTAACTGGACCTTCTTCCAGCGCGGTCCGCTGTCACGTAGCGGCCGCCTCTTCCTTCGGGCTCTTCCGCTACGGGCGGAACCTCTCCCAGATTTTCAGGGTGCTCTCGGAGGAGTACTCGGGGCTGGACGAGTAGCCGGAGTAATTGTGCCGGGAGGAGGGGGAGAGCTGGGAGTAGGAGGCGGCGTCTCTCCTGGAGCGGCTCAGGGGCTTCAGGAAGGAGGGTCTTTGGGCGGGGGAGTCGGCGGGCGCTTCGTAGAAGAGCGCGGGGAAGGAGTGGCGATGTTCGGAGCAGTGGAAGGCCGGGCGCACCTCCAAGTGCTGCCCCCCTCCGGAAGACGCTCCCATCAGGGGGATCCTTTCGACGGGTTCCCCGGTCGGGCTGCCTTTGGATTCGGGCCATCCCGGGATCTCCAGGCTGAAGACTCTGGCGCTTTTGGTGGAGCCGCCAGACGAGACGCTGCATCGATTCCACCCCACCACCGCGGCGTCCGCAGACAGCTGCCTCTGCAGCGGCCGGCTGGCTTCTCGGCAAGGAGGGGAGAGGAACCCCCCGCCTCCGATCCCGGCTCTCTCCGGCAGCCCCAGCGGGGCGGGAGGGGGCAGCATTACGGGGGCATTTTTGGAAGGGGTGGAGGTGAGCCCGCACTGGGCCGTGTCCAGCTTGAGGGCGTCGATGCAGTTGTTGATGATCTGGTTGACTTTGTCGACCTCCTTGGCGATGGTGGAGATCTCCGAAGCCGAACCCTGATCCTCGTCCCATTCCTCCCCGTTTTCCAAACCCCCGTCCCTGCCTTGGGAATCGAGAGCCTCCTTCTCCTTGACCGGCAGGCCTTCCAAGTTCTCCGTCCGGACGTCCATGTAGTTGCCCTTAGCGGCGGACAAAGCCTCGGAGAACGTCGCTGCCATCTTCTCAGCCTGCGGGATGGAAGACAAGCGGGAGACAGCTGGGGAAGCCAGCTTGGGCTGGTGGTGCTGGTGGTGCTGGTGCTGCTGGTTCAGCTTCTGGACTATAGAGCTGGCCTGGTTGGAGATGACGCTAGCGGCCGCTTCCGGCCCGTACCTCATCTCCAGGATGGTCTTCTTGACGCTGATGGATTTCTGCTTCTCCTCCTGCAGGCGTCTCTTGCGCAGGCAGTAGTAAACCAGCCCCAGGATGAGGACCATCCCGAACAGGCAGCCCAGGATGGTCATGATGTAGTGGGTGGTGGTGGAGGCGCTGTGGAGCCGGTCGTCTGGGCTGTGGTCCCGGGTGGTGAAGGAGAGGCAGGTGTGGTTGTACCTCTGGGAGTTTCGGATGGACGCCACGCAGAAGGTGTAGTCAGTGCGCGGTTCGAGCTTGTCCAGGATGATGATCTCCTTGCTCTTGCGGAGGTTCATGACGTCCGAGACGTAGGTGCTGTTGTACTGGACCAGGATGTACATCTTGCTGAAGGGGGAAGGGATCTTGACCACCAGCGTTGCCATGGTGAAGGTGACCTGCTGGAGCCGGATGCTGGGGCTGAAGGACGGGTCGGAGCCCGACAGTGCCGTCGGCTCCAGAAAGTCCAGATCCTCCATCCCGCCCCCTCCTCCGGACGTCTCGTAGACCCCCATCCTGTCGTCCGGAGAGAGAGTGGGGACCCCCGGCGCCGGGAAGCCATCCTTACAGACGGCCCCCAGGATGGTCATGGCGTTGCGACCCCCCAAACGGGGGCTCAGGAGGGGGTAACCGGCGAACTCCCGGGGCGACTCGCACTGGAGCCGATCGTAATTGCGGGTCAGGTTGTTGAAGGACTCCAGCCAGGCGAGGAAGCCGTACAGCTGGCACTCGCAGTGGAAGGGGTTCCCGGCCAGCTCGCAGACCATGAGGCGGCCGAGCCCCCCCGGCGGAAGGGTCCAGCCTGGCCAGCCTGTTGGAGGAGAGGTCCAGGGTGATCAGGTTAGGGCACTCCCAGAAGGCGCTGGGGGAGACAGCCTCGAGGAGGTTGTGCTGGACAAAGAGGTACTGCAGGCGCCCCAGGCCTCTCAGCATGGCCTCGGTCAGGTTGGTCAGCTTGTTGTAGCCCAGCTGGAGGACCTGCAGGTTCAGCTGCCCGGAGAAAGCCCCCTCTTCGATGTAGGAGATCTCGTTCTTGGTGAGGTTGAGGTCGGTGAGGTTGCCGAAGCGGCTCAGGGAGTTGAAGTAGACCGCCTTGAGCTTGTTGGAGTCCAGCCGGAGGTCGTGGACCGTGCTGTTGATGTGCTGGGGGATGGTCTCGTATGGCGGCTGGTTTTGGCTGCAGATGGCCAGCCAGACGTAGCCCTTGTCGCCCTCGATGAGCCAGCAGTCCCCCCTGGAACGGGGCAGGGTTTGGAGCAGCAGAGCCAGGCAGAGGAGAGCGGAGATTTTCAGAGACATTTTTTTATTTGAGGGGGTTCAGGAATAGGGAAGCGAGTCAAGCAAATGCGATGGCGGAGTCTTCTAGGTTTGTTTTTTGTTGGTTATTTCCTGCCTCTACAGCATTATCCTTCTGTCTGCCTTTCTGCGTTCAAGGCAGGTAGTTGAGCCCCACTTTGTCCTCTCTCTCTCTTTCTTCTGTTTGACTGCTATCCAGTTTGGCTTCTTCGACGGAATCTGTGTGGAAAAACAAACAGAGGACTGTAAGTTCCCGTAGTCTCCAGTGTGAGGTTTATGAATTCAGGTAATCATGGAATTAAATACTTTGCTACGTTATCAGCATCAGACCAGAACACGTTTGAAATCTTAACAATGTTTACCGTTTATCGGTGCCAAATCCCCACCTTGCATTCTACATTTTACGATATTGTTTAGATACGATACGTGCCATTAGCATGAACAGAGATTGCTCAGACTACCTCCTATCGCACAGCAGTGTGATCCAGTCCAGGTTTTATTGCTACCAGCTTGATCAGCCCCAGTGTGTCTAGCTAACAAGCTCAGGTGTGTCTTATTATTAAACTCCTAGTGGAACCAGGACTGGATCACACTGCTGTGCAGCGGGAGTCTGATTCCCAGCCCTGTAGATAGACTTTGGTTGAAGGAGGTTTGTAGCTGATTTTATAGTGAAGAGAGCTACAGGATATTGTTGGGAACTGTGGGATATTTAGACAGAGAGATCAGGGATGGGAATCAGACTCCTATCGCACAGCAGTGTGATCCAGTCCAGGTTTTACTGCTACCAGATTGATCAGCCCCAGCGTGTCTAGCTAACAAGCTCAGGTGTGTCTTATTATTAAACTCCTAGTGAAACCAGGACTGATCACACTGCTGTGGGGTTTGGGGTACCATTGCAGCTGTGGAACTGATTTGTAATTAAAGTGGTTTGCATATTTTTTAAAGAGGAGACGATGATTTGGAGGCAGTCCAGGGCTTGTAAGCAGAAGGTCACCGGTTCAAATCCTACCTGTCACTGACTGACTCACTGTGCGTGACCCTGAGCGAGTCGCTTCACCTCCTTGTGCTCCGGCCCTTCGGATGAGATGTTAAATCAACGTCCTATTGGAAGTGACTCTGCATATAATGCACAGTTCACAGCCTACCTCTGTAAAGCGCTTCGTGATGGTGCTCCACTATGAAAGGCGCTATATAAAAATAAAGATAATATTATTATATTATTATTATTATCTATTCGGGAGATAGCAAGATATTTAGTGAGCCTTTAGGAGTCTGAGTGAAGTTATCCAGCCAACAAAGACCCCATCCCCAGTTACTGCCTTCCTAGAAAAAGGAGAACATTTCGGGGGACCGTTCTACTTGTGGGACGTCTCGCTGGATACAATACCTTGCATATTTTTTAAAGATGATGATCTAGCCCAGGGGTGGCCAAACTTCCTGACCCCACAAGACACACGCCGTGAAACACGAACAAGACATTTCAAACAGCAGCACTGTTTAAAACTAACTTCTTTCGAATATTATAACACTCTCTGCGTCATTCTTATTGTGCTGTTGTGTTCAACTTGAAATGGAAAGGGCTGGTCACACTACATTTGTTCGCTGCGTTTTCTAGAAAATCGAAGTTATGGCGTTGGAATGTTTTATTTTGAGATAAATGAATTGTTAGGTCTTCGAATACAATTCACAAATTGAGAATCGGTTCTGGTTACATTTCTAATGAGACTAGGGATCGGATTAACATATTTTAGTCTCCTGAGTTCTGGTTAGAACCTGGGAAGCTGAACCTGGGAAGCTGTAAAGTCCTCTGATGTCCAGCCCTAACGTGAAAGATGTTTGCCTTTTGGGGAGACCGCTGTTTTGTATCAGGGGCAGCAGTGTGGAGTAGTGGTCAGGGCTCTGGACTCTTGACCGGAGGGTCGTGGGTTCAATCCCAGGTGGGAGACACTGCTGCTGTACCCTTGAGCAAGGTACTTTACCTAGATTGCTCCAGTAAAACCCAACTGTATAAAATGGGGAATTGTATGTAAAAATAATGTGATATCTTGTAACAATTGTAAGTCGCCCTGGATAAAGGCGTCTGCTAAGAAATAAATAATAATAATAATAATAATAATAATATCAGAGCTACAAACCGATTGATAAACATCTTCCCAAATAGTAAACTAGATATAAACAGGCTTTGCTTAGAAAATACAGCTGGTTTAGGAGGGAGGTCATAAAAGCTAGCTCCTTTAGAGGGACAGAGCCAGGTACTGAGAAGAGATTTGTATAATAAACTAAAGGAGACTTGTTGTCTTCTGATTGGGTTAAAGAAAAAATGATGTCATGAGAGTAGAATAACCCTACTCATGTACTGTGTGTTGACTTGTGTCTTCTCCGTGTTTGGAGGGACACAGTTCCTAATTTTCTCTACCATATCAAAATAATCTCCATCGTAACTTTGCAACCAAGACTTCGGCTGATTTTATTTTTACTCACAAACGAATGAAGAAATTCACCAACTTCTTCATTTTAAATCACAACATTACATGTACAGGAGATAGAATTGAACACTACTTTTCACACTTGAGAGAAATCGCTGCGAAAAAAACAAAACAGAGCTGGTTTTCATTTCAACCCAATTACTGAACTAGACCCTTAATTGAACGGATAATTTGCTTAATTAGACTTTTTTTTTTAACTTGTTTTCAGCTCTTAAAGAGTTGCAGATTTCAAGATAGCTAGAACATTTGACTAATTTAAGAAAATTATTAGTTCAATGAAGGGTACAGTTCAGTAATTGAGAGCTGGGTTGGAATGAAATCCAGCAGACACGGGAGGGGGGGGGGGGGTGAGGGGGTCGTCCCACCCACTCTTCACAGTGGGGGGGACAGTACATGTATTTGCCCCCCCCTTTCACGACCCCTTAATAATATTTTTAAACGGTTTTATGATTCAGAATGGTTAACTTGTTTTGTTGGGACTGGAACGCACCAGAGTCTCCACCCCTCCTTATTTTACACAATGAACTAGTCCGAGTCTGTGCACCTGACACGCCTCATTGCTGGCCCACGTGTTCATTGATTTTTTCTTGATCAAATGTTTTTTATTGACAATAAAACATGACAGATACCATTTTTCCCTTTTTTAGTTCTTCTCTCCCTCCCACCCACCCATCAGTGGCTACAACCCCCTCCCACCCCTCCCCTCAAAGGACCTCAGAGCCTAAATGAGTCAGTAATAACTGGAGTCGGGTTCAGAACAAATCTAATAGATTCTGCAGCAGCTCTCCAGGGCTCTACAGTCCCCTCCCTAGCGCGATGGATCCGAGCTGTAGAAAGTTCTAAATGTATAATGTCTAGAAAAGAAAGGAGCCAACGCTGCCAAGGAAGGGAATGCGGTGGTTGCCAACGCAGAGCTGTCATCTTTTTAGCTGCTGTGAGGCCAGCCAACCAGATACGTTTCTGCTGCAGTGAAAGGTCAAGGGATGAATCGTACTTTAGTAAAAGCACCAAACAAGGGCGCACGTGTTCATTGATGAAGTTGATGCGTACAGTAATGTTTTTGACATTTCAAATACTAGAGTGTTTTTTTAATACTCTAGGAACATTATCACAGGATCTTGCCCTTGCTCTGTGCGTTATCCATTCAGCCCATCTTGCTCGTTTGGTTGTTAGTAGCTTATTGATCCCAGAATCTCATCAAGCAGCTTCTTGAAGGATCCCAGGGTGTCAGCTTCAACAACATTACTGGGGAGTTGGTTCCAGACCCTCACAATTCTCTGTGTAAAAAAGTGCCTATTTTCTGTTCTGAATGCCCCTTTATCTAATTTGTGACCCCTGGTCCTTGTTTCTTTTTTCAGGTCGAAAAAGTCCCCTGGGTCGACATTGTCTATACCTTTTAGGATTTTGAATGCTTGAATCAGATCGCCGCGTAGTCTTCTTTGTTCAAGACTGAATAGATTCAATTCTTTTAGCCTGTCTGCATACGACATGCCTTTTAAACCCGGATAATTCTGGTTGCTCTTCTTGCACTCTTTCTAGAGCAGCAATATCCTTTTGTAACGAGGTGACCAGAACTGAACACAATATTCTAGGTGAGGTCTTACTAATGCATTGTAAAGTTTTAACATTACTTCCCTTGATTTAAATTCAACACTTCTCACAATATATCCGAGCATCTTGTTGGCCTTTTTTATAGCTTCCCCACATTGTCTAGAGGAAGACATTTCTGAGTCAACATAAACTCCTAGGTCTTTTTCATAGTTCCCTTCTTCAATTTCAGTATCTCCCATATGATATTTATAATGCACATTTTTATTGCCTGCGTGCAATACTTTACACTTTCCTCTATTAAATTTCATTTGCCATGTGTCTGCCCAGTTCTGAATGCTGTCTAGATCATTTTGAATGATGGCAGCAACGCACACAAGAACGAGGGACGGAGCACTGCAGAGCCTTCATTACTTCTGTGTGTATTACGCACTTTAAATAAAATCTGTGCAGTTATTGTGAAGCAAAACACGACAACGGCCCCCATTTCACCAAAAACGACACATAAAAAGACATTTTTTGAAGGATTCTTTCTGACGCGCTCTTCCCTTGAAGCGCCGAACACTCATAAAAGCTTTTTTTTTTTTTTTTTTTAGGACTGCCGCGTGCGCTCTTTTGAGAGCTTTGTGGATGACAAGTGCACTGTAATTATTTTGAAAGGGATGACAGGACCTGCTCATGACGAGGCCTCGGATATGCAATCATAACATTCATTTCAGACCTGCACTGTAACATTTAAACGCGCGTTCTCTAGTCTAGTGCGCGCTCCCAGTTTTATACAGGTTCATTCGTCTCAATAAGTCTCATTCCAGCAGGACGCTCAGATGGAAATGCGTTGTGATTGGTTGCATGACGACGTTGGAGCTGGTGTTCTGACAATCTGACCCGGTAGCTCGGATTGTCAGACCAGTCCATACATGCCAACAGTCCCTATATGGTCGGGACAGTCCCGATTTCCTAGCCAATGTCCCGCGTCCCGATGCATTGGAAGAAAGTCCTGATATTTCCCCATAGAAACAGAAAATCATTTATTCTACACAGTAGTTAGTGAAAACCACGCACTGTGCTCTTCGAGCGGCTGACACACCTGCTGATCACTAACTTATACAACAGTAAGAATGCTTCATTGTGTCTATTTTTACTGTCATGATGGTCGTGTGGTGTTGAGTTGGGGGGGGGTTTTTATTATATGATATGTTTTTGCGTACGACTCCTCCCATGTGTGTGATGCGTATGACCCCCCCCATCCCGGAAACGAGCGTCCCGCTGAACAGTTTCTAAACGTTGGCGAGTATGCTAGTCTGAAAAACTGCGATACCCCTCAGAATGCGCTACCCTGATTGAAATATAGCAGACGTTCATTCAAAGGCAGTAAACTATACCCTGAGAAGCTTGCAGTCTATACTGTCTATATATTAACAAAATATGCTTTTTTTTAAAAGGATTTTTAATACTATAAGTGAGGCGATGCGTCCGCGAGTCAAAGAGTGTGGATCAGAGGGGGTGTACTCTCTCACAGGGATCAGAGGGGGTGTACTCTCTCATGTGGATCAGAGGGGGTGTACTCTCTCATGTGGATCAGAGGGGGTGTACTCTCTCATGTGGATCAGAGGGGGGGTGTACTCTCTCATGTGGATCAGAGGGGTGTACTCTCTCCACGGGGATCAGAGGGGTGTACTCTCTCATGGGATCAGAGGGGGTGTACTCTCTCATGTGGATCAGAGGGATGTACTCTCTCATGTGGATCAGAGGGGTGTACTCTCTCACAGGGATCAGAGGGGTGTACTCTCTCATGTGGATCAGAGGGGGTGTACTCTCTCATGGGATCAGAGGGGTGTACTCTCTCATGTGGATCAGAGGGGTGTACTCTCTCATGTGGATCAGAGGGGTGTACTCTCTCCTGTGGATCAGGGATCAGAGGGGGTGTACTCTCTCATGTGGATCAGAGGGGGTGTACTCTCTCACAGGGATCAGAGGGGGTGTACTCTCTCATGTGGATCAGAGGGGGTGTACTCTCTCATGTGGATCAGAGGGGGTGTACTCTCTCATGTGGATCAGAGGGTGTACTCTCTCACGTGGATCAGAGGGGTGTCTCTCTCACGGGGATCAGAGGGGTGTACTCTCTCATGTGGATCAGAGGGGGTGTACTCTCTCATGTGGATCAGAGGGGTGTACTCTCTCATGTGGATCAGAGGGGTGTACTCTCTCATGTGGATCAGAGGGGTGTACTCTCTCATGTGGATCAGAGGGGTGTACTCTCTCATGTGGATCAGAGGGGTGTACTCTCTCCGGGATCAGTGGATCAGAGGGGTGTACTCTCTCACGTGGATCAGAGGGGTGTACTCTCTCATGTGGATCAGAGGGGGTGTACTCTCTCATGTGGATCAGAGGGGGTGTACTCTCTCATGTGGATCAGAGGGGGTGTACTCTCGCATGTGGGTCAGAGGGGTGTACTCTCTCATGGGGATCAGAGGGGTGTACTCTCTCATGTGGATCAGAGGGGTGTACTCTCTCATGTGGATCAGAGGGGTACTCTCTCACGGGGGGGATCAGAGGGGTGTACTCTCTCATGTGGATCAGAGGGGTGTACTCTCTCATGTGGATCAGAGGGGGGGTACTCTCTCACGGGGATCAGAGGGGTGTACTCTCTCATGTGGATCAGAGGGGTGTACTCTCTCATGTGGATCAGAGGGGGTGTACTCTCTCATGTGGATCAGAGGGGGTGTACTCTCTCATGTGGATCAGAGGGGGTGTACTCTCTCATGTGGATCAGAGGGGTGTACTCTCTCATGTGGATCAGAGGGGGTGTACTCTCTCATGTGGATCAGAGGGGGTGTACTCTCTCACGGGGATCAGAGGGGGTGTACTCTCTCATGTGGATCAGAGGGGGTGTACTCTCTCATGTGGATCAGAGGGGGTGTACTCTCTCATGTGGATCAGAGGGGGTGTACTCTCTCACAGGGATCAGAGGGGGTGTACTCTCTCATGTGGATCAGAGGGGTGTACTCTCTCTCATGTGGATCAGAGGGGTGTACTTCTCTCATGTGGATCAGAGGGGGTGTACTCTCTCATGTGGATCAGAGGGGGTGTACTCTCTCATGTGGATCAGAGGGGGGGTACTCTCTCATGTGGATCAGAGGGGTGTACTCTCTCATGTGGATCAGAGGGGTGTACTCTCTCATGTGGATCAGAGGGGGGTGTACTCTCATGTGGATCAGAGGGGTGTACTCTCTCATGGGATCAGAGGGGTGTACTCTCTCACAGGGATCAGAGGGGGTGTACTCTCTCATGTGGATCAGAGGGGGTGTACTCTCTCATGTGGATCAGAGGGGGTGTACTCTCTCATGGGGTGTGCATACATGTTATCCCATCTACAGTTAACAGTGATTGTATTTGATACCGGTACAAAGTTACAAGCTAATCTTAATATATACCGAAGTCATTGTATTTTATCTTACTCTTAACTGTATTAATACTTGTACTGTGATTCTTGAAATGTATTTTTGTTTACGACTGTAAGTCGCCCTGGATAAGGGCTGCTAAGAAATAAATAATAATAATAATAATAATAATAATAATAATAATAATAATAATATAATGAAGAAAGTTTGTGTGTCTGTCTGTTTCTTTCTGCATTCGGACCCTGCAGGAGTCAGTGCATCCAAACTCTGCACGACCTCCTCTTTCATCCAGGGGAAGGTCCAGGACTGTGTTTGGATCCAAAATTTTGACCCCCGGGGGTACTTTATTGAGTAATCCCATCGCTGGATCATTACAGTAGCCGTGGATCTCAAATTAAAGAAACCCACAAAACCAAAAAAATAAATAAAAAGAACAAAAATTTTAAAGAAATTTGAAAAATGGCAAAAAAAAAACAAAACAAAAAAAGGGAAAGTGGTAACTTATAGGAAACCATAAGGCTACCGTTCCCCAATTTGTCATGCGTGAAATATTGAAATATTGAATTCCCCCGGGCAACGACGGCCACTTCAGCTAGTATGGGCAGCAGTGTGGAGTAGGGCTCTGGACTCTTGACCGGAGGGTCGTGGGTTCAATCCCAGGTGGGGGACACTGCTCCTGTACCCTTGAGCAAGGTACTTTACCTAGATTGCTCCAGTAAAAACCCAACTGTATAAATGGGGAATTGTATGTAAAAAATAATGTGATATCTTGTAACAATTGTAAGTCGCCCTGGATAAGGGCGTCTGCTAAGAAATAAATAATAATAATAGTATATTATAACTTACCGAAAATGGTAGCTCAGATTTATGGGTGTGTATCGAAGAGGGAGGAAAGTCAAAGAAACATCACGGCGCATGCAGATTTTGTGAAGGTAGCGGGTCGCTCAGATTGTCAGAACACCGGCTCTCCTCGCACAGGCTGCAGCGTGCAAGCGATTCTCCGCAGACGAGGCACAGAGGCTGTGCCGCTGCTTCCACTGAAAGCAAAACTCTTTCTCCCTGTTCCGGCTTCACGCCTCCTGCTTTGACTCGTGGAGGGTTTGCTGCCTGCCACTGTCTCCACGAAACCAAGGGAAGTTATGACCTGGGGCTTTCAAACGCACAGCCTGCTTTTACTGGAGGTGAGCGGGATACGAGTGAGCCAGCGTGTGGGGCTGGAGGTCCAAAACACTAATACACGCGAATGAATAATAATAATAATAATAATAATAATAATAATAATAATAATAATAATAATAACGCAGGAAGGGGGCGAGCAAGAGATCTACAAGCGTAGGCTAAACACAGGGGGGGTAGGGTTGATAAGACGGGAGCGGTCCGGAAGGCATCGCCTCAAGTGTGTGCTACATATGCAGGTGTCTCCAATATTCTGTCCACCCTCTGCGGATAGTCATCACACCCGGAGTTTGCTTGTTAGGTTTCTCTGCTGATTCTGCGTTTTAATAAAAACATCTACAGCTCCAGTTGTGTGATCTTTCATTAACTTTAATGACGTTACCAGACTCTGAGCAGCTAGACTTGCAATATTAATGCTGATCGCAGTTAAATCTACAATACATCTTAGTTATTAACACACTGTACAGACGGCACCCCATTCTCTCACCTCTTATTAGCTTTATTAACAGTATCGCTGGCCCCTCCCTTTAAAGGAGCGCTGACCATCTTTAAAATCCATTCTCTCACCTCTTATTAGCTTTATTAACTTTATTAACAGTATCGCTGGTCCCTCCCTTTAAAGGAGCGCTGACCATCTTTAAAATCCATTCTCTCACCTCTTATTAGCTTTATTAACAGTATCGCTGGTCCCTCACTTTACAGGAGCGCTGACCATCTTTAAAATCCATTCTCTCACCTCTTATTAGCTTTATTAACAGTATCGCTGGTCCCTCACTTTACAGGAGCGCTGACCATCTTTAAATTCCATTGTTTGACACACAGCTGTTTAGTTCAACAAAACCTTACTGTGTTTTATTTTGTCTGCAGCGTCTATGGGGAAATCCCAGTGGTTTGGACTCACTACTGAACACTGCTCTGCACTGTTCTGACTGTGAAAGCGCTGCCATGGCGATGGGGGGCGGATGATGTCACTGACAGGCTGGTTGTAAGTGAGTTAGTGATTCTCGGCCATGCAGTGTTTTTTTTTTTTTTTTTTTTTTTACACAGCGTCGCCGAAGCAAACGTCATGAATTGCGTGTCAGTATGTAACAGGGAGGGAGAGAGAATGGGGGGTGAAGCTGCTCTCGCTGGCCTCTCTCACAGGAATACTAATGCGCTAAACTGAGAGCTGCGCGGTCGAATCACCGGGGGAACGCGTCAGTACAGAGAGGAGGGACACAGACAGGGAGAGCAGATAAAAACCTGATAGACACCGACGAGAGAGAGAGAGAGAGGGGGGGAGAGACACAGAGAGAGATCATTGAGGGTATAGTTAGCACACTGTGGTCCCATTCTACCAGCCTCACCCCATTGCAGCTGCCCTATACTTGTGCTACCATTGCCCCTCAGTGTAATACAGAGCCATTGCAGTGCCGCTGTCTGTCTGTCTGCCAGTGAAGATCATTGAGGGTATAGTTAGCACACTGTAGTCCCATTCTACCAGCCTCACCCCATTGTAGCTGCCCTATACTTGTGCTACCATTGCCCCTCAGTGTAATACAGAGCCATTACAGTGCCGCTGTCTGTCTGTCTGCCATTGAAGATCATTGAGGGTATAGTTAGCACACTGTAGTCCCGTTCTACCAGCCTCACCCCATTGTAGCTGCCCTATACTTGTGCTACCATTGTCCCTCAGTGTAATACAGAGCCATTGCAGTGCCGCTGTCTGTCTGTCTGTCATTGAAGATCATTGAGGGTATAGTTAGCACACTGTGGTCCCATTCTACCAGCCTCACCCCATTGTAGCTGCCCTATACTTGTGCTACCATTGCCCCTCAGTGTAATACAGAGCCATTGCAGTGCCGCTGTCTGTCTGTCTGCCATTGAAGATCATTGAGGGGATAGTTAGCACACTGTGGTCCCATTCTACCAGCCTCACCCCATTGTAGCTGCCCTATACTTGTGCTACCATTGCCCCTCAGTGTAATACAGAACCATTGCAGTGCCGCTGTCTGTCTGTCTGCCATTGAAGATCATTGAGGGTATAGTTAGCACACTGTGGTCCCACAGTATTTCTTGCTCTTATTGTATTACTTGTATTGTAACACTTGAAATGTATTTGCTTACGATTGTAAGTCGCCCTGGATAAGGGCGTCTGCTAAGAAATAAATAATAATAATAATAATAATTCTACAAGCCTATACCCATGCTAGTGTTTGGTATAACACAGAATCGCTGTCTGTCTGTTGAGATCACTGGCAAAGCTTTCCTCTCTGCTGACGTTTGAAAACCCTGGATCTTAAGCGCTCAAGCAAGATTAATTGGCACTGGGGCCTTGCTCATAAACACACTCGGAACCCACAGCATTGTGGGCTGTCTGCTCTCTGGTGCTCCCTCCTAACTTTCTATCTCAACCATCACCTCATTAAACACAACTGTGTAAAAAGAATTCCTCAGTCGTTCTGCATTAGACTACAAGTATAGGGCAGCTACAATGGGATGAGGCTGGAAGAATGGGACCATAGTAGAGCCACACTGCTTCCTTCCCAGTCCCTCCTCAGCTCTGCTAGAGCCACACTGCTTCCCTCCCAGTCCCTCCTCAGCTCCGCTAGAGCCACACTGCTTCCCTCCCAGTCCCTCCTCAGCTCCGCTAGAGCCACACTGCTTCCTTCCCAGTCCCTCCTCAGCTCCGCTAGAGCCACACTGCTTCCCTCCCAGTCCCTCCTCAGCTCCGCTAGAGCCACACTGCTTCCTTCCCAGTCCCTCCTCAGCTCCGCTAGAGCCACACTGCTTCCCTCCCAGTCCCTCCTCAGCTCCGCTACAGCCACACTGCTTCCCTCCCAGTCCCTCCTCAGCTCTCAGAAGGTTAAAGTACACAGATTTCTGGACGGAGTAGTTCTCACTATTGACCGGCTGCCAGTTTTGCTGTGTTTTTATGAATAATACTGTACTTCTGGGACTGCAGTCAATTCACTCCTAATCTGCAGCCTCGGTAGACCAGCATACAGTTTGCTCTTGGCATCCTGCCTGTTGCTTTTCCCTCAAATAAGCAGCGATTGATTTCAAGGGTTTTCTACAAGGTTTGTGTGAACACACGTTACCTTAAAAGAACCAAAACCATCAGTTCTTCAGATTCATATCTGAATCTTTATCACTTTCTAGGGTATAGTTAGCACACTGGGGTCCCATTCTACCAGCCTCACCCCATTGTAGCTGCCCTATACTTGTGCTACCATTGCCCCTCAGTGTAATACAGAACCATTGCAGTGCCGCTGTCTGTCTGTCTGCCATTGAAGATCATTGAGGGTATAGTTAGCACACTGTGGTCCCATTCTACCAGCCTCACCCCATTGTAGCTGCCCTATACTTGTGCTACCATTGCCCCTCAGTGTAATACAGAACCATTGCAGTGCCGCTGTCTGTCTGTCTGCCATTGAAGATCATTGAGGGTATAGTTAGCACACTGTGGTCCCATTCTACCAGCCTCACCCCATTGTAGCTGCCCGTATACTTGTGCTACCATTGCCCCTCAGTGTAATACAGAGCCATTGCAGTGCCGCTGTCTGTCTGTCTGCCATTGAAGATCATTGAGGGTATAGTTAGCACACTGTGGTCCCATTCTCCCAGCCTCACCCCATTGTAGCTGCCCTATACTTGTGCTACCATTGCCCCTCAGTGTAATACAGAGCCATTGCAGTGCCGCTGTCTGCCTCTCATTGAAGGTCATTTCTAGTTTCCACTCCGCTGTAGCTGTGTTGCCCTGAGGGAGCCCCCCCTGTCTCTTTCTCCAGTAAGCTTCACGCCTCTCGTTCCTCTGTGTCCGGTGATGGATGCGGTGTGGGAGGATCGCCTCAGTGCTCAAGTGATCTCTGCAGATTAAATGTTACGGAGCCGCTGTGAGTCAGACCTCCTCTGGTCTCGCTCCAGACCCTCTGCCTTTTTACAATGCTTCCCACTTCCCTAGTGTACAGAGTGGGGGGGAGGATTTAAACTCAGGAAAATTGCATTGGGAGCCCTGATTGCTGCAGTAATTCTTTTACTAGTTCTGCTATGCATGGTCTGTTTTTTTTGTGCTTTACAATGCTTCCCTATGCTTTACCAGACTTCTCTGTGCTTTACAATGCTTCCTATGCTATGCTTTACCAGACCTCTCTGCGCTTTACAATGCTTCCCTATGCTTTACCAGACTTCTCTGTGCTTTACAATGCTTCCCTATGCTTTACCAGACTTCTCTGTGCTTTACAATGCTTCCCTATGCTTTACCAGACTTCTCTGTGCTTTACAATGCTTCCCTATGCTTTACCAGACCTCTCTCGTTCTTTTTACAGTGCTTCCTATGCTTTTTACCAGACTTCTGTGCTTTACAATGCTTCCCTATGCTTTACCAGACTTCTCTGTGCTTTACAATGCTTCCCTATGCTTTACCAGACCTCTCTGTGCTTTACAATGCTTCCCTATGCTTTACCAGACCTCTCCGTTCTTTACAATGCTTCCCTATGCTTTACCAGACCTCTCTGTGCTTTACAATGCTTCCCTATGCTTTACCAGACCTCTCTGTGCTTTACAATGCTTCCCTATGCTTTACCAGACCTCTCTGTGCTTTACAATGCTTCCCTATGCTTTACCAGACCTCTCCGTTCTTTACAGTGCTTCCCTATGCCTTCGCTTTCACAGGGAAAGAAGGAAAGAGGATGTGAGAGAGAACGACAGCGATATGATAGAAAGCAGAAAGAGAGAGAGGGAGGAAGAGGGATGGAAAGAGGAGAGAGAGAGAGAGAGAGAGAGAGAGAGAGAGAGAGAGAGAGAGAGAGATGGATTGGCTCATTCCTTCAATGGGAGATCGTCCAGCAAAGTCCTTCTTTTAAAGTGACTCAATGTTATTGACTGTGTTGGGTTCACAGGCATGCTAGCAGTTGCTCAGTCAAGCTGTCAATTCTGTAATGTAAGCCTTCACTCCTGGGGGATTTCACCCTCCAGCCCCCACTAACCCCCTGATTAACCCTTTAAGGTCCTACACCAGACTTTGTATGACACTACGTTGGTCCACAGTGTCTTACAATGCAGTGCATAGTCAGACACTTTCTACACAGACTCTACAGCAGCTACAGTTAATACAGACCGCCAATTACCGTGATTAGGATCAATATTCCCCCAGATTGTATCCCAGCAGAGGCAGGTGAAAGGCAGCGATGAGAGGCTAGTGAATTAGCTCACTGTGTTAATGCAGTGCTTTGGAATAATTTACAGGTATCTTTTTAAAGAAAAGTCTGTTTCACTTCAAGCAGAAAACCCAAAAGGCTCCAATTACGGGCTGAAATCTCTTTGCTAGCGTATTTTTAACTAGCTGCTGTTTTATTATTTATTTTTTCTTCTATACTCTGTGACTAAATTATACATTAAAAAAAAAAATAATATGTCAAGTCGACCCTTCAGAAGGATCCGGGAGCAGAAAAAAAAAAAAGTTTGATCTTGAAGAATAATTAAAATACTAAAGATTTATATCAGGGAAAGACACGAGGCAGCCCCTGAGCTAATTATAAAGTCAAAATTAATAATCGTAAAAAGAAAATACAAAATAATGAAAAAGCAGTGAAGTTATTAATTAAAAAAAAAAATGACATCTAGCTGTGATGTGATGATCCCAAAATAGATTCAAATATTCAGCCGCTCCCTCCCTCCCTCCGTTTTCATAAAATAAGATTATCTTTCTGAAATCAGATCATAAGCCATGAAGAAGAAAACGCACTGACCGCTGGAACTAGGGTCAGTTACAATTGGCTGAAGCAATTTCTAATTAACTGCAGTTCATTTCTCTAGGATGTGTGTATTTGCAGCAGTGGTTATTATCGCTGGGTTATTTAGAATAAACAGTAAATCGTGTTAATAACGTGGGTAGATGTTTATGTTTTTAGTATAATTCTAATTCTAATTGTAATTAGTGCAGCATATGGTCACACTTACATTTTCACACCTATTTAGAGAATCGCTCGTTCGATTGGGATGAAACTTCTGTCTGTCTGCCTGCCTGTCTGTCTGTATCACACTGAGATTTCGTCCAATTGTGAGGAAGCAGCAGTGTGGAGCAGCGGTCAGGGCTCTGGACTCTTGACCGGAGGGTCGTGGGTTCAATCCCAGGTTGGGGACACTGCTGCTGTACCCTTGAGCAAGGTACTTTACCTAGATTGCTCCAGTAAAAACCCAACTGTATAAATGGGGAATTGTATGTAAAAATAATGTGATATCTGTATAATGTGAAATAATGTATAATGTGATATCTTGTAACAATTGTAAGTTGCCCTGGATAAGGGCGTCTGCTAAGAAATAAATAATAATAATGAAACTCGCTCAGGAACCTTCTTTAGCTCAGAGAGGATCAGAATCTGGAGGTGTCTGTCTGTCTGTCTGTATCACACTGAGATTTCTATATAAATTTAGAGAAGCGTTTGTCCGATTGTGATGAAACTCGCTCGAGACCTTCTTTAGCTCAGAAGTTATTGACAGGATCAGAATCTGGAGGTGTCTGTCTGTCTGTCTGTATCACACTGAGATTTCTATATAAATTTAGAGAAGCGTTTGTCTGATTGTGATGAAACTCGCTCGAGACCTTCTTTAGCTCAGAAGTTATTGAGAGGATCAGAATCTGGAGGTGTCTGTCTGTCTGTCTGTATCACACTGAGATTTCTATATAAATTTAGAGAAGCGTTTGTCCGATTGTGATGAAACTCGCTCGAGACCTTCTTTAGCTCAGAAGTTATTGAGAGGATCAGAATCTGGAGGTGTCTGTCTGTCTGTCTGTATCACACTGAGATTTCTATATAAATTTAGAGCAGCGTTTGTCTCATTGTAATGAAACACGCTCGAGACCTTCTTCAGCTCAGAAGTTATTGACAGGATCAGAATCTGTGTGTGTGTGGAGGCTCTGTCTGTTGTATTAACGTGGTAAACTTTTATAAGGGGACAATATATATATATATTTTCTTGTCTCAGTTAACATGCACGTTGGACCGGGTCTCTAAGAAATCCTGCAGAGAATTTGGCCTGAAGACTAGAAATATCGCCGGACAGACGCACGTTATAAACAAACACGTTTTTATTTTTTTTGGTGTGTGTTTTATTTTCTCCGGATGTTAATGAAACACAGAGGACTCAGCCTAGAATTAATGAAAATGCCCTCGACCTTTTGTTTTAAAATATATTCTCACTGGCGTTATTTGAAATGAATTCAGAAGGGGATGCAGCAACTGACATTTCACCGGGACCAGTGTGCTTCACATTTCTTGGGTGACATTTCAACTTGGCAACACCGGCCGCAGAAAGAGACCTGCTTTATGTCCTGGAATCGATTTGTTTTAAAACAAATTATTCTCACTTCTTATTTACGCCAAGCAAAAAAGTAGGCTATGCAGACAACACTGCAATGGCTCTGTATTACACTGAGGGGCAATGGTAGCACAAGTATAGGGCAGCTACAATGGGGTGAGGCTGGTAGAATGGGACCACAGTGTGCTAACTATACCCTCAATGATCTTCAATGGCAGACAGACAGACAGCGGCACTGCAATGGCTCTGTATTACACTGAGGGGCAATGGTAGCACAAGTATAGGGCAGCTACAATGGGGTGAGGCTGGTAGAATGGGACCACAGTGTGCTAACTAGCTCCTCTACCACTGAAAGCAGGACTGAGGGAGTCTTTTTTATATTTTAGACCTCAAATAATGAATTGCTTCTGTAAGCTTGATATTGTGTTTTTTTATGGAGAAGATGAAAAAAACTGAAAACTCAATTCTCTGGAGTCCAGTTACACAGGGAATTTTACACTGCGCTTCAGTGTAATATCAAAGAAAAGAGAAAAAGAGAGAGAGAGAGAGAGAGAGAGAGGTGAAAGCTGCAAGCCTTCCTCAAATCTCGTTATGCTTTTCTGTTTGGTGCAGCTTCCTCAGTCAGCCTCTGTCTTTGATGTGCAGATTTCCTCGTTAGTCGGAGTGCTAATTAAGATGCTGCTGTGTCCTAATTAAAGGTACTGCCCGTCCCAGATTATGACCGGTGTTCCATCCGCTTCAAAGCAAATAAATAAACACATCAATAAATAAAACAGATTAGGCTCTAAAAATAAATCTGAACGAGTTTGATTCCATCTCCAAATGAGAGACAGCTTTGAAAGCTTGAATCTCATCGCTGGCTTTCACCTTCCTCTGGAGGCCTGGGTTCAAATCTGGGGCGGGGCAAGGGGGCGCAGACAGACAGACAGATTGAATTAGCCCACTGTCTGTGTGTGTGTGTGTCTATCTGTCTGTGTGTGTGTGTCTATCTGTCTGTCTGTGTGTGTGTGTGTGTGTGTCTATCTGTCTGTCTGTCTGTGTGTGTGTGTGTGTCTGTCTGTATCTATCTGTCTGTCTGTGTGTGTGTCTACCTGTGTGTCTGTCTGTGTGTGTGTGTGTCTGTGTGTGTGTCTATCTGTCTGTCTGTCTGTGTCTATCTGTCTGTGTGTGTGTATGTGTCTATCTGTCTGTCTGTGTGTGTCTATCTGTCTGTCTGTCTGTGTGTGTGTCTATCTGTCTGTGTGTGTCTATCTGCCTGTGTGTCTGTCTGTGTGTCTGTCTCTCTCTCTGTCTGTGTGTGTGTGTGTGTGTCTGTCTCTCTCTCTCTCTCTGTCTGTGTGTCTCTCTCTCTGTGTGTGTGTGTCTGACTGTCTCTCCGTGTGTCTCTCTGTCTGTCAGTCTGTTTGTCTGTGGCTCCTAGCCCCCAGATTGGAAGCCAGTTCTCCAGAGGAAGGTGAAAGGCAGCGATGAGAGGCTGTGTTTCTCTCCACTCGGTTTCCCCTGGAGATAGGGCTCTCCCTGTGATGGTGAATCTCCTCTATCATTATTATTCAAGTCCTCCTCGCTGTGTTGTTCCTTCTCTTGTTACCGCAGGGCAAAGCCTCGCTGCTTCCCCATCAATCCCTCTCTTTCATTCCCACAAAAGCGGACAGAGATTTAGAGCGCAAATTTCCTAACCCCTTAAAAGTAACACCACTGTACAAGCAAAGCACAGGGAAGCATTGTAAAGCACAGAGAGGCGTGGTAAAGCATATGGAAGCATTGTAAAGCACAGAGAGGTCTGGTAAAGCATAGGGAAGCACTGTAAAGCACAGAGAGGTCTGGTAAAGCATAGGGAAGCATTGTAAAGTACAGAGAGGTCTGGTAAAGCATAGGGAAGCATTGTAAAGCACAGAGAGGTCTGGTAAAGCATAGGGAAGCATTGTAAAGCACAGAGAGGTCTGGTAAAGCATAGGGAAGCATTGTAAAGCACAGAGAGGTCTGGTAAAGCATAGGGAAGCATTGTAAAGCACAGAGAGGTCTGGTAAACAATATTTAAAATCATTCTACCAGCCTCACCCCATTGCAGCTGCCCTATACTTGTTGCCCCTCAGTGTAATACAGAACCATTGCAGTGCCACATTTTGAGCAGTGGATATAGAAAGATTTACAGTACACAAAACTTCGCTGACAGAAATAAAAGAAATACAAATGTTTTTTAACCCCATTATCAGGACGTTCCTGACTGCATAGATTAGCTCCTGACGAATGCAAAGCCGGACGATTACAGGGAAGAAAACAAACTATTTTTTTTTTCCCGTTGCTAGGGTACCAACATGAGCTTGGCAAATCCTCGACTGAAAAAAATAAACATAATAATCATTTTCTTGGGAGCGGAGAGGAGAGAGAGAGAGAGAGAGAGAGAGAGAGAGAGAGAGAGAGAGAGAGAGAGAGAGATTGAGAGATGCTTGTTTTTATCCACGCTACTGGAGTGAAGCCAGAAAAACAAATACATTGGATATGGTGAAACTACAAAGCTTTAGCTAATACGTCTGGGGCATTGTGTATTATAATTACTGTATAAACACATGTTTCACAATCTACTGCATATTAACACTATCTGTCAACAGCATGGGACTGATTCACCTGCCATAGCACTGTCAATAGCACAGCATGGGACTGATTCACCTGCTATAGCACTGTCAATAGCACAGCATGGGACTGATTCACCTGCTACAGCACTGTCAATAGCACAGCATGGGACTGATTCACCTGCCATAGCACTGTCAATAGCACAGCATGGGACTGATTCACCTGCTATAGCACTGTCAATTTTAGCACAGCATGGGACTGATTCACCTGCTACAGCACCGTCAATAGCACAGCATGGGACTGATTCACCTGCTATAGCACTGTCAATAGCACAGCATGGGACTGATTCACCTGCTATAGCACTGTCAATAAATACAGCATGGGACTGATTCACCTGCCATAGCACTGTCAATAGTACAGCATGGGACTGATTCACCTGCTATAGCACAGTCAATAGCACAGCATGGGACTGATTCACCTGCTATATTGTCAATAGCACAGCATGGGACTGATTCACCTGCTATATCCAATAGCACAGCATGGGACTGATTCACCTGCCATAGCGCTGTCAATAGCACAGCATGGGACTGATTCACCTGCTATAGCACTGTCAATAGCACAGCATGGGACTGATTCACCTGCCATAGCACTGTCAATAGCACAGCATGGGACTGATTCAAAAACTGTCAATAGCACAGCATGGGACTGATTCACCTGCTACAGCACTGTCAATAGCACAGCATGGGACTATTCACCTGCTATAGCACTGTCAATAGCACAGCATGGGACTGATTCACCTGCTATAGCACTGTCAATAGCACAGCATGGGACTGATTCACCTGCCATAGCACTGTCAATAGCACAGCATGGGACTGATTCACCTGCTATAGCACAGCATGGGACTGATTCACCTGCTATAGCACCGTCAATTGCAGGCATGGGACTGATTCACCTGCCATAGCACTGTCAATAGCACAGCATGGGACTGATTCACCCGCCATAGCACTGTCAATAGCACAGCATGGGACTGATTCACCTGCTATAGCACCGTCAATAGCACAGCATGGGACTGATTCACCTGCCAGCACTGTCAATAGCACAGCATGGGACTGATTCACCTGCTATAGCACTGTCAATAACAGCATGGGACCGATTCACCTGCTATAGCACTGTCAATAGCACAGCATGGGACTGATTCACCTGCTATAGCACTGTCAATAGCACAGCATGGGACTGATTCACCTGCCATAGCACTGTCAATAGCACAGCATGGGACTGATTCACCTGCTATAGCACTGTCAATAGCACAGCATGGGACTGATTCACCTGCTATAGCACTGTCAATAGCACAGCATGGGACTGATTCATCTGCTATCGCACCCCAATAGCACAGCATGGGACTGATTCATCTGCTATAGCACTGTCAATAGCACAGCATGGGACTGATTCACCCGCTATAGCACCGTCAATAGCACAGCATGGGACTGATTCACCTGCTATAGCACCGTCAATAGCACAGCATGGGACCGATTCACCTGCTATAGCACTGTCAATAGCACAGCATGGGACTGATTCACCTGCCATAGCACTGTCAATAGCACAGCATGGGGCTGATTCACCTGCCATAGCACTGTCAATAGCACAGCATGGGACTGATTCACCTGCTTAGCACCGTCAATAGCACAGCATGGGACTGATTCACCTGCTATAGCACTGTCAATAGCACAGCATGGGACTGATTCACCTGCCATAGCACTGTCAATAGCACAGCATGGGACTGATTCACCTGCTATAGCACTGTCAATAGCACAGCATGGGACTGATTCACCTGCTATAGCACTGTCAATAGCACAGCATGGGACTGATTCACCTGCCATAGCACTGTCAATAGCACAGCATGGGGCTGATTCACCTGCTACAGCACTGTCAATAGCACAGCATGGGACTGATTCACCTGCTACAGCACTGTCAATAGCACAGCATGGGACTGATTCACCTGCTACAGCACTGTCAATAGCACAGCATGGGACTGATTCACCTGCTGTGAACTGTCAATAGCACAGCATGGGACTGATTCACCTGCTACAGCACCACTTGATAGCACAGCATGGGACTGATTCACCTGCTACAGCACTGTCAATAGCACAGCATGGGACTGATTCACCTGCTATAACTGTCAATAGCACAGCATGGGACTGATTCACCTGCCATAGCACTGTCAATAGCACAGCATGGGACTATTCACCTGCTATAGCACTGTCAATAGCACAGCATGGGACTGATTCACCTGCCATAGCACTGTCAATAGCACAGCATGGGACTGATTCACCTGCTATAGCACTGTCAATAACACAGCATGGGACTGATTCACCTGCTATAGCACTGTCAATAGCACAGCATGGGGCTGATTCACCTGCTATAGCACTGTCAATAGCACAGCATGGGACTGATTCACCTGCTACAGCACTGTCAATAGCACAGCATGGGACTGATTCACCTGCTACAGCACTGTCGCTGCCCCCCCTCCTCTCCTCTCTCTTATGTAATCCTCTGATGTATATAATCCCCTCTGATTCATACCGGGGGTGGGTGGGGCGCGTCGAGTTTAGCTCCTTGGGCAGCGAGGTTTTAATCCGCTTAAAAAAGGTCTTTAAGCTCCTCATTACAGGAAGCTTTCAGGATCTGCTTTGTCCCACAGCCGGCCGCGTTATCCACTAAAGAGAGGAACATGAAACGCAAAAAATATAACGGAGAAGAAAAAGGATGTGTATGCAGTCGGAACAACGATAAAAAAAATAATAATCAGACTAATTTATATTATATATATACATACATATGTGTTGTTCCTCTCCTCTCTCTCTCTCTGGGTCTAAAGGGCAAGCAAGCTGAGTACAGAGAGGCTACGTTACATAATACACACTGCTGTGCAATAGTCATAGACATGCTGCATTTCTCTACCCTGATGCATTTTGAGCATCAACAATTTACTCAAAGCCTCGGCTAGTGTTTTCTACTATTATAACAACCTTGACTTGCATAAAAAGGGAAAAAACATAGAGTGAAATATCTCCTATCACTCGATTTTCAAGGTGTGGTATCTGAAGCATAATCAACAAGCACAGAGAAACATCATCTGTAATTGACAAACCCAGGACTGGAAGACCCAAAAAAGCTGTCTAACAAGGATGAGTGATACTTGAAGATAATATCCTGAAGTAATAGAAAGAAGACAAGTGTTGAATTGACAACAGAACTGGCAGAAGGCTCAGGTGTCTTTGTCCAGCCATCAGCTGTCCAAAGCACCTTTGACCCTTGTTCCACAGTCCAATGTCTGTGTTCTGCACATCTTAGCCTTTTGCCTCTGCAGTGTGGTGTATCTCTGTGTGTGTTACAGATGCAGGTACAGTACTCTGCAGTGTGGTGTATCTCTGTGTGTGTTACAGATGCAGGTACAGTACTCTGCAGTGTGGTGTATCTCTGTGTGTTACAGATGCAGGTACAGTACTCTGCAGTGTGGTGTATCTCTGTGTGTGTTACAGATGCAGGTACAGTACTCTGCAGTGTGGTGTATCTCTGTGTGTGTTACAGATGCAGGTACAGTACTCTGCAGTGTGGTGTATCTCTGTGTGTGTTACAGATGCAGGTACAGTACTCTGCAGTGTGGTGTATCTCTGTGTGTGTTACAGATGCAGGTACAGTACTCTGCAGTGTGGTGTATCTCTGTGTGTGTTACAGATGCAGGTGCAGTACTCTGCAGTGTGGTGTATCTCTGTGTGTGTTACAGATGCAGGTACAGTACTCTGCAGTGTGGTGTATCTCTGTGTGTGTGTTGCAGATGCAGGTACAGTACTCTGCAGTGTGGTGTATCTCTGTGTGTTACAGATGCAGGTACAGTACTCTGCAGTGTGGTGTCTGTGTGTGTTACAGATGCAGGTACAGTACTCTGCAGTGTGGTGTATCTCTGTGTGTGTTACAGATGCAGGTACAGTACTCTGCAGTGTGGTGTATCTCTGTGTGTGTTACAGATGCAGGTACAGTACTCTGCAGTGTGGTGTATCTCTGTGTGTTACAGATGCAGGTACAGTACTCTGCAGTGGTGTATCTCTGTGTGTTTACAGATGCAGGTACAGTACTCTGCAGTGTGGTGTATCTCTGTGTGTGTTACAGATGCAGGTACAGTACTCTGCAAAGTATCTCTGTGTGTTTACAGATGCAGGTACAGTACTCTGCAGTGTGGTGTATCTCTGTTTTACAGATGCAGGTACAGTACTCTGCAGTGTGGTGTATCTCTGTGTGTGTGTTTACAGATGCAGGTACAGTACTCTGCAGTGTGGTGTATCTCTGTGTGTGTTACAGATGCAGGTACAGTACTCTGCAGTGTGGTGTATCTCTGTGTGTTACAGATGCAGGTGTACTCTGCAGTGTGGTGTATCTCTGTGTGTGTGTTTAGCATGCAGGTACAGTACTCTGCAGTGTGGTGTATCTCTGTGTGTTTACAGATGCAGGTACAGTACTCTGCAGTGTGGTGTATCTCTGTGTGTGTTACAGATGCAGGTACAGTACTCTGCAGTGTGGTGTATCTCTGTGTGTGTTGCAGATGCAGGTACAGTACTCTGCAGTGTGGTGTATCTCTGTGTGTGTTACAGATGCAGGTACAGTACTCTGCAGTGTGGTGTATCTCTGTGTGTGTTGCAGATGCAGGTACAGTACTCTGCAGTGTGGTGTATCTCTGTGTGTGTTACAGATGCAGGTACAGTACTCTGCAGTGTGGTGTATCTCTGTGTGTGTGTTACAGATGCAGGTACAGTACTCTGCAGTGTGGTGTATCTCTGTGTGTTACAGATGCAGGTACAGTACTCTGCAGTGTGGTGTATCTCTGTGTGTTACAGATGCAGGTACAGTACTCTGCAGTGTGGTGTATCTCTGTGTGTTACAGATGCAGGTACAGTACTCTGCAGTGTGGTGTATCTCTGTGTGTTCAGATGCAGGTGAGTACTCTGCAGTGTGGTGTATCTCTGTGTGTGTGTTACAGAAAGGTACAGTACTCTGCAGTGTGGTGTATCTCTGTGTGTTACAGATGCAGGTACAGTACTCTGCAGTGTGGTGTATCTCTGTGTGTGTGTTACAGATGCAGGTGCAGTACTCTGCAGTGTGGTGTATCTCTGTGTGTGTTACAGATGCAGGTACAGTACTCTGCAGTGTGGTGTATCCCTGTGTGTGTTACAGATGCAGGTACAGTACTCTGCAGTGTGGTGTATCTCTGTGTGTGTTACAGATGCAGGTGCAGTACTCTGCAGTGTGGTGTATCTCTGTGTGTGTTGCAGATGCAGGTACAGTACTCTGCAGTGTGGTGTATCTCTGTGTGTTTACAGATTCTGCAGTGTGGTGTATCTCTGTGTTGTGTTGTATGCAGGTACAGTACTCTGCAGTGTGGTGTATCTCTGTGTGTGTTACAGATGCAGGTACAGTACTCTGCAGTGTGGTGTATCTCTGTGTGTTGATGCAGGTACAGTACTCTGCAGTGTGGTTTATCTCTGTGTGTGTTACAGATGCAAGTACAGTACTCTGCAGTGTGGTGTATCTCTGTGTGTGTACAGATGCAGGTACAGTACTCTGCAGTGTGGTGTATCTCTGTGTGTGTTACAGATGCAGGTACAGTACTCTGCAGTGTGGTGTATCTCTGTGTGTGTGTTACAGATGCAGGTACAGTACTCTGCAGTGTGGTGTATCTCTGTGTGTGTGTTACAGATGCAGGTACAGTACTCTGCAGTGTGGTGTATCTCTGTGTGTGTTTACAGATGCAGGTACAGTACTCTGCAGTGTGGTGTATCTCTGTGTGTGTTACAGATGCAGGTACAGTACTCTGCAGTGTGGTGTATCTCTCTGTGTGTTACAGATGCAGGTACAGTACTCTGCAGTGTGGTGTATCTCTGTGTGTGTTACAGATGCAAACAGTACTCTGCAGTGTGGTTTATCTCTGTGTGTTGACAGATGCACAGTACTCTGCAGTGTGGTGTATCTCTGTGTGTGTTACAGATGCAGGTACAGTAAGCGTGGTGTATCTCTGTGTGTGTTTACAGATGCAGGTACAGTACTCTGCAGTGTGGTGTATCTCTGTGTGTGTTACAGATGCAGGTACAGTACTCTGCAGTGTGGTGTATCTCTGTGTGTGTTACAGATGCAGGTACAGTACTCTGCAGTGTGGTGTATCCTCATGTGTGTGTTACAGATGCAGGTACAGTACTCTGCAGTGTGGTGTATCTCTGTGTGTGTTACAGATGCAGGTGCAGTACTCTGCAGTGTGGTGTATCTCTGTGTGTGTGTTACAGATGCAGGTACAGTACTCTGCAGTGTGGTGTATCTCTGTGTGTGTTACAGATGCAGGTACAGTACTCTGCAGTGTGGTGTATCTCTGTGTGTGTTACAGATGCAGGTACAGTACTCTGCAGTGTGGTGTATCTCTGTGTGTTACAGATGCAGGTACAGTACTCTGCAGTGTGGTGTATCTCTGTGTGTGTTACAGATGCAGGTACAGTACTCTGCAGTGTGGTGTATCTCTGTGTGTGTTACAGATGCAGGTACAGTACTCTGCAGTGTGGTGTATCTCTGTGTGTGTTACAGATGCAGGTACAGTACTCTGCAGTGTGGTGTATCTCTGTGTGTGTTACAGATGCAGGTACAGTACTCTGCAGTGTGGTGTATCTCTGTGTGTGTTTGCAGATGCAGGTACAGTACTCTGCAGTGTGGTGTATCTCTGTGTGTGTTACAGATGCAGGTACAGTACTCTGCAGTGTGGTGTATCTCTGTGTGTGTTACAGATGCAGGTACAGTACTCTGCAGTGTGGTGTATCTCTGTGTGTTACAGATGCAGGTACAGTACTCTGCAGTGTGGTGTATCTCTGTGTGTGTTACAGATGCAGGTACAGTACTCTGCAGTGTGGTGTATCTCTGTGTGTGTTACAGATGCAGGTACAGTACTCTGCAGTGTGGTGTATCTCTGTGTGTGTTACAGATGCAGGTACAGTACTCTGCAGTGTGGTGTATCTCTGTGTGTGTTACAGATGCAGGTACAGTACTCTGCAGTGTGGTGTATCTCTGTGTGTGTGTTACAGATGCAGGTACAGTACTCTGCAGTGTGGTGTATCTCTGTGTGTGTTACAGATGCAGGTGCAGTACTCTGCAGTGTGGTGTATCTCTGTGTGTGTTACAGATGCAGGTGCAGTACTCTGCAGTGTGGTGTATCTCTGTGTGTGTTACAGATGCAGGTACAGTACTCTGCAGTGTGGTGTATCTCTGTGTGTGTTACAGATGCAGGTACAGTACTCTGCAGTGTGGTGTATCTCTGTGTGTTACAGATGCAGGTACAGTACTCTGCAGGTGTATCTCTGTGTGTGTTACAGATGCAGGTACAGTACTCTGCAGTGTGGTGTATCTCTGTGTGTGTTACAGATGCAGGTACAGTACTCTGCAGTGTGGTTTATCTCTGTGTGTGTTACAGATGCAGGTACAGTACTCTGCAGTGTGGTGTGTATCTCTGTGTGTGTTACAGATGCAGGTACAGTACTCTGCAGTGTGGTTTATCTCTGTGTGTGTTACAGATGCAGGTACAGTACTCTGCAGTGTGGTGTATCTCTGTGTGTGTTACAGATGCAGGTACAGTACTCTGCAGTGTGGTGTATCTCTGTGTGTGTTACAGATGCAGGTACAGTACTCTGCAGTGTGGTGTATCTCTGTGTGTGTGTTACAGATGCAGGTACAGTACTCTGCAGTGTGGTGTATCTCTGTGTGTGTTACAGATGCAGGTACAGTACTCTGCAGTGTGGTGTATCTCTGTGTGTGTACAGATGCAGGTACAGTACTCTGCAGTGTGGTGTATCTCTCTGTGTGTTACAGATGGTACAGTACTCTGCAGTGTGGTGTATCTCTGTGTGTGTTACAGATGCAGGTACAGTACTCTGCAGTGTGGTTTATGTCTGTGTGTGTTACAGATGCAGGTACAGTACTCTGCAGTGTGGTGTATCTCTGTGTGTGTTACAGATGCAGGTACAGTACTCTGCAGTGTGGTGTATCTCTGTGTGTGTTACAGATGCAGGTACAGTACTCTGCAGTGTGGTGTATCTCTGTGTGTGTGTTACAGATGCAGGTACAGTACTCTGCAGTGTGGTGTATCTCTGTGTGTGTTACAGATGCAGGTACAGTACTCTGCAGTGTGGTGTATCTCTGTGTGTGTTACAGATGCAGGTACAGTACTCTGCAGTGTTTTCCAGTGCTGGCTAATTTTCAAGGCAAATGTCACGTATGGTGATTAGTCTGTTGTGCGGAATGTAATAAAATGTTTGGGTTTTTTTGGCATTTCATTCAACGCCCCCTTCTTTCCTCGCGTTGATTTTATTTGAAGTGTTTATTCAAGTTACATCTGACAGTTTTCACTTGCTTGTTCCTTTCGGCTCCAACAGATACAGCATGTAAATCAGAAAAGCTCTGTACTGTCATTACTTTATTACGAAGCTGAGACACACACACACACACTGACACACACACACACACACACACACACACACACACACACACACAGACACACACACACACACACACACACACACACACACACACACACACACACACACACACACACACCACACACACAGACACACACACACACACACACAGACAGACAGACAGACAGACAGACACACACACACACACACACACACACACACCCACACACACACACACAAAACACACACACACACAGATACACACACAGACACACACACACACACACACACACACAGACACACACATACACACACAGACACACACACACACACACACACACACACACACACACACACACACACACACACACACACACATCTTCTCTAAATACAGACTTTGCATGGACTCGCATTTTGCAACAGGCTCATCTAAAACAGAGAAACCCCTCTGCTAGGCTCGCTTAGTTTGGTCTGGCATTATCTAAAACACAGAGAAGCCCCTCTGCTAGGCTCACTTAGTTTGGCCTGGCATTATCTAAAACACAGAGAAGCCCCTCTGCTAGGCTCGTTTAGTTTGGCCTGGCATTTTGGGATATGTTATCAGTTTCTCTTTGCTATGATAGTAAAGATTACGAACACAAGCAAATCTGCTAACGAGAGGAGTCCGGTTCAGCCCATCATCGGAGCTCGTCCGCTTCCCAGCTGATCCATCTCAGAACTGTGTCACAAGTCGGGTCTCCAAGGATCCCAGTGCTTCAGCATCGACAGCTGACCCGTCCCACCCCCTCCCCACTCCCTGTGTGAAGACGTGTCTCCTTCCCTCTGTCCCCTCACTCCCACACTGTGTGTGTCCCCCCCCTGTCATGGCTTCTGTGCTTAAAGTATTGGGCTTGTCAAATCCTGTAGAGATTTTTAAAGACCTCAATCAAGCCTCTCCTAATTCATCTTGGCTCTAAATAGGTTCCCTCCATCTATCTGAGCTCATGAAGGTCCTGCTGGGATCTGTCTGGTTGCTGCCCAGAGTTAAACGCATTGCACAAGCTCATCATATCCTCCTGTGATTTACAGGCTGCACGTTTGACTACATACCCACAGCAATGCCTTTTTCCATTGATTCTGCATTTAGAGCCAGCTTCACAAAGCACTGCCAGCACTTGGCAGGCTGCTAGCTAGCAAGCTGTCTTATTTTGAACCTGTTTAAAAAAACACAGTATTTTAAAATGGAACGACGGTGTAGAAATCCACTCAGTAAACAGCTCTGGCCAAAAGTTTAGCATCGCCTAGAATTTTAGCATTGAGATGTAATTTAATATATACAGGATGTTAAATAAAATATCTAAATTATGTTCATATATATATATTTTATTATGTTCATATATATATATATATATATATATATATGAACATAATTTAGATATTTTATTTAACATCGTCATGTAATCAAAGAAACTACAAAATGATATCGCAAAAAAAAAAAAACAAAAAGTCTATACCGGAAGCTATAATCGCAGTCCAGTCGTATTTCATGTTAGATTTCTGAAATGTCACTTTTTTTTTTTTTTTCAACGTCAGTTTTTCGTTCAGTATCTGGAAAACTACAAAGCGCTGGGTGTGGAATTCAATATGTTAACAAGGGAACATTATTCAGCAGCTTTCATTGGACTCTATGAAGCTGAGGGAGTTCATTCTATATAGAGGGGGTGGAATTCAATATGTTAACAAGGGAACATTATTCAGCAGCTTTCACTGGACTCTATGAAGCTGAGGGAGTTCATTCTATATAGAGGGGGTGGAATTCAATATGTTAACAAGGGAACATTATTCAGCAGCTTTCATTGGACTCTATGAAGCTGAGGGAGTTCATTCTATATAGAGGGGGTGGAATTCAATATGTTAACAAGGGAACATTATTCAGCAGCTTTCATTCCACTTTATGAAGCTGAATCAGTTCATTCTATATAGAGGGTGATGCTGCTAAACTTTTGTCCACAGCTGTACATGATGTATCGTAATAGAGGTCTGTATCACTTGTGATACGAGACCACGGCATAAAGAACTACAGCTCCCAGCATGCCTCACCATTGCTGCGGGTGCAGAGGCATGCTGGGAGCCGTAGTTCACAGAGTGTTTCTCCCAGTCTCATTGAATTGCAGAACTTAAACAAAGCAGCCCATCAGCGTGTCGTTCCGCCACCAAATACAAACATGAACTCCATCGTGATTTTAAGAACGCAATTCTTACCTGAATGTTTTCAAACTTGTTGGTGTGAGCGCTGGTGTAGAAAACCAGGAAAAAAAAAAAAAAAAAAAAGATAATTTTTTTTTCCCCCTCTCCTTTCAAATATAAAAGATGTCTTTTCTCTTTTTTTAAGATTCCAGAGTCTCCATTAAAAAAAGGTGCGTCCGTCCGGAGTTTTTTGTTTCAGTAGTCTTCGGTAGATCCCTCCCAATAAAAAAACAAAACAAAAGAAAAACCCAAGGAGAGTTTTAAAAAAACAGCATGGGGTTAAAAAAAAACAGTATTTTGAGGCGGTCCGTCTCTCTTACAGCAGAAGCGATGAGTTTAGTTTTTAACAGTGACGGGGACAACAGTTTTTATCCTCAACCCTAAAGAGAAAGAGACAAGGGGATTAGAAACGCTGTCTTTTCATTTATTTATTTATTTATTTATTTATTTGTCACGTGAAAGCGTGGCTCATTTCACAGCATATCAGGGTCTAAAAATTGGCTTTTCATGACCATTAAAAATCATCCAAAAACTTATAAGAACATAAGAACATAAGTTTACAAACGAGAGGAGGCCCCATTCAGCCCATCTTGCTCGTTTGGTTGTTAGTAGCTTATTGATCCCAGAATCTCATCAAGCAGCTTTTTGAAGGATCCCAGGGTGTCAGTTTCAACAACATTACTGGGGAGTTGGTTCCAGACCCTCACAATTCTCTGTGTAAAAAAGTGCCTCCTATTTTCTGTTCTGAATGCCCCTTTATCTAATCTCCATTTGTGACCCCTGGTCCTTGTTTCTTTTTTCAGGTCAAAAAAGTCCCCTGGGTCGACATTGTCTATACCTTTTAGGATTTTGAATGCTAGAATCAGATCGCCGCGTAGTCTTCTTTGTTCAAGACTGAATAGATTCAATTCTTTTAGCCTGTCTGCATACGACATGCCTTTTAAACCCGGGATAATTCTGGTTGCTCTTCTTTGCACTCTTTCTAGAGCAGCAATATCCTTTTTGTAACGAGGTTACCAGAACTGAACACAATATTCTAGATGAGGTCTTACTAATGCATTGTGAAGTTTTAACATTACTTCCCTTGATTTAAATTCAACACTTCTCACAATATATCCGAGCACCTACGCGTATCTTCTTAAATGGTAAGTAGCGGGGTTCTGATAAAATATAGCGTCCCGCGTCCCCACGTGTGGCTACAGCTGTTTAAATAATGAACCTGTCGTTTTTCTTTTCATGGTTAGCATCCTGACGACTTTGTGCCCTTTTTAAAGTCTGTTTCGAATCTCTTTTTACAATGTCCTCTCTCGTGCAGTGATAGCGTCAGGGTCTGCATTGTCAGACGGGAAGCACAGCGATAACGATCCTTGATGTGGTGCGGAACGGAAAAGCCAGAGCCCTTGTTATGTGTTTTTGTTTGCTTTATTAAATCGCTCTTCTTGCAGCGATTTAGAGGGCAGATCTCAACCCCCGGGGCACTAGAGCGGACATTTTCAAAAGAGCTTTGAAACAGACTTTAAAGTTATAAGTGTAAAAAGTCTGTCTCGCTGATAAAATCGCTAAAAGTCCTGTCGACCCCCTTCCCCTGTCTCTGATGGCACAAGGCTGTAATTGGAATTAGTACCGGGTCCCACTTCTTAGTTCAGTCACGCAAGGATGTGCTTCACATGGCAGGTGTTCCGAATCTCCGATTGTCTTTCTAGTTCATGTGATGTCAGAAATTCACAAAAGGATACTGTCTTTATGTCCCAGAGCGTCCCCAATTAGCACAAGGAAACAATTGACATCCACAGCGATCAGCTGCTAATGTATTCTGAGCTCACTGGCATGGGACATGTGCTAATTAATATTGAAATCCGTCCTGCAAGTGATGTTTCGTTATGGAAAAGGTAACAGATTGAAAACAATATCACTGGGCTTGATTATAAAAAAAAAAAAGACTCCCGCTGACCCCCTTTCCCTGTCTCTTATGGTATCTCATTCTACCAGCCTCACCCCATTGTAGCTGCCCTATACTTGTGCTACCATTGCCCCTCAGTGTAATACAGAACCATTGCAGTGCCGCTGTCTGTCTGTCTGTCATTGAAGATCATTGAGGGTATAGTTAGCACACTGTGGTCCCATTCTACCAGCCTCACCCCATTGTAGCTGCCCTATACTTGTGCTACCATTGCCCCTCAGTGTAATACAGAGCCATTGCAGTGCCGCTGTCTGTCTGTCTGCCATTGAAGATCATTGAGGGTATAGTTAGCACACTGTGGTCCCATTCTACCAGCCTCCCCCATTGTAATACTTGTGCTACCATTGCCTCTCAGTGTTACAGAACCATTGCAGTGCAGGTGTCTGTCTGTCTGTCATTGAAGATCATTGAGGGTATAGTTAGCAGACTGTGGTCCCATTCTACCAGCCTCACCCCATTGTTATCTGCCCTATACTTGTGCTACCATTGCCCCTCAGTGTAATACAGAACCATTGCAGTGCCGCTGTCTGTCTGTCTGCCATTGAAGATCATTGAGGGTATAGTTAGCACACTGTGGTCCCATTAAATGTGAGTTATTTACTGAGCTATAACAGAGCTACTCTGTGCTATTCTACTCTGTTCTGTTCTGTTCTATTCTATTCTACTCTGTTCTGTTCTGTTCTATTCATGTAGTGGTGAGCAGGTTTCAAGATGACATTCGTTTTTTAAACAAGCTTTGACAGCCGAGTCCAAACGCAGAACAGTGCAGCAAAGCAACAGATTTCTCATGCCGAGCCTGGCTAGCCAGAGGCACTGCGGGGAAACTCCTTGCTTATCTGGAATGGAAGCATCTTGAGGGTTTGACTATCATAAACCACACGCCCGCATAAAAAACAGACTTTCATTGGACTCATGAGGGCTCCCAGTCTCTCCTCAGCTCCGCTAGAGCCACACTGCTTCCCTCCCAGTCCCTCCTCAGCCCGCTCCGAGCCACACTTCCCTCCCAGTCCCTCCCAGTCCCCTTCAGAGAGCCACGATGCTTCCTCCCAGCCCTGTTCAGAGCCACACTGCTTCCTCCCAGTCCCCTCCTCAGCTCCCCTGAAACCACACTGCTTCCTCCCAGTCCCTCCTCAGCTCCGCTAGAGCCACACTGCTTCCTCCCCAGTCCCTCCTCAGCTCCACTAGAGCCACACTGCTTCCTCCTCCTAGTCCCTCCTCAGCTCCGCTAGAGCCACACTGCTTCCCTCCTCCCAGTCCTCCTCAGCTCACACTGCTTCCCTCCTAGTCCCTCCTCAGCTCCACTAGAGCCACACTGCTTCCCTCCCCCTCCCATTCCCTCCTCAGCTCCGCTCAGAGCCACACTGCTTCCTCCTCAGTCCCTCCTCAGCTCCGCTAGAGCCACACTGCTTCCCTCCCAGTCCCTCCTCAGCTCCACTAGAGCCACACTGCTTCCCCCAGTCCCTCCTCAGCTCCGCTAGAGCCAGTCCCCCAGTCCTCCTCAGCTCCGCCAGAGCTCAGCTTCCCTCCCAGTCCCTCCTCAGCTCCGCTAGAGAGCCACACTGCTTCCTCCCAGTCCCTCCCTCCTCAGCTCCCTCCCACACTGCTTCCCTCCCAGTCCCTCCTCAGCTCCGCTAGAGCCACACTGCTTCCCTCCCAGTCCCAGTCCTCCTCCCAGTCCCTCCTCAGCTCCACTAGAGCCACACTGCTTCCCTACCAGTCCCTCCTCAGCTCCGCCTAGAGCCACACTGCTTCCCTCCCAGTCCTCCTCAGCTCCGCTAGAGCCACACTGCTTCCTCCCAGTCCTCCTCAGCTCTGCTAGAGCCACACTCTTCCCTCCCAGTCCCTCCTCAGCTCCGCTAGAGCCACACTGCTTCCTCCCAGTCCCTCCTCAGCTCCGCTAGAGCCACACTGCTTCCTCCCAGTCCCTCCTCAGCTCCGCTAGAGCCAGACTGCTTCCCTCCCGTCCCTCCTCAGCTCCGCTTAGAGCCACACTGCTTCCCTCCCAGTCCCTCCTCAGCTCCGCTAGAGCCACACTGCTTCCCAGTCCCAGTCCCTCCTCAGCCCTCCTCAGCTCCACTGTAGAGCCACACTGCTTCCCTCCCAGTCCCTCCTCAGCTCCACTCCACACTGCTTCCCTCCCAGTCCCTCCTCAGCTCCGCTAGAGCCACACTGCTTCCCTCCCAGTCCCTCCTCAGCTCCGCTAGAGCCACACTGCTTCCTCCCAGTCCCTCCTCAGCCCCTCCTCAGAGCTCTTCCTCCCAGTCCCTCCTCAGCTCCGCTAACACTGCTTCCCTCCCAGTCCCTCCTCAGCTCCGCTAGAGCCACGCTGCTTCCCTCCCAGTCCCTCCTCAGCTCTGCTAGAGTCACACTGCTTCCCTCCCAGTCCCCAGACTCTTCCTGTAAATAGCTCTCTTGTTCAGGTCCCCTGCCTCCACCTTGCAGCCCGCCTTGTCCAGGAGGAAGGTGCAGAGTGCATCAGTCCTCATTCAATCGATATACCTTACATCTTAGTTCGGCCAGCGTACATACAGGGGCTGCTGTCGAGCCCCAATGGACAAATGATAGTCCGTTTGCATTAATGGTCGTTTGTCAAATGCCGTAAAGCCGAGATTATTTTTCTAATTAAGTAATTTAGGGCACAGTTGAAACGAAAACCAGGAGGGACAGCGGCCCTCCAGGACGAGGATTGGACACCCCTGACATAAAGAATCGTTCGTATCAAATCTTGTGGCTGTCTCCTTTCTGAATGCAGAAGGAGAGTTTTCTTGAACGATCAGAGCAAGGAAAGCGAATTGAGACAGAAGTAACCCGCTTCAAACAGCATTCGACTTGCCAGAAATGTAAGGTCAGACAAAACCGACCCCTAATGTCATTCAATTTTTCCCTCTGGTTTTAGTTCCAACTGTGTCCTAAATTAAGCGCTTAATTGCTCCAATGAATTAATTTAGGGTACAGCTGGAACAAAAACCAGCTGGGACAGCGTCCCACCATGACCAGGATTGGAGACCCCTGCCTTATGTGACTGAAGTGTGGAGCAGTGTGGAGTAGTGGTCAGGGCTCTGGACTCTTGACCGGAGGGTCGTGGGTTCAATCCCAGGTGGGGGGACACTGCTGCTGTACCCTTGAGCAAGGTACTTTACCTAAATTGCTCCAGTAAAAAAACCCAACTGTATAAATGGGGAATTGTATTTAAAAATAATGTGATATCTTGTAACAATTGTAAGTCGTCCTGGATAAGGGCGTCTGCTAACAAATAAATAAGAATATTACAAGAATTAACAAGACTGTGCGGAAATTAGTGCTTGTGTTGTTCGAGCAAGTGTTGTTCGACACCGTTGAGCTCGCAGTGTTTACTGGAACTCCCCTGGACAGCCTGGAGATGGGATCTGTGCCCTTACCAAGAGACTGAATCGACAGCTGGCTGCTGATGAAAACTGGCACACAATAAAGCCGCTCTGGTCTGCACAGAGCGGAGAGCCACGTTTTCATGCACTGGCCAAGTGTGCAGAATCGGAACGTGTGTTGTTTTTTTGTTTTTTTTTTCTCTCAGGCTGAACCTGGCAGAAACAGACGTGAGAAATCAACTGTCTGCAGAACATTCTGGAAGGGACTGCTGTGAAAAAAAAACCAAAAAAAAACAACAGCACCCGCTTCAGAACGACGAAGCCAGCGATCCATCCTGCGAACGTGTCTCCCTGTGTGACCGGAAGACCTAAATAAGACCGAAAGAAATGGAAGAAGAGTCCCTATTATTATTATTATTATTATTATTATTATTATTATTTTTTAGCAGGCGCCCTTATCCAGGGCGACTTACAATTGTTACAAGATATCATAATGCAAAATATCACATTGTGAAATATCACGGTACAGATAACAGCGGTTATAAAGTCCAGTAAAATCAGTAGAAAATCAAATCTAATTGAAATCCGAGCACAATAAAGAACACAGTAAATAATCACACTGAAGAGCGAGTTCCACTCACAGCAGCTCAACTGATAGTGAAAATATTTGCTTATATGAGTAAATTGCATTAAGAGTCAGTAGCGAGTGCGATAAACAGAGCAGAATGATTTCAAATAAGAGCAAATTCAAAATAACATGAATATGGATACCTACAGGAGTAAAATCCAATACGAGATACACAGAATATAATTATAATTGAGAGCTGTAGTGGAATAGTGTGGAGCCGTTCAGAGCCAGTACAAGCTGATGCAAGCACTGGAATCCCTGCCAAATACATGCGAGAATGTGGCTGCTCCCAAATTAGATAATAGATGCAAATTGGGAACAGCCACAGAACGGGAGCTTGAAGCTCCATTAGGGAGGAAAAGAAAAAGGGGTTTGGAGCCACATGGAGGGAGGGAGAGATAGAGAGAGATAGAGGGAGATAGAGATAGAGATGGAGAGAGAGGGAGATAGAGAGATAGAGGGAGATTGAGAGAGATAGAGATAGAGGGAGATAGAGATAGAGAGATAAAGAGGGAGATAGAGAGGGAGCGAGAGATAGAGGTAGAGGGAGATATAGAGAGATAGAGGGAGATAGAGAGAGAGGGAGATAGATAGATAGAGGGAGAGAGGGAGATAGATAGAGGGAGATAGAGAGAGGGAGACACAGAGAGAGAGAGGGAGAGAGATTTTAGAGATATCACTCCTGTCTGAGATATAGGGAGAGAGAGAGAGAGGGAAAGAGAGATAGAGGTAGAGGGAGATATAGAGAGATAGAGGGAGATAGAGAGAGAGGGAGATAGATAGATAGAGGGAGAGGAGATAGATAGATAGAGGGAGAGCGGAGATAGATAGAGAGGGAGATAGAGAGAGGGAGACACAGAGAGAGAGAGGGAGAGAGAGAGAGATAGAGAGATATAGGGAGATAGAGAGAGGGAGAGAGAGAGTAGAGGTAGAGGGAGATAGAGAGAGAGGGAGATAGATAGAGAGGGAGATAGAGATAGATAGATATAGGGAGATAGAGAGAGAGGGAGAGAGAGAGAGAGAGATAGAGGGAGAGAGAGGGAGAGAGAGATCTTTTCTTTTCTCCCCTAGAGAGAAAGAGGATCATCTAGAGAGAGAGGAGAGAGAGATAGAGGAGGAGATAGAGAGATAGAGGGAGATAGGAGATAGAGAGAGATAGAGAGGAGGGAACATTAATCAGATTTCCTTCATAGAGGGAGAGGGAGAGAGAGAGGGGAGAGAGAGAGAGGGAGAGAGAGAGAGAGAGATAGAGAGATATAGGAGATAGAGAGGGAGAGAGAGAGAGAGAGGGAGATAGAGAGAGGGAGACACAGAGAGAGAGAGAGATAGAGATAGAGAGATATAGGGAGATAGAGAGAGGGGAGAGAGAAAACATCAATAGAGAGAGGGAGATAGAGAGACAGGAGACAGATAGAGAGAGAGGGTCAGATAGAGAGATAGACATAGATATAGGAGATAGAGAGGGGAGAGAGAGAGAAACAAACAGAGGGGAGATAGAGAGGGATACACAGAGAGAGAGAGAGAAACAAGATAGAGAGATAGAGACTAGAGAGAGAGAGGGAGAGAGAGGGAGAGAGATAGAGAGAGAGATAGAGAGAGGGAGACACAGAGAGAGAGAGATAGAGATAGAGAGATATAGGGAGATAGAGAGAGGGAGAGAGGGAGATAGAGAGGGAGATAGAGAGAGGGAGACACAGAGAGAGAGAGAGGGAGAGAGAGAGAGAGAGATATAGGGAGATAGAGAGAGAGGGAGAGAGAGATAGAGGTAGAGGGAGATATAGAGATAGAGGGAGATAGAGAGAGGGAGATAGATAGATAGAGAGAGGAGAGATAGAGAGGGAGATAGAGAGAGGGAGACACAGAGAGAGAGAGGGAGAGAGAGAGAGTTATTTATTATTTATTTTGATTATTATTTATTTTGTAATTGCTATGGCAATACTTCTGCTGTAGTCATGCCAATAAAATAATCACGGAATTGAACTGAGAGAGAGAGAGAGAGAGAGAGAGAGAGAGAGAGAGAGAGAGAGAGAGAGAGCGCTACTGTCTCTGAGTCTCAATAGCCCTCAGCCGCCCTGTCACAGGCAGTAAAAAACTACATTACAAGGTTGGCAGCTCATTATAACGTGCCTCGGATGTAACGCTCCTACAGCAGGTCCCCCAATTCCCTATACTAGTGATTCATGCAATATTTCTACAGTAAATACAGTACCGGTGTTGTTCTGTAAACACCTTCTCAGTGTAACTTCCGTTCCTGGCTCTCCCTTTTGATACAGCATCTGAACTGAAGAAAAGCTGCGCTGGCACTTTACAGACATCTTATTCAGCATTCGTTTTATGATTAAATAAACATCAGGCCTATTACGTGGTTATCTTCCCTAATGCATTTACTTTTTTGTGCTGTGAGAGGAGAGGCGGGCTTTCTCCGGGAGACGAGGCGCTTCAGCTTCGCTTCAGCCCTGCTCTGGCAGCCCAACCCGGGGGCGAGCCCACTCCCTCTTCCCCTCTCCCGAACCGCTCTCCTTCTCGCGCTTGGTTCGAACTCCCGACCGCCGTTTAGCCAGGCTATTTATAGTTTAAAAACTGCTAATTGAAATGATCCACGAGTGGGAATGTTACCTTTTTTTTGGTTAAAAATATAGCGTTGATTACATGGTGCTGTATGCATGGTTAATTCACGGAAAGTTACATTTTTGCTTCACTATACAGAGAGGGAGTTATTTCATTTTGTATTTTAGTCAGATGTGTGCTGCTGTGTGTCCCACGGCGCCCCCTACCGCCTCCCCCGGTTATAACACTCATATTGTGTGTCCCCCCGAGACCCACGTTATAGAGAGGGAGCTCTGTGTATATATGTGTATATATATTGTGGCAGAGCGGACTGTGCTTGTCGCTTTCAGGGACCTTGTCACACTGTCTTCCAGTATGAAAGTGCACTGGACCACAGCAGACAGATTAGTGATTTACACCAAAGAAAAATCAACACAACCGACGCTACACTGGAGGCGAGCGACGCAAGAGGATTTTGCTTCTATTATTTTTATTATTATTTGTTTATTTAGCAGACACCTTTATCCAAGGCGACTTAGGGTGTGTGAACTATGCATCAGCTGCAGAGTCACTTACAACTACGTCTCACCCGAAAGACGGAGCACAAGGAGGTGAAGTGACTTGCTCAGGGTCACACAATGAGTCAGTGGCTGAGGTGGGATTTGAACAGGGGACCTCCTGGTTACAAGCCCTTTTCTTTAACCACTCTGATTAGCCTAGTTCACTTCCGACCATTCTGATTGGCCCGTTTCACGCTAGGTCGCTGGCGATGCGCGTTGTAAAAATGGAACGCGGCTCTATTCCGGTAGAGTCGCTCGCTTCACCCAGGCCGGCCGCCCGCGTCGCTTGCCGGCTGCTGTAGACGCACCCACACAGTCCAGTCACTTCTGAATTCTCCAGTAAGGACTGCAAACTAAACTCTTAAGCCGGGTCCACACCTGAGCGATCAATTGCGCATCCCAATTGTTCCTGAAATCGCGCAACTTAGTTACGAGCAATTGCTGCGTCCGCACCTGAGAAATTACTTGAGCAACAAGGTTCCCGCGTCCCACAGCGTTTTTATTACATTGTTATTCCATCTGCAAGGTGAAGTAGTTTTTTTTTGGTTTTGACAACTGAGTTGACACGTTTTTTTTTTTTTACTTTGTTTTGTACAGCGCTGAAACACGACGTTTTAAAAAAACAACAAAAAAACAACTGTACCGCTGAACCTCGTCCTCTTTAATATCAGCATCGCAAGGGTATCCGTGGATTAGAAAAAATAATAGACGGGCCTCTTCAGTGAGTCACAGGAAAACAATTCCATCTCGGGTTTCTTTGACCGTTTAGAAACTCCGCCTTCGCTCTCGTAGTTTATGATGTCACAGAAACCCTTGATGGAATTATTTTCCTGTAACTCACTGAAGCCACTCTATTATTCTATATTATTATTATTTATTTCTTAGCAGACGCCCTTATCCAGGGCGACTTACAATTGTTACAAGATATCACATTATTTTTACATACAATTCCCCATTTATACAGTTGGGTTTTTACTGGAGCAATCTAGGTAAAGTACCTTGCTCAAGGGTACAGCAGCAGTGTTCCCCACCTGGGATTGAACCCATGACCCTCCGGTCAAGAGTCCAAAGCCCTAACCACAACTCCACACTGCTGCCCTATATATATATATACATCTTGTATCTGTTGTGATTCATATGGGAAGGTGTCCTGTGATGGGTTAATCCAGCCCTGTCTCTCCCTCCACCCCCCTTTATAAGCTGTTTTAATGAGTGTAAATTCCCCCAAGGGGCGAATCAGCCTTCTGTCTACAGATGCTGGGGTGAGATCTTTAAGAATCACTGAAGCGCTGTGTAAAATTCCCTCAGTGTATCAGCACTCCAGAGAATTGAGGGTTTTTTTTCATCTTCTCCAGAAAAAAACACAGACAGAAAATCAGGCTTACAAGCAACTCGCTCTCTGCGGTGTAAAATGAAGAAGAAAGACTCCCTCAGTCCTGCTTTCAATGGTAAAGGAGAGAGATAAAACACTGTGGTCCCATTCTACCAGCCTCACCCCATTGTAGCTGCCCTATACTTGTGCTACCATTGCCCCTCAGTGTAATACAGAGCCATTGCAGTGCCGCTGTCTGTCTGTCTGCCATTGAAGATCATTGAGGGTATAGTTAGCACACTGTGGTCCCATTCTACCAGCCTCACCCCAAGGCTGTGATCAGAGCTACCATTGCCCATGTCCTAATAAAGCCATTGCCAGGCTGTCTGTCTGTCTGCCATTGAAGATCATTGAGGGAATTTTAATGACCATTCTAAGAAAAAAAATATTTTGATTAGAAATAGAATGTCCTAATAAAATGGCAGATGCACTGGACAAATGTTTTGGACTTATGCCTGAATTTGCTTGAGAGAGAGAGAGAGAGAGAGAGAGAGAGAGAGAGAGAGAGAGAGAGAGAGAGAGAGAGAGAGAGAGAGAGAGAGAGAGAGAGAGAGAGAGAGAGAGAGAGAGAGAGAGGGCAGAGAGGGGGTGTGTATGTGTGTGTGTGTGTGTGTGTGTGTGTGTGTGTTTTTTTTTTCTTTCTCTTGATTGGTTACTCTGACTTGTTATGAATTTAAACAACCTTTTTTTTAAAAATTTTGCTTTTACCCTCCAACTGGTACAAAGCAACACGAATAAGGTAAAAAAATAAAAATAAAATACTATTAATAATATAGATTTCAAATTACTATATGCATGAGCAGATGTAATCACTTTAATACGCATAATAGTTTTGAAAAGCGTTCCTAGCAATGTTACACAATAATCCACACGCGTGTTACTGCTGGTTTTCTGTGTGTGTGTGTGTTTTTTTTTTACCCTTTCATAATGTCGATAAATCAATGCATCTGCTTTTTTGGAGAACGATATATATCGAAAGTGAAGGATTTGGCATCGCCCCAGCCTTAGTTAATTTACTGCCTGTTAATTTGACGTTCAATCAAATGTGAAGGCTGATTATGCGTACAGTAGTGGTGTTTATTAATTGCCATAATGATCAGTAATTAATCAGTGGGGGGTTAGTGATACGACATCAGAATGAAAAGGAGCTAACGAGCCGTGGGCAAGGCAAAGTAAACACAATGCAAGCGCTTGAAAAACACACAGCATTCAATATAAACAGAACAGGAGCCGTGCATTCATTCAGCAAAGACAACAAACCCTCATTCTGCACAATCTCTCTCTCTCTCTCTGTCTCCTCCTCTCTCTCTACCGTCCTCCCTCTCCTCCTCTTCACTGTTCTCCATTCCCTTCTCCCTCCTCTCTCTCTCCCTCTTCTCTGTTCCATGCTCCCCTCTCACCTCCTCCCCTCTCCCACTCTCCTCTCCCATCTCTCTTTCCTCCTCTCCACTCTCCTCCCTCTCAGTCTCTCCTCAGCTCCGCTAGAGCCACACTGCTTCCCTCCCAGCCCCTCCTCAGCTCCGCTAGAGCCACACTGCTTCCCTCCCAGTCCCTCCTCAGCTCCGATAGAGCCACACTGCTTCCCTCCCAGTCCCTCCTCAGCTCCACTAGAGCCACACTGCTTCCCCTCCCTCCCCGCCAGTCTCTCCTCCCAGCTCCTCCTCAGCCCGATAGAGCCACACTGCTTCCCTCCCAGTCCCTCCTCAGCTCCACTGGAGCCACACTGCTTCCCTCCCAGTCCCTCCTCAGCTCCACTGGAGCCACACTGCTTCCCTCCCAGTCCCTCCTCAGCTCCGCTAGAGCCACACTGCTTCCCTCCCAGTCCCTCCTCAGCTCCACTGGAGCCACACTGCTCAAACCCGAGGCGCTTCTCAATCAGTAGCTGGTGACAGCGGGCTGATAGTGGGGAGCAGTGATCAATTTCTTTGCCCCGGGCCCGTCTGTGTGTTTCAATGAGACGTAATTAAAATGCAGGAACTGAAAACGACAGACGATCCTGGCAGATTATTTCAGCAAGAAGAATAAATTATAGAACTGTCTAAGAACAAATCTCATCAAGGATGGGAGAAACAGTTTTCAAATCCATTCTCTCACCTCTTATTAGCTTTATTAACAGCATCATTGGTCCTCCCTTTAAGGGAGCGCTGGCTATCTTTAAAATTATTATTATTATTATTATTTATTTTTAGCCCCCTTATCCAGGGGACTGTGTTGTTTCAAGATATCACATTATACATTAAAATTATACAGATATCACATTATTTTACATACAATTACCCATATATACAGTTGGGTTTTTACTGGAGCAATCTAGGTAAAGTATTTCAGGGGTACAACAGCAGTGTCCCCACTGGGGATTGAACCCATTCCAGAGTCCAGAAACCACTGTCATTCTCTCACCTCTTATTAGCTTTATTAACAAATCTGGTCCTCCCTTTAAAGGATGGGAGAAACCATCTTTAAAATCCATTCTCTCACCTCTTATTAGCTTTATTAACAGTATCGCTGGTCCCTCCCTTTAAAGGAGCGCTGACCATCTTTAAAATCCATTCTCTCACCTCTTATTAGCTTTATTAACAGCATCATTGGTCATCTTTAAAATCCATTCTCTTTAAATTAACAGGGTCCCTCCCTTTAAAGGAGCGCTGACCATCTTTAAAATCCATTCTCTCACCTCTTATTAGCTTTATTAACAGTAACAGTATCCCTTTAAAGGAGCGCTGACCATCTTTAAAATCCATTCTCTCACCTCTTATTAGCTTTATTAACAGTATCGCTGTTTCACATCCGCAAGGAACGTTTCTGTATTCCTGTTGCTTCGAGACGCAGCGTGAGCCAGATGGCAGCGGGGATGTAGAAACATCAATCAGAGACGCTGGGATGGAAGCGTCTGTAACAAGCTGCTTCCAGGGCACTGATAGGCAGGGTGTGGACTTGCGTCTGTCACCCAGGTCCACCCTGCTTGAGCAAAAAAGCACGTAGAAGACCCGTGAGACACCGGGTCCCGTCCCGGGTCGAGCACGCCAGTGTGAAAGGGGCTTTAGACGCCGAAAACGCTAAACCTCACCCCTAAAGATCAAGGGTCAAGGCGTTTGGGAACAGCCATCCGGACGAGAAAGACAAACTCGGAGATCAGCTAACAAGGACCAGGGGTCACAAATGGAGATTAGATAAAGGGGCATTCAGAACAGAAAATAGGAGGCGCTTTTTTTACACAGAGAATCATGAGGGTCTGGAACCAACTCCCCAGTAATGTTGTTGAAGCTGACACCCTGGGATCCTTCAAGAAGCTGCTTGATGAGATTCTGGGATCAATAAGCTACTAACAACCAAATGAGCAAGATGGGCTGAATGGGGCCTCCTCTCGTTTGTAAACTTTCTTATGTTCTTAACATGCACTCTATTTTGTGTGTGTGTGTTTTTTTTTTTTGTTATCACTACGCAGATGTATTTGAAATGTTTCAAGTAAAACGGTACATTAATATTATTGATTGATGGCAGTCTGGGGACCTTGCAACTGTCTTGGAATTTGAAAGCGTACCATAAATACTTTAGCACTATTCTCGTCTCTTATAATGTGACACGGGGGGGCGGACTCAATTTTAGCCTTTTTATTTTAAGTGCGGAAATCCCTGCTCATCACAGCGACAGGTCCCTAGAAAGTATACCAGCCACCACACATAAGGACGCATAGACAAATGCATGAACTGTAATAGCGAAGAAACAGCTAGGGCATCTGACAGATTCAAAGTCAAAACTGATTTGAACTAGAAGTGAGATACAACATGACACACACAGCAGACAGGTAAATTTTATATAAAAAAAAAGAGCTTCAGGGTGCCCCTAGTGGCCAGTTACAGCGCTGCCGCTGGGAGCGCAGGATGACTCGCACAGCTGGGACGGCGCCCGTTCCTGGGGGGGCTCCTGACGCTCTGGGGGGGGGGCGGGACCGGCAGGGATTCCTTCTCCTCGTCTCACAACAGTGACCCCTACTGGCCAGACACCGAGCACATTGAAAGTGGATAAGAGGCGGGGCTGGTCTCTGTTCTCCGGGCTCGGTAGCCCCGCCCACCTCTGCTCTGGTTTGCTCGGCGTAAAAGCGATTGTGAGATCGGAGGACGCTGGCACGCTCAGAGCGTCCGTGCTGCGTGGGGGGAGGGACATAACTGGGCATTCCCAATTGGGGAAAGTAAATAATAATAATTGGTCACGCTATAAATAACGACTCCTATGAAACACACACCACTGACGCTGACTGACAAAGCTCAAGAAAATGTGTTTGCTCAGTAACATCTGCGCTATAAAAGATCCGACACGTGAACGAGGTCTACCGCATCCGTACTTGCGGACTCCGGAATGTAAAAATCATTTTCGTGATTTTCAATATCACAGAATGCCAGCTTGCTTACAGTCCCACAAAAATTAAAATTTTATAAAAAAAAAGTGACCTGTCAGTTATAGGTCCGAAAACTGTGGCTGGATTGGCTTAGCTCTGTAAGGGAAGCCTCACGTGTCGCTGCTTTTACAAAAACAAGATGAAAATTATAATGTAGCGTTTTTATGCTAAAATGAAGTCTCTTTTTATTCTCTGTTGTGAGGTTTTATTTTTTTTCCCTGTGGATTTTATTGCTTTTCTTACACATTTAATACGTGTCAATGTTTATTATTACATTATAATTAGGGCTTCTGTTTTTCAGGTTTTATTAATTGTATTTTTCGGTGCTTATTTTTAACTATTTTCAAGTTTTATATAAATCGTTTTTTTGTAATCGTAATACACCTTGAAATCCCGCTAACAAGCCTCCATCCTGACTGTAATCTCGTTTTAAATCTCCCACGCAGACTCTCCAATGGAAATGCAGGAATGGGCTGTCAATCAGTAGTTTAAAGCATTCAGAACGAATCACTGATAGATACAAGTCAGGAAGGCGGGACGTTGCCCAGCAGCACTGGGAAATGTATTTATCATTATTTTTGTAGTTTTATTTAGGGTAAAGTCAACGTGAATTGATGAACCATTTCCACAGTTTTTCCGGTGTTTTCCGGTGTTTATTGGCTATTCACCGATTTCAGCCCTCTGTGTATTGTGGCGATCTCGGTTAACGCAGGCAGGCGGATCACACAGGGCGAGGTAATCCACACACAGGCGGAGGGTGGGCGCGAACCCGGGACCTCACACTAAAGCATTCAGCTCTGATCGGTCCACCCATATTTTTCGACGTGTGAAGCCGTACCACAGTTCACAAACTAAGCTTCTGTCCCTCAAAATTTGGCCTGGGAAATTTGGGCTGCGTCTTAAATTCACAGGAATGCGGTGCTGGGATATTCGGACTCACCTCCAGCCTGCGCACCACTTTTGTTTGCTGGCGGGACGCTAGCTGTGCACTAGATGGCGCTGGCACTTACCAATATACACAGGCTCTCTTCAGACAGTACCGTGACCCAGAAGGCACTGCAGAAGTGAGCCAGGAAGTGCCAGTGTAAGGCATGCAGACTTTCTGTAAGCTAACACCTGCCATAGCTGTGTGTAACGCAGACACACACACACACACACACACACACACACACACACACACACTCAATCACACACACACACACTCACTCACACATCAGCAGACCCCTTCTCTGGAGTGAGTGAGTGTGTGTGTGAGTGTGGGTGAGTGAGTGTGTGTGTGTGTGTGTGTGTGTGATTGAGAGTGTGTGTGTGTGTGAGTGTGAGTGTGTAGAAGCTAACCAATATTATCTCGCCTATTATTTTTGTGTTCTTTTATTCACACTAATTTACATATTCTGCATTTCGGTAAACAAAACAAAACAAAAAAAAACATTACACGCTTCTGTAGCCCCTGAAACGTTTTCAGCATAATTATTTTTCATCCTTAACGCAGTCACTTTATTGAGACCAGCGAGATGCATCAATCCATATCGAGTCTAGCATCAACTACACAGCGAGAGAAAGAGAGAGACAGAGGGACACACAGAGAGAGAGAGAGAGAGAGAGAGAGAGAGAGAGAGAGAGAGAGAGAGAGAGAGAGAGAGAGAGAGAGACAGAAAGAGACAGAGAGAGAGAGAGAGAGAGAGAGAGAGAGAGAGAGAGAGAGAGAGAGAGAGAGAGAGAGGAGAGAGAGAGAGAGAGACAGAAAGAGAGAGAGACAGAGAGAGGAACACAGAGAGAGACAGAGGGAGAGAGAGGGAGAGAGAGAGAGAGGGACAGAGAGAGAGAGAGAGAGAGAGAGAGAGACAGAAAGAGATAGAGGGAAAGAGAGAGAGACAGAGAGGAACAGAGAGAGAGAGAGAGAGAGAGAGAGGGAGAGAGAGAGAGAGAGAGAGAGAGAGAGAGAGAGAGAGGGAGAGAGAGAGAGAGATAGAGAGACAGAAAGAGATAGAGGGAAAGAGAGAGAGAGAGAGAGGAACACAGAGAGAGAGAGACAGAGGGAGAGAGAGAGAGAGAGAGAGAGAGAGAGAGAGAGAGAGAGAGAGAGGAGATAGAGAGACAGAAAGAGATAGAGGGAAAGAGAGAGAGAGAGAGAGAGAGAGAGAGAGAGAGGAACACAGATAGAGAGAGACAGAGGGAGAGAGAGGGAGAGAGAGAGAGAGAGAGAGAGAGAGAGAGAGAGAGAGAGAGAGAGAGAGAGAGAGAGAGACAGAGAAGAGATAGAGGGAAAGAGAGAGAGAGAGAGAGAGAGAGAGAGAGAGAGAGAGAGAGAGACTGCAGCCCATTCATACCGGAGCACCGCCCGCCCTGTCATAATATCAAGTGTCGGTTCAATACCGGCCATTTAGAGACCTCTAATACATCTGTGGCACCGAACAGCAGCAGCTCACGAACACGACACGTCACACGACACGTCACACAGCACGACGTCCACAGTGTCGTTTACTCACGAAGCAAATCGCGCCGATCGAAACGTTATGCAAAAACAAACACAACCAAAAATAAATGAATAAATAAACTGGTTAATGGTTATAAAGTTGAATCATTTTCGAAACCTGCATTACATAAACCGCTAGCTTTTTTTAAGATGCAAACAATTCAGCAGCGCAAATCCACCTATCTATCTATCTATCTATCTATCTATCAAATCTGATTCTTGACAGAAATAACACGTTTACTGCACTGTGTTTGGTCCGCAAACTGAAATAAATATATATATATATATATATATATGTATCATTTAAACCTTATGTACGTTAAAAAACTTTTCATTTCTATCTATCTATCTATGGGCAGCAGTGTGGAGTAGTGGTTAGGGGCTCTGGACTCTTGACCGGAGGGTCGTGGGTTCAATCCCAGGTGGGGGACACTGCTGCTGTACCCTTGAGCAAGGTACTTTACCTAGATTGCTCCAGTAAAAACCCAACTGTATAAATGGGGAATTGTATGTAAAAATAATGTGATATCTTGTAACAATTGTAAGTCGCCTTGGATAAGGGCGTCTGCTAAGAAATAAATAACAATCTATCTATCTATCTATCGATCTGTCTG
>CM072692.1:3952933-3980433 GCA_036884735.1 Huso huso
GTTTCCTGACAATGGGAGAAGCTCTTCAAACAGAGAGATGGAGGAACGTGTGACGTGTGACCTGCGCCTGCACTGCCTCCCCTCCGCCACTTCATGAAAATGCTTTAAGATTGACAACATCCAAACGGGGAAAGTTAAAACGCCATTTCCTCAGCTTGCCCTTTAATAACCAATACCGGGGGGGCAATATTGATGAGGGTAATGATAAACGACCGCTTATTGATTGTGTAATACCAATCAGGCTGATCCCCCTCCCCAGGGGATGAATCAATGCTGATCTCCTGGGTTAAATCATCAGATAGCCTGACTGCAGTTTACACTGAGGATCTCTCTCTCTCTCTCTCTCTCTCTCTCTCTCTCTCTCTCTCTCCTCTACCTCCTTCCCACTCCCTCTCTCAATTGCATTCAGCTCCCTCCCTCCCTCTCCCTATTCCCTTTCTCATTACTCTCTCTCCCACTCCCTCTTCCGTCTCTCACTCTGTCTGTCTGCCATTGAAGATCATTGAGGGTATAGTTAGCACACTGTGGTCCCATTCTACCAGCCTCACCCCATTGTAGCTGCCCTATACTTGTGCTACCATTGCCCCTCAGTGTAATACAGAGCCATTGCAGTGCCGCTGTCTGTCTGTCTGCCATTGAAGATCATTGAGGGTATAGTTAGCACACTGTGGTCCCATTCTACCAGCCTCACCCCATTGTAGCTGCCCTATACTTGTGCTAGCATTGCCCCTCAGTGTAATACAGAGCCATTGCAGTGCCACTGTCTGTCTGTCTGCCATTGAAGATCATTGAGGGTATAGTTAGCACACTGTGGTCCCATTCTACCAGCCTCACCCCATTGTAGTGTTGCCCTATACTTGTGCTACCATTGCCCCTCAGTGTAATACAGAACCATTGCAGTGCCGCTGTCTGTCTGTCTGCCATTGAAGATCACTGAGGGTATAGTTAGCACACTGTGGTCCCATTCTACCAGCCTCACCCCATTGTAGCTGCCCTATACTTGTGCTACCATTGCCCCTCAGTGTAATACAGAGCCATTGCAGTGCCGCTGTCTGTCTGTCTGCCATTGAATATCATTAGAGGGCTGAATGCATTATTTGCAGTATGCTGTCCAGTCCTGTAGTGTAGTTGGCGAGTGCTCTGTGTTATTTGCCTGGAGTCTGTGCAGATACATTAAACTGAGGTCAGTGGATATGCGCCCTCGTGAAATCGGATCATATTAAATCATGAGATATTCTCCTTGGGTCGTTACCTCCAGCTCCAGAGGGTAACAACAGTGAACATCCAGCTTTTAATAAGCATATTCAAACTGTACAGCGAAGAGTGTGACCTTCACAGCGTGCTAGCTATACCCTCAATGATCTTTTATCCACAGCTGTACATGATGTATCGTAATAGAGGTCTGTATCGCTTGTGATACGCGACCACAGCATAAAGAACTACAGCTCCCAGCATGCCTCGCCATTGCAGCGGGCGCAGAGGCATGCTGGGAGCCGTAGTCCTAGCTGTCAAAACTCGTTCATTCTACAGGGTGACGCAGTCTTCCACAGATTCCTGTTCTGCAGCTGCATCGTCACATCATAATGCTCAGAAACAGACCGCTAAAAGTGACCCGAAATATAACATTTTGCTGTTCGCTTCTAGTTTTGCGAAATTAATAGATGATTTGTCTCCTTTAAAAAGCAGGAGTTAACTAAATAGAGGAGATTCAGGCCCGATAAGAAGTCTCACGTGATGTGATGTTTTTGTTTGGCGCTTTCTAAAGGTTTTTTACTGACAAAAAAATCCTACGGTCAAAAATTCAGAATCTTCACCCTGTAGAGTGAACTTGCTGGCTAGGACTACGGCTCCCAGCATGCCTCTGCACCCGCGGCAATGGTGAGGCATGCTGGGAGCTGTAGTTCTTTATGCTGTGGTCTCGTATCACAAGCGATACAGACCTCTATTACGATACATCATGTACAGCTGTGGGCAATCACCCCTCTATATAAAATGAGCTGATTCAGCTTCAGTTCCTTTGTTAACATATTGAATTCCACCCCCTCTATATAGAATGAACTCCCTCAGCTTCATAGAGTCCAATGAAAGCTGCTGAATAATGTTCCCTTTGTTAACATATTGAATTCCACCCCTCTATATAGAATGAACTGATTCAGCTTCATAGAGTCCAATGAAAGCTGCTGAATAATGTTCCCTTGTTAACATATTGAATTCCACCCCTCTATATAGAATGAACTCCCTCAGCTTCATAGAGTCCAATGAAAGCTGCTGAATAATGTTCCCTTGTTAACATATTGAATTCCACCCCCCTATAGAATGAACTATATAGAATGAACTGAATAATCAGCTTCATTCATAGAGTCCAATGAAAGCTGCTGAATAATGTTCCCTTGTTAACATATTGAATTCCACCCCTCTATATAGAATGAACTCCCTCAGCTTCATAGAGTCCAATGAAAGCTGCTGAATAATGTTCCTTTGTTAACATATTGAATTCCACCCCCTCTATATAGAATGAACTCCCTCAGCTTCATAGAGTCCAATGAAAGCTGCTGAATAATGTTCCCTTGTTAACATATTGAATTCCACCCCCTCCAATGAAAGCTGCTATAGAATGAACTCCCTTCAGCTTCATAGAGTCCAATGAAAGCTGCTGAATAATGTTCCCTTGTTAACATATTGAATTCCACCCCTCTATATAGAATGAACTCCCTCAGCTTCATAGAGTCCAGTGAAAGCTGCTGAATAATGTTCCCTTGTTAACATATTGTCAAAAAACAAATATTTGATTTCCAAAAAAAGATGAAAAACAAAATTGCTGGGGCATGTGGTTCTTTAAAAACTGCACGTTGGTAGACCGTAGCAGACGTGATTATGGGATGGCTTCCATTGCACACAGAAGTTCAGTGAAAGCCTGGGGGCTGAAGGATTCTGTTTGAACCCAGTACAGTCCTGCACCTCTCTCTGCTTCCGCGATCTCCCTTATTCTCTCTCACTTAAGAATTTGACTGTCTGCACTTGTTGCCTAGCAACTCGGGCGATCAGCCAGGAAGCAGACATGAGCCTCCTACCATCCATCCACACACACACACACACACACACACACACACACACACACACACACACACACACACACACACACTGATACACACACACTGAAACACACACACACACACTGACACACACACACACACACACACACACACAAACACACACACACACACACACACACACACACACACACACACACACACACACACACACACACACACACACACACAGACACACACACACAAGAAAAAACACAGCAGTGTGATCCAGTCCAGGTTTTACTGCTACCAGCTTGATCAGCCCCCAGTGTGTCTAGCTAACAAGCTCAGGTGTGTCTTATTATTAAACTCCTAGTGAAACCAGGACTGGATCACACTGCTGTGCAGCGGGAGTCTGATTCCCAGCCCTGTAGATAGACTTTGGTTGAAGGAGGTTTGTAGCTGATTTTATAGTGAAGAGAGCTACAGGATATTGGTGGGAACTGTGGGATATTTAGACAGAGAGATCAGGGATGGGAATCAGACTCCTAATCACACAGCAGTGTGATCCAGTCCAGGTTTTACTGCTACCAGCTTGATCAGCCCCCAGTGTGTCTAGCTAACAAGCTCAGGTGTGTCTTATTATTAAACTCCTAGTGAAACCAGGACTGGATCCGACTTTATTTCAAGGCGTTTTCATACTAGGTGTCTCTTTCAAAACTCCACAGTTCAGGCCTCTGTATTTGTCAGTCGTTTTTTTTTTTTTTTTTTCAATTAGCAGGAACGATACTGGAAAGTGACTCAGACCTGTTTGGATTCAGTGCAGATTAAAACATTAAAAAAATATATATATTATCTAAAAAAAAAAAATCCTCAATCCTATTTTAATAATTTTCTTCCAGCGAGAAGATGAAAATTAAATCAGCTCAATGAAATACAAAAAAACATTTACTATGTGGAGGGGCTCTGGCATGCTAATTACCACGAGCTCGTCAAGCAACAATTACACTTGATTACACAGCCTCGGAATTAGGGAAGCAGAACTAACAAGCCATTTGCATTTTGTGTAATTAATTTGAGTGTGGAAGGCAGTGGGGTTTGAGGAGCTCAGTGGTTAGATAAAGAAAGCGCTGGGCTGCAGTGTGGAAGGCAGTGGGGTTTGAGGAGCTCAGTGGTTAGATAAAGAAAGCGCTGGGCTGCAGTGTGGAAGGCAGTGGGGTTTGAGGAGCTCAGTGGTTAGATAAAGAAAGAAAGGCAGTGGGGTTTGAGGAGCTCAGTGGTTAGATAAAGAAAGCACTGGGCTGCAGTGTGGAAGGCAGTGGGGTTTGAGGAGCTCAGTGGTTAGATAAAGAAAGCGCTGGGCTGCAGTGGGAAGGCAGTGGGGTTTGAGGAGCTCAGTGGTTAGATAAAGAAAGCGCTGGGCTGCAGTGTGGAAGGCAGTGGGGTTTGAGGAGCTCAGTGGTTAGATAAAGAAAGCGCTGGGCTGCAGTGTGGAAGGCAGTGGGGTTTGAGGAGCTCAGTGGTTAGATAAAGAAAGCGCTGGGCTGCAGTGTGGAAAGCAGCGGGGGTTTGAGGAGCTCAGTACATCAGAAAGGCATTAGACTGTACAAATTAAGTATTAATGGTACACGAATAATTGACAGATTCCTGCATGAAGTTCAAATTTAGCTGCTTCTAGGGTAACCTGATTAAAAATTCAATAGCTGTCACTGTCGGAATTCCGTGAATTTAACATCTGCCTGGTTAAAAATCAAATACTAGAGTTTCTCTGCATCTTTGTATGACAGTGATCCCTCCCTCTTTTTGAATAATGGTTCGTTCCTTTCCCCCCTCGCCTCCCCTGTTAAACGAAATGTTCCAACGTCATACGAGGGGTCCTGGAGCCACACTGCTTCCCTCACCTTACAAATCCCATTTCTCTTCCACAGGTCCCCTCCTGAAATATAATTCGCGTTTGGGACTTCACAGAAGCTTGTTCCTTTCACGGTTGCCTAGGGAACTAATGGGGATTCCGGACGTGGGTTCAAAGGTCAAAACACTTTACGAACGACACGTCTTTCTAGAGGTCAGTTCGGTCTCTCAACCCGATGAAGAGTGTTTATCATGATTAATTATCTTTAAAACAAACATACACAGAGCAGTCAGTTTATATGACAGTGGAAGATCCAAACCATTATAATCTACACCATCCCAGTGAGCTACCATTGCACCCCAGTGTAATACAGAGCCATTGCAGTGCCGCTGTCTGTCTGTCTGCCATTGAAGATCATTGAGGGTATAGTCAGCACACTGTGGTCCCATTCTACCAGCCTCACCCCATTGTAGCTGCCCTATACTTGTGCTACCATTGCCCCTCAGTGTAATACAGAGCCATTGCAGTGCCGCTGTCTGTCTGTCTGCCATTGAAGATCATTGAGGGTATAGTTAGCACACTGTGGTCCCATTCTACCAGCCTCACCCCATTGTAGCTGCCCTATACTTGTGCTACCATTGCCCCTCAGTGTAATACAGAACCATTGCAGTGCCGCTGTCTGTCTGTCTGCCATTGAAGATCATTGAGGGTATAGTTAGCACACTGTGGTCCCATTCTACCAGCCTCACCCCATTGTAGCTGCCCTATGCTTGTGCTAGCGTTGCTGTGGAGCTTGTGTGTCGTTCACGGGTGTGGAGATCAGAGCCGAGAAAGACTGAAATAAAAATAATAACCCTGTGACTCTCCTGGCTTTGTCTCGCTGATGATTTCATGTTTTTGCTTTAGCGCCCGTGCCCCCCCTTCTGCTCCATCGCCATGGAAACGGTGTGGTGTGGCCCAGTCTTGAGATACACGCAGTAAAACAAGAGGTGACTCCTTCAAAATGTGAAAAAAAACCCCCAAAAACACAAAGAGGGTTAACAATTATCTACAGTGGCTCTGTATTACACTGAGGGGCATTGGTAGCACAAGTATAGGGCAGCTACAATGGGGTGAGGCTGGTAGAATGGGACCACAGTGTGCTAACTATACCCTCAATGATCTTCAATGGCAGACAGACAGACAGCGGGGCTCTGTATTACACTGAGGGGCAATGGTAGCACAAGTATAGGGCAGCTACAATGGGGTGAGGCTGGTAGAATGGGACCACAGTGTGCTAACTATACCCTCAATGATCTTCAATGGCAGACAGACAGACAGCGGCACTGCAATGGCTCTGTATTACACTGAGGGGCAATGGTACAAAGTATAGGGCAGCAAATGGGGTGAGGCCCCAAAACCACAGTGTGCAAACTATACCCTCAATGATCTTCAATGGCAGACAGACAGACAGCGGCACTGCAATGGTTCTGTATTACACTGAGGGCAATGGTAGCACAAGTATAGGGTAGCTACAATGGGGTGAGGCTGGTAGAATGGGACCACAGTGTGCTAACTATACCCTCAATGATCTTCAATGGCAGACAGACAGACAGCGGCACTGCAATGGCTCTGTATTACACTGAGGGGCAATGGTAGCACAAGTATAGGGCAGCTACAATGGGGTGAGGCTGGTAGAATGGGACCACAGTGTGCTAACTATACCCTCAATGATCTTCAATGGCAGACAGACAGACAGCAGCACTGCAATGGCTCTGTATTACACTGAGGGGCAATGGTAGCACAAGTATAGGGCAGCTACAATGGGGTGAGGCTGGTAGAATGGGACCACAGTGTGCTAACTATACCCTCAATGATCTTCAATGGCAGACAGACAGACAGCGGCACTGTAATGGCTCTGTATTACACTGAGGGGCAATGGTAGCACAAGTATAGGGCAGCTACAATGGGGTGAGGCTGGTAGAATGGGACCACAGTGTGCTAACTATACCCTCAATGATCTTCAATGGCAGACAGACAGACAGCGGCACTGCAATGGCTCTGTGTTACACTGAGGGGCAATGGTAGCACAAGTATAGGGCAGCTACAATGGGGTGAGGCTGGTAGAATGGGACCACAGTGTGCTAACTATACCCTCAATGATCTTCAATGGCAGACAGACAGACAGCGGCACTGTAATGGCTCTGTGTTACACTGAGGGGCAATGGTAGCACAAGTATAGGGCAGCTACAATGGGGTGAGGCTGGTAGAATGGGACCACAGTGTGCTAACTATACCCTCAATGATCTTCAATGGCAGACAGACAGACAGCGACACTGTAATGGCTCTGTGTTACACTGGGGGGGCTCTATCAGCAGGTCGATGGGTTTCTCTCGCTCTGTACACGTCTTTGCTTTGCAGGAGTGAAACTGCAGTAAAGCACTGAAGGACGGTAGCGAGCGGTACAGTGCTGCCCTCGCGTGTTCGACTCCGGTACTGCAAGTGGATTTGAAATTTGTGACAGGTGCCGAATGCTGATGCGGCGGGCAGGGAAAATTTCACCTGCCCAGGTGAGCAAGGAAGCGCCCGGCTATCTGAAAGCGTGTCGCGCACACAGAGGCGAAGCTGGGGTTAGTCTCAGATCAAATGAAAACACCTGGACTTTCAAAGCTGCGTATTTTAAGAACTTGCCCAGCGAGTATATCAGGTTGAAACAGCTTGCTTAGTTATAATGGGAGCTAAAAAGAAAAACAAATACTATTTTAAAACATTCTGCAGGTATTTATTTATCTAATTAAATGAAACAGCGTGTGGGCTATTTTATTTATTTATTAATTTTGGCTTTCTTTCACCCCGTTGTCAATTTTTGGCATCTCCATTAAAAACGTGGGCCGCTCATGAAGTTTTAAGGCGCTTACGTGCGTAACTGTTTCCCGACGGACGCCGGAAGTTATTTTTAACTGGGGGGGATCTAATTAGAGATTGCTTTTTTTATTTTACTTATTTATTTATTTATTTTTTCATTGCCGTCAAAAGTTGACTTTAACAGCCCGGGGGAAAACGCATTTAAATAAAACATCAAATTAATTTTGACAGCTTCCTTCGTGCTAATTAATATAGAATTGAACAGGATGCAGTGCCACAGCTGCAGCGGGACCTCAGATATGACCAATTTACTAAAATTGTCGTTAATTTAACCCTGTATCGACGCTGTGGTCCCGTTCTACCAGCCTCACCCCATTGTAGCTGCCCTATACTTGTGCTACCATTGCCCCTCAGTGTAATACAGAGCCATTGCAGTGCCGCTGTCTGTCTGTCTGCCATTGAAGATCATTGAGGGTATAGTTAGCACACTGTGGTCCCATTCTACCAGCCTCACCCCATTGTAGCTGCCCTATACTTGTGCTACCATTGTCCCTCATTAATACAGAACCACTGCAGTGCCTGTCTGTCTGCCATTGAAGATCATTGAGGGTATAGTTAGCACACTGTGGTCCCATTGTCACCCCATTGTAGCAGTGTACCATTGCCCCTCAGTGTAATACAGAACCATTGCAGTGCCGCTGTCTGTCTGTCTGCCATTGAAGATCATTGAGGGTATAGTTAGCACACTGTGGTCCCATTCTACCAGCCTCACCCCATTGTAGCTGCCCTATACTTGTGCTACCATTGCCCCTCAGTGTAATACAGAGCCATTGCAGTGCCGCTGTCTGTCTGTCTGCCATTGAAGATCATTGAGGGTGTGGTTAGCTCTCGCTCTGTGTTCAGGCTCAGTGTTGTGTGTCTTCAGTTGCTTCAGCTCTCGATAGTGTCATTAATTAGCTGTCTGTTCACTGCCTTCAATATTCAGTGCCCTCCATGTGTAGCGTGTGCAGCAGTGCAGCGCTAACGAGAAACTAATTAACGAAGACTTCCACCTCACTGCAGACACTTAGAGCTGAGCCCGACGCTTATAAAATCCCTCCTCTCTTCAAGAATAAAGAGGACTCTACTTTTAGTTCGCTGGTAGTCGTTTATTCTGTCGACTTTGCTTTTTGGGAACGTACACAAACTGGACTGTCAAGCCAGGGCGCTGTCTGATACAGAAGCGAGTTCCAAGCTAACACAGTCTAATAGAAAAAAAGGGAGGGGCCGGTGATGCTGTTAATAAAGCTAATAAGAGGTGAGAGAATGGATTTTAAAGATGGTCAGCGCTCCGTTAAAGGGAGGGACCAGCGATACTGTTAATAAAGCTAATAAGAGGTGAGAGAATGGATTTTAAAGATGGTCAGCGCTCCTTTAAAGGGAGGGGCCAGCGATACTGTTAATAAAGCTAATAAGAGGTGAGAGAATGGATTTTAAAGATGGTCAGCGCCTTTTAAAGGGAGGGGCCAGCGATACTGTTAATAAAGCTAATAAGAGGTGAGAGAATGGATTTTAAAGATGGTCAGCGCTCTGTTAAAGGGAGGGGAGAGAATGGATTTTAGATGGTCAGCGCCCTTTAAAGGTTGCTGTTAATAAAGCTAATAAGAGGTGAGAGAATGGATTTTAAAGATGGTCAGCGCTCCTTTAAAGGAGGGACCAGCGATACTGTTAATAAAGCTAATAAGAGGTGAGAGAATGGATTTTAAAGATGGTCAACGCTCCTTTAAAGGGAGGGACCAGAGATACTGTTAATAAAGCTAATAAGAGGTGAGAGAATGGATTTTAAAGATGGTCAGCTCCTTTAAAGGGAGGACCCAGCGATACTGTTAATAAAGCTAATAAGAGGTGAGAGAATGGATTTTAAAGATGGTCATTTCCTTTAAAGGGAGGGACCAGCGATACTGTTAATAAAGCTAATAAAAGAGGTGAGAGAATGGATTTTAAAGATGGTCACGCTCTTTAAAGGTTTGCCATTGAATTTACACTGAAGACGCTAAGAGGTGAGAGAATGGTTTTAAAGGGTCAAACGCTTTTGCCATTGAATTTACACTGAAGACGCTGAGAGAGACTTCTAGTGGAACGTTTGCCATTGAATTTACACTGAAGACGCTGAGAGAGACTTCTAGTGGAAACGTTTGCCATTAATTTTACACTGAAGACAAAGAGAGACTTCTAGTGAGAGATTGAATTTACACTGAAGTGGAAACGTAAATATTTATCACCCAATTTTAAATAATCACAAATTTCCATTTAAAAATCTTTATTAAAAAAACAACACAGTTATTCAGGTAAACTCAGAGTTGGCACAATATATTCTTGGTCGTAACTGATAAACTAATCAGAGAATCTGATTGGCTGAGAAAGAGGTTCAGTCCTTTTGTTTCTCATTGGCTGCCCGAGCATTTAAGAGTTTCTGATTGGTCAAGATAAGCCAACGCCGTTTGGGCCGATAGATTTTATTAAAAGTGCTTTTTTTTTCCTGCGCTTGACGATACTTGACGTGACCGCGGTCAAGTTGAAAGGTCAAAGGGCGTACTGCTGGGGGCACCAGCGGGTGTCTGGGTAGAGCAGGCAGTGGAGAGTCTTAAACCTGTCAGGAGAAAAATACAAAACTGAGAGATTAAAGAAATCCAAGACGATAAAATTTTTTTTTTTTAAAAGTCATGTTTGTTTTATCTTATTATGATGTCAGCAATCATTCTTAATGTACAGCGATTACTCAAACACTGTGATTTGTATTATTAAGATACTGAGAGGATCCGATTTTAGGGATATCGGGGTCTGTCTGTCTGTCTGTCTGTCTGTCTGTCTGTACCTCCATCCCGTCTATCTGTCACACTGACATTTGTTTGAGATGCATGGAGAAATGTGTACAGACAGAAAGACAGAGATTCAGAGACCCCCTCTACCCCAGAATCTGAGATTCAGAGACCCCCTCTACCCAGAATCTGAGATTCAGAGACCCCTCTACCCCAGAATCTGAGATTCAGAGACCCCCTCTACCCCAGAATCTGAGATTCAGAGACCCCCTCTACCCCAGAATCTGAGATTCAGAGACCCCCTCCACCCCAGAATCTGAGATTCAGAGACCCCCTCTACCCAGAATCTGAGATTCAGAGACCCCCAGAATCTGAGATTCTACCCCAGAATCTGAGATTCAGAGACCCCCTCTACCCCAGAATCTGAGATTCAGAGACCCCCTCTACCCCAGAATCTGAGATTCAGAGACCCCTCTACCCCAGAATCTGAGATTCAGAGACCCCCTCTACCCAGAATCTGAGATTCAGAGACCCCCTCTACCCCAGAATCTGAGATTCAGATACCCCCTCTACCCCAGAATCTGAGATTCAGAGACCCCCTCTAACCAGAATCAGAGATTCAGAGACCCCCTCTACCACAGAATCTGCTCTTCAGTAACTTGATCTGAATAATGTTAAGAGCCAGTTTCCTGACAATGGGAGAAGCTCTTCAAACAGAGAGATGGAGGAACGTGTGACGTGTGACCTGCGCCTGCACTGCCTCCCCTCCGCCAGCAGGGGGCGGTGCTGAGTTTACCTGGACGGGTCGTTCTGTTTTGTGAAGACTCCTTTGAGTTCTATGCTGTTGAGTTTGTTCTCGAACGTGCCGTAACTCAGCGTGACCTACAGACAGCAGGAAACAACAACAGAAAAAATGAAAAGTCACGTCAGTCAATCCCGCGGGGCTGCGCTGGCATTCCACGGGGACTCTCGTCTCCGCTGCTCCCCTCACCTGTCTCCTCAGGTTCTGGGGCGCGATGAGCTGCAGGTTCTCCAGGTGGGAGTGGAAGAGCTGGCTGCGCAGCAGGGGGACCCCGAGACGACGCTCCACGATGTACCCCACTGTGCAGTCATCGGGCAAGCGAATGAGATCCGAGGTGAGGCTGAACCGACCCCCACTGAACACCAGAGACACAGAGACACAGAGACACAGAGACACTGCCGTCAACTCAATACAGAGACACTGAGACACTGCCATCAACTCAATACAGAGACACAGAGACACAGAGACACTGCCGTCAACTCAATACAGAGACACAGAGACATAGAGACACTGCCGTCAACTCAATACAGAGACACAGAGACACAGAGACACTGCCACACAACACTGCCCGTCAACTCAATATCAACTCAGACAGAGACAGAGACACAGAGACAATGCCGTCAACTCAATACAGAGACACAGAGACACAGAGAACAATACAGAGACACAGAGACACTGCCGTCAACTCAATACAGAGACACAGAGACACTGCCGTCAACTCAATACAGAGACACAGAGACACTGCCATCAACTCAATACAGGGACACAGACAGGAGACACTGGGACAATACAGAGACACAGAGACTAAACCGTCAACTCAATACAGAGACACAGAGACACTGCCGGGGAGACACTGGTGGGAGAGAGGAGAGAGAGAGGGGGAGGGGTTGAGAGAGAGGAACTCAATAGAGAGAGAGGGAGACACTGCCGTCAGACAGAGACACAGGAGAGAGGGTGGTTGAGAGAGAGGATGGGTTGGAGAGAGAGAGGGAGAGAGGAGGAGGGTTGGAGAGAGGAGAGGGGAGAGAGGGAGGGGTTGGAGAGAGGAGGGGGAGAGGACGGGAGAGAGAGGAGGTGGGAGAGAGGAGGGGAAAGAGGGGAGGGGTGGAGAGAGGAGATGGGAGAGAGGGAGAGGGGAGAGGAGGGGGAGAGGGGAGAGAGAGGAGAGGGGAGAGAGGGGAGAGGGGAGAGAGAGGGGAGGAGGGAGAGAGGAGGGGGAGAGGGGGGGGAGAGGGAGGGGAGAGGAGAGGGGAGAGAGAGGGAGGGGGGGAGAGAGGAGAGGGGAGAGAGAGGGAGGGGTTGGAGAGAGGAGACAGGAGAGAGAGGGAGGGGTTGGAGAGAGAGAGGGGGAGGAGACAGGAGAGAGAGGGAGGGGTGGGAGAGAGGAGGGGGGAGAGAGGGGGGGGGAGAGAGGAGGGGGGAGAGAGGGAGGCGTTGGAGAGAGGAGAGATAGAGAGAGAGAGAGAGAGAAATTTGAATGTGATGTCACTTCACTCTGATACCTTGCCCATGGTTCCATCTTCTCTGCCAGCCTGCGACTCAAACAGAATCCGGCGCCCCCGGTGGCAAACCAGAAGAACACCGAGCGCTGGAACAGAGAGGAGGGGAGAGAGAGAGAGGAGAGAGGGAGGGTCAGGGGAGAGAGAGGAAGAGGGGGAGAGGGGGAAAGAGAGAGGGGGAGGGGAGAGGGGGGGAGAAGAGAGAGGGGAGGGAGGAGTGGTGGAGGGGGAGAGAGAGGAGAGGAGAGGGGAGAGAGAGGAGGGGAGAGAGAGAGAGAGGAGGGTCAGGGGAGAGAGGAGAGGGGGAGAGAGGGGAAAGAGGGGAGAGGGGGGGAGAGGGGAGAGAGGAGAGGGAGGAGAGAGGAGGAGAGACAAAGGGAGAGAGGAGGAGAGGGAGAGAGGGAAGAGAGAGAGAGGGAGGGAGGTGGTGGAGGGGGAGAGAGGAGAGGGGAGTGAGGGGAGAGAGGGGAGAGAGGGAGAGAGGGAGAGAGAGGGGGGAGAGGCAAAGGGGGAGAGAGGAGGGGAGGGGAGAGAGGGGAGAAGAGAGAGAGAGGGAGGGAGGTGGTGGAGGGGAGAGAGGGAGAGGGAGGAGGGGGATAAGAGGGAGAGAGATAGAGGAGAGGAAGAGAGGGGGGAGGAGAGGGGGAGAGAGAGTTTAGAATGCCTGCACAATAAAAAGGACCAGGCTTCAGAAATCATTTTTATTTTCTTGTCTGCAGTTATCGTGGGCGATTCTGAGTTCCTGATCATTTTTAAAACCTGCCTTTGAGAAGCTCGTCTGCAGAACCCTCACCGCTGGGCTCCGTCCTCTCTCCGATTCCACTGTAATGGTGTGACTGTGAATGTGGGCGGGGCTAGTGGAAAAGGGTGTCACGTGATTTGAATGGAATCAGGAAGGCGGTTCAGAACCCGCAGGTTTGGGTTCTCCAGCTCAAAGGAGCTTAAAAAACAGGTTTAGAGAAACATGGACACTGCACCGAAAACCAGCAGGGGAGGAAGGAAACATCCCTCAGACTTTTTTTTTTTTTAGACTGTTGCTGGTCTCTTGAATTGGGTTTAAATTATTTTGTCTAAAAAAAAAAAACTAAACATTTCTAAAAAATAAACAATTCATATTATCAGCCAATAGCTTGGTGATATAATCGAGCTGCTGTGGAACCTGAAGCTGCAGTAACAACACTCAGCCACCAGAGGGCACCAAACCGCCTTTAGAAACGCAAGCGGGCTGTAATGATGGTTTTGTTTTATTCACCAATTTTTTGTTTGATATTCACTGTTGGGGTGTGTGTTGGGGTTGGTGTGTGGGTTGGGGTTGGTGTGTTGGGGTTGGGGTTGGGGTTGGTGTGTGGGTTGGGGTTGGGGTTGGTGTGGGGTTGGGGTTGGGGTTGGGGTTGGTGTGGGGTTGGGGTTGGGGTTGGGGTGTGGGGTGTGGGTTGGGGTTGGGGTGGGGGTTGGGTTGGGGTTGGTGTGGGTTGGGGTTGTGTGGGGTTGGGGTTGGGGTTGGGGTGTGGGTTGGGGTTGGGGTTGGTGTTGGGGTTGGGGTTGGTGTGTGGGGTTGGGGTTGGGGTTGGGGTTGGTGTGTGGGTTGGGGTTGGTGTTGGGGTTGGTGTGTGGGGTTGGGGTTGGGGTTGGGGTTGGTGTGTGGGTTGGGGTTGGGGTGTGGGGTTGGTGTGGGTTGGGGTTGGGGTTGGGGGGGGTTGGGGTTGGGGTTGGTGTGGGGTTGGTGTGTGGGGTTGGGGTTGGGGTTGGGGTTGGTGGGGTTGGTGTGGGGTTGGGGTTGGGGTTGGGGTTGGTGTGTGGGGTTGGGGTTGGGGTGTGGGTTGGGGGTTGGGTTTGGGGTTGGGGTTGGGGTTTGGGGTTGGGGTTGGTGTGGGGTTGGGGTGTGGGTTGGGGTTGGGGTTGGTGTGGGGTTGGGGTTGGTTGTGTGGGCTGGGGTTGGGGTTGGGGGTGAGGGTTGGGGTTAGTTAGGGGCTGGGTGGGGGTTGGGGTTGGGGTTGGAGTTGGGAGTTGGGGGGTTGGGGTTGGTGTGTGGGTTTGGGTTGGGGTTGGGGTTGGGGTGTGGGTTGGGGTTGGGGTTGGGGGTTGGGTGGGTTGGGGTTGGGTGTGGGTTGGGGTGGGGTTGGGGGTTGGGGTGGGGTTGGGATTGGGGTTGGGGTTGGTGTGTGGGTTGGGGTGTGGGCTGGGGTTGGTGTGGGGGGGGTTGGGGTTGGGGTTGGGGTGTGGGTTGGGGTGGGGTTGGGGTTGGGGTTGGTGTGTGGGGGTTGCAGGGGTTGGGGTGTTCAGGCTGGGGTTGGGGAGGGGTGTGGGTTGGGAGTGAGAGAGGGTTGGGGTGAGGGAGGTGTGGGTTGGGGTTGGGGTTGGTGTGTGGAGAGGGGTTGGGGTTGGGGTGTGGGTTGGAGTTAGGCGTTGGTGTGAGGTGTGTGGGTTGGGGGATGGGATGAGGGAGAGATTGGGGTTGGTGTGTGGGTTAGGGGTGGGGTTGGGGTGTGGGTTGGGATGAGGGGTTGGGGTTGGGGTGTGGGTTGGGGGTTGGGGTTGGGGTGTGGGTTAGGTTGGGGTGAGGGGTTAGCGTTGCTCACTGTCTGGTTGTTGGGCTCACAAAGCCTCGAAGAGTCCCCTCCTCAGGCTGGGTTTCCCGTATCTCCATCCTTGGGGAAGGCAGCTCTAGAGAGGGAGGGAGTGGGAACATAGTTATCATCATCCATGTGACAGAACCACCTGAGAGAGAGAGAGAGGAGGGAGAGAGGGGAGGAGAGAGAGGGAGAGAAGAGACCAGACCTCTCTGTGCAACATCACAAAAGTTTGTTTTTTCATATGCTTTACCAGACCTCTCTGTGCTTTACAATGCTTCCCTATGCTTTATCAGACCTCTCTGTGCTTTACAATGCTTCACCAGACCTCTGTGCTTTTTACAATGGCTTCCTTTTACCAGACCTCTCTGTGCTTTTTTTTCAATGCTTCCCTATGCTTTACCAGACCTCTCTGTGCTTTTTCAATGCTTCCCTGTGCTTTACCAGACCTCTCTGTGCTTTACAATGCTTCCCTATGCTTTACCAGACCTCTCTGTGCTTTACAATTCTTACCTATGCTTCACCAGACCTCTCTGTGCTTTGCAATGCTTCCCTATGCTTCACCAGACGTCTCTGTGCTTTGCAAGGCTTCCCTGTTGAGAGTCACTCACTTTTTCTCGGACGCGATGAAGGCCTCGTACTCCGAAGCCATTTTGCAGGACAGGGCTTGGTGGCTGTGCTCGGAGGAGCAGTTTGTGACGATGAGATGAAAACCTGAACACAACACAGAGATCAACGCAGCAGGGTGAGGCGTGTGAGCATCACACCGAGAGGGTGTTTCGTTCTCTTGCACTCTTTCTATGACAGACCCCCCTCCTCCTCCTCTCTCCCCTCTCCCCGTACCTCAGTTTTACATCAGTCTCAAAATCACAAAGTACCAATCTGTAATCTTTTTTAATAGTAATAATGGATCTTGTCAGCGTCACCTCTTTACCTGCCTGCGCAAAGAACTACAGCTCCCATCATCCCTCGCTGTTACCACGATTGCGGAGGCATGCTGGGAGCTGCAGTTCTCACTCCTATTCTTTCAGCCCGCATCGTGGTTTTATTAAAAGGACCCACCTCTGGAGGTCAATTCTTCATCCTCCTCATCAGTAAAGATGTAGGTCTGCAAAGAAGAGAAGATTATATTATTAACTGTCTTTAAAGAGCTGAAGCATTTGATACCATAGCTTCCCCTCAGTGTAATACAGAACCATTGCAGTGCCGCTGTCTGTCTGTCTGCCATTGAAGATCATTGAGGGTATAGTTAGCACACTGTGGTCCCATTCTACCAGCCTCACCCCATTGTAGCTGCCCTATACTTGTGCTACCATTGCCCCTCAGTGTAATACAGAACCATTGCAGTGCCGCTGTCTGTCTGTCTGCCATTGAAGATCATTGAGGGTATAGTTAGCACACTGTGGTCCCATTCTACCAGCCTCGCCCCATTGTAACACCCCTATACTGGGGTGTGCTGATGAAGTGACCGGGTGGTGTGTGTGTGTGTGTGTGTGTGTGTGACTCTGAGTCACAGGGAACATGTTTTTTAGACAGAAGGGGTGTGGGTTGCGCTGGCTGGCTGTTTCTGTGTTGTTTTGTACTGGGGCAATATCCTGTATTAGAAATGTTGCTTCTGCATTGTGGTGAGCAGAGTGAAACTCTGTGGTGCAACTTCCTCTGTGCAGACACGCTACACACTTCATAGGAGGGGGTTATATATATATTTATTAATTCGATTTATATCCACACTATAACATGTCTCGAGCTGGTTTTGGTAGCGCAGTCACTTTGTGTTTTCAGGACCGTATTTCTCTATTATTTACACCACTGACCAACTTAAAACAATTATTCATTTTTTACAATCCCCAGAGAAAGAGATCCATTTGGTTAAAAAAACACACACACACACGCACACACACACTGAGATACACACACACACACACACACACACACTGAGACACTGACACACACACACACTGAAACACAAACACACACACACACACACACACACTGAGACACACACACAGAGATACACACACAGTCACAGACACACACACACTCACAAACACAGACACACACACACACACACACACACACACTGACACACACACACAAACACAGACACACACACACACACAGAGACACACACACTGAGACACACACTGACACACACAAACACACACACACACACACAGAGACACACACACACACACACACTGACACACACTCAAACAGACAGAGACACACACACACTGACACACACAAACACAGACAGAGACACACACACACACACTGACACACACACAAACAGACAGAGACACACACACACACACTCAGAGACACTCACACACACACTGACACACTCACAGACAGAGACACACACACACACTCAGAGACACTCACACACACACTGACACACACACACACACACACACACACACACACACACACACACACACACACACTGACACACACACACACACACACTGACACACACTCACACACAGACAGACACACACACACACACTCAGAGACACACTGACACACACACACAAACAGAGACACACACTCACAGACAGAGACACACACTCACACACACACACACACTCAGAGACACACACACTCACAGACACACACACACACAGACACACTCACACACATCACACACACACTTCACAGACACACACACAGACACACACACACTGAGATACTGAGACACACACACAGACACACACACAAACACACTCACACACACTGACACACACTCAAACACAGACAGAGACACACACACCAAATCTTTTGAAAATGGGTATGGAGTTGTTTAATTTTAATAACTATATAACAGCGCTAATAAACACACTGATAAACAATATCACATTTGCCAACTTCTCCAGACTAACCAACTGAGCTGGTGACGTACAAGAATTCCATATGAGAGAGACAACAGATTATTATTATTATTATTATTTTTTATCGTGTATGTTATTTGGCCTTTTATACTTCAAACAAATACGTTACAAAGTTACGAAAAGTGGGCGAACTGCATTTGAAAGTGTATCCATTAATATCTTCATATTTAGAAACATTTACAAGTGGCAGGCTAGCGGCTTTCAGCATTTTAATATAACACCAAGCTAGCTCCAAATTAGTCAGTTAAATATAACTAAACCTTCGTCCCGATAAGCTTTCAGCTCTATCAGGTCAACCACAGCCTTGCAGTGCCGCATGTTATTATTAATAGCGGCGATGTTGATTCGCCATACTCTTGATAACTTCCCCGCACCAACGAGCACCAAGTGATGTCACTTCCGCCTCAGCGATGCAGCGTGCCGATGGAGTTTAACCGCATCCGCTACTCCGCTATTTCAGAGGGCTGGATCGCATCAATATCAGGGTCTAGCGCTGTATATTATAAAGACATTTCAGAGGGCTGGATCGCATCAATATCAGGGTCTAGCGCTGTATATTATAAAGACATTTCAGAGGGCTGGATCGCATCAATATCAGGGTCTGGCGCTGTATATTATAAAGACATTTCAGAGGGCTGGATCGCATCAATATCAGGGTCTAGCGCTGTATATTATAAAGACATTTCAGAGGGCTGGATCGCATCAATATCAGGGTCTAGCGCTGTATATTATAAAGACATTTCAGAGGGCTGGATCGCATCAATATCAGGGTCTAGCGCTGTATATTATAAAGACATTTCAGAGGGCTGGATCGCATCAATATCAGGGTCTAGCGCTGTATATTATAAAGACATTTCAGAGGGCTGGATCGCATCAATATCAGGGTCTAGCGCTGTATATTATAAAGACATTTCAGAGGGCTGGATCAATATCATCAATATCAGGGTCTAGGGTCGCTGTATATTATAAAGACATTTCAGAGGGCTGGATCGCATCAATATCAGGGTCTAGCGCTGTATATTATAAAGACATTTCAGAGGGCTGGATCGCATCAATATCAGGGTCTATCGCATCTGTATATTATAAAGACATTTCAGAGGGCTGGATCGCATCAATATCAGGGTCTAGCTGCTATTATAAAGTTTCAGAGGGCTGGATATTAAAAGACATTTCAAGACATTTCAGAGGGCTGGATCGCATCAATATCAATATCCTCTATATTATAAAGACATTTCAGGGGCTGGATCCATCAATATCAGGGTCTGCTTATTATAAAGACATTTCAGAGGGCTGGATGCTTCCCTATCAATATCAGGGTCTAGCGCTGTATATTATAAAGACATTTCAGAGGGCTGGATCGCATCAATATCAGGGTCTAGCTGTATATTATAAAGACATTTCAGAGGGCTGGATATTATAAAGATCAATCATCAGGGTTCAGCGCTGTATATTATAAAGACATTTCAGAGGGCTGGATCGCATCAATATCAGGGTCTAGCCATTTCAGAGGGCTGGATCGCATAATATCAGGGTCTCTGTAAAGACATTTCAGAGGGCTGGATCGCATCAATATCAATATCAGACCTCTGTGCTATTTATAAAGACATTTCAGAGGGCTGGATACCATCAATATCAGGGTCTATGTGCTTTATAATATAAAGACATTTCAGATGGCTGGATACCAATATCAGGGTCTCTGTGCTTTAAAGACAATGCTGGATCGCATCCTCATATTATAAAGACATTTCAAGGGCTGGATCCCAATATCAGGGTCTACGCTGTATATTATAAAGACATTTCAATGGGCTTCCATCAATATCTTCTAAACACCTTATAAAGACATTTCACAATGGATTCTCAATATCAGGGTCTAGCTGTTACCATGTGTTTCTGTGGGTCTTTTTATATGCTTCAATATCTATGCTGTATACCATAAAGACCTTTCAACTGGGTTTCGATCAATGCTTCTAGCCTATATTATAAAGACTTTTCAGAGGGCATCGATCCTCTCTGGGTCTGTATATTATAAAGACATTTCAGAGGGCTGGATCCCATCAATATTTACCTGTACCTTATGGCAACCAGGCTTTCAGAGGGCTGGATCGCTTTATATTATAAAGACATTTCAGAGGGCTGGATCCTATGCATCAATTACAAGACCTCTATCAGGGTCTAGCTTTATATTATAAAGACATTTCAGAGGGCTTCCCATCAATATCAGGGTCTACGCATATTATAAAGACCTTTCAGAGGGCTGTCGCTTTACAATGCTTCCCATGCTACCAGGGTCTCTGTGCTTTTATAATTTCAATTCTCAATATCAGGGTTTTACCACACCTGGATTCAATAATGCTTTACAATATCAGGGTTATACAATAAAGACATTCCTATGTTTAACCAGACCTCTCTGATGTGACGCTTTAGAGGGACCTCTCTGTGCTCCTGCTTCCTATGCTTTACTCCTCTCTGTGCTTTACAATGCTTCCCTATGTTTTACCAGACCTCTCTGTGCTTTAAATGCTTCCCTATGCTTTACCAGACCTCTGTGTTTTACAATGCTTCCCTATGCTTTACCAGACCTCTCTGTGCTTTTATATGCTTCCCAGTGCTTTACCAATACCTATCTGTGTGTGTGTGCTTTACAACCTGTGTTCCCTATGCTTTACCAGACCTCTCTGTGCTTTACAATGCTTCCCTATGTTTACCAGACCTCTCTGTGCTTTTACAATGCTTCCCTATGCTTTTACCAGACCTCTGTGTGTTACAATGCTTCCCTATGCTTTACCAGACCTCTCTGTGCTTTACAATGCTTCCCTATGCTTTACCAGACCTCTCCGTGCTTTACAATGCTTCCCTATGCCTTAGCTTTCGCTGTGCTGTATCACACTGTGCTTTTACTGTAGGGTAAACAGGGCAACAGACAGTCATTAGCACTGTAGTGTGACTGTGATGTGTTTAAGAAATATTTTTATAACTAGAATTGCCAGACTGCGACTCAACACGAAACTGGGTTTAGAGGAAGCAAGTTTTTTTGGTTTTCTTGCAGAGCGGAAGTGTGTCTGCGAGATCACAGATGAAGCGCGGATAGAACAGGAAGCTGGCAACGCGGCTTCGCTTTTATACAGAGAGACGAGAGAAGCAGCACCATGGCAACGCAACAAAAACAACAGCAAGACGACCTGCCAGAGTCTTAGAGAACGAACGCTGAAACCGTGTCGCTTTACTATCTACTTAATAATGTTTTCAATTCAATTCTATGGTGCTTTATTGACACGACTTACAATAGCAGGTGTTGCCAAAGCAGTTATACAATACATACATGTGTATGTATAGTGCATCATAAAGACTGCTGATGTGACGCTGGAGAGGGAACTCGCTGCGATCCTGCCTCGCTGCCTCCTCCTTCATCTTGTATTCTAGCAGTGTTATGATTTGCATTTGCTGTAAACCACACTGTGTTTCAATATGAAGGTTGCATTGTAACCCTGTCTCTCCTCTGTGTTAGCTGTGTGGATAAAATCAAGGGATAAAAAATAAATATCTGTGTGTGTTTAAACAAATAAATATCTGTGTGTGTGTGTCAGTGTGTGTGTGTGTGTGTAAAGGTGTGTGTCTGTGTGTGTGTATATTGTCCATGTGTGTCAGTGTGTGTGGGTCAGTGTTTATATGTGTGTGTGTGTGTGTCAGTGTGTGTGTGTGTGTGTGTGTGTGTGTGTGTGTGTGTGTGTGTGTGTGTGTGTGTGTGTGTGTCAGTGTGTGTGTCACTGTGTGTGTGTGTGTGTGTCAGTGTGTGTGTGTGTGTGTGTGTGTGTGTGTGTGTGTGTGTGTGTGTCAGTGTGTGTGTGTGTGCCCTCCCTTGTGTGTGTGTGTGTGTGTGTGTGTGTGTGTCAGTGTGTCACCTCTGTGTCAGTGTGTTAGTATGTGCCTCAGTGTGTGTGTCCCCTTGTGTGTGTGTGTGTGTGTCTTTGTGTGTGTGTGTGTGTGTGTGTGTGTGTGTAATAGTGTGTGTCCCTCCCTGTGTGTGTCAGTGTGTGTGTGTCTGTGTGTCTCAGTGTGTGTGCGTCAGTGTGTGTGTGTGTCTTGTAGATAATTATTAAAACAGTGAGTTTTCAGTTTCTCAGTGACTTCATGAAGTATTTCTAATGCTTGACTGATGAGTTTCCTGTTGGATCCTGTGATCCTTGTATAGAGAGCTGTGTGCCGTTCTTGAATTATCTGTTCTCCCCCCTTATTAGTATATAATATATATATGCATATATTTCTTTAAAAAAGATATATATAAAAAAATGTCAATTTTTAAGGCACTAGAAGCATTATCACTGGTCCTCCCTTTAAAGGAGCGCTGACCATCTTTAAAATCCATTCTCTCACCTCTTATTAGCTTTATTAACAGTATCTTCCTCCCTTTAAAGGGGCGCCATCTTTATTTTTAAAATCCATTCTCTCACCTCTTATTAGCTTTATTAACAGTATCGCTGGTCCCTCCCTTTAAAGGAGCGCTGACCATCTTTAAAATCCATTCTCTCACCTCTTATTAGCTTTATTAACAGTATCGCTGGTCCCTGGTCCATCTTTAAAATCCTTTAAAGGGCGCTGCCCCTCCCTTTAAAGACCATCTTTAAAATCCATTCTCTCCCTCTTATTAGCTTTATTAACAGTATCGCTGGTCCCCTCCTTTAAAAGGGGCGCTGACCAGCTTTAAACCCCATTGTCGCTCTCGTGGTTCGCCTGTCACAAAGGCGCGCACCACCCCTCAATGGATTTTTTTTTTTTTTTTAATAATAATAATAATAATACCCGTATGTAACGGATTGATTCGGTACTTACGTGATCACGTGTCCTTGAAATCCACGTATCCAACAGCAACGACAGCCGCGCTCTGTGAAACTTTCGCGTCGTTTTGACGGCGATGAAAATGTCTTTCAGCTGAAGCGACGGGACGGGGTCTCTTATAATGACCGGCTTCGCTCCGACAGCAGTGAAGAACCGGCTCGTTTTGTCGGTGACATCCCGCTCCACGTTGCCCGGGTTACGGTTTAAAGTTCTGAGCGAGGGCAGCCGGAGTTCGGCGCCGTCCAGCGGCGGCTGTTCCACGGAGCTCCCCGGCTTGGGACGCTCTAAACTCGGCTGGGGATCCAATCTGGACCCGCTCGGCGCTCCGGGGCGCCCCGCGTTCATAGTCACCCCTTAATTTCCTGTCGAGTCCGGCGTTGTAAATCCACAAAAACGAGGAGGAAACAGGCGAGGGTAGCTCCGGAGAGAGCGAGTAAAACCTTCCTCAGTAACATCCTGTACACAATAACGCTTCTTTCACACAAAAAATCCCCAACGACATTTATATATATATTAATATATTTATTATAGGATTATATTATATTAAATATGATATATTATTAGCCTACCCTTTACCGTTATATATCATTTTCGTTATAGATATCAATTCACATATTTTTTTTTTCAGTTCTTTAAGATAAATCACCGAGAATTGAGTCAGACTTTCACAATCTATACCTGAGCAGGCCTCTGTGATTATTTCCCCCACATTTCTTTATATTGTTAAAATACCAGCAAACAGTTCAACAGCCTATTAAAGCCTTGAATAAAAATATATGTTATTCTCGCCGGCTAGTCAACACGGTACGACTATTGTTATATATTCGTTATTATTAGGATAGGGTATCATTTTAATTCACGTTATTTTGTTGAGAATACTTGTTTTTAAAGTGTGTCCCTCAGTTGTATATTTTTGAAAAGATTATTATTATTATTTTTAATAATAATAAAGCCTAATTATAAATTTTATTAATCACGTAGGACTAATTATTATGTTTTACTTCAAGTGCAATTCACGTGCCACAGTGTGCGCGACAGAACAGCGCGCATTGTGTGTGTGTGTGTGTGTGTTTTGTTAGTTTAATAAAGTTTTTTTTAGTTACAAGTATGAATAACTATCGATTAAAGTGGAATCGATCAAATTACTGAAGCATCTTAGATATTCCAAGAATAATAATAATCATTTTAAAAAGTTATTTTATACAAAACGACACGCTAAAGGTCTGATCAGAAAATATATTATAAAAAGTTTAATTAAAAAAATATATGTATAATATGTATAATAATGTCCGTACAAATACAGAAAATAATACGATAATTTAAAACGCCTTCTTCAGATTCATCATTTTAAAGCCTCGTTCACCAGTTGGGTTATATGTATAGGCATCTTCGGTAAAGAAATACGGCGTTCCTCTTTAGCGGAAATCAATATAATATATTAAAACGACCAGTAATGACACGTGAACTGGTTTCTCGGTGCGTGTCCGCTGCGCACTAAGCCACTTGGCACATTATTTTGACTTCTGTGTTTTTAGTTTCGAAAGAGTTCCTCTGAAACCACGCCCACGCCTCGCCTAATATGGCAGGACGGCCGTGACGTAGCAAAGTTTTTAGGAAGCCGGCGGACCAATAGCAAAACGAAAAGCTAAAAAGCTACAGGTGCAAAAATGAGCGAGAAGCAGTTAGTTAACCAAATAAATAAATACATTTTTTGTCATTTAAATACGAAGAGTGTTTTTTTTTTAAATAAAGGTATAATCCCACAGTAGTGACGTCAAAAACGACAATTCCTCTAGAGGAAAATATACTTGAACTTTGACCCATTCCTCCCCTCCCCTCCTCTCTTCTCCTCTCCTCTCCCCTACCTTCCTCTCTCTTCTCCTCTCCTCTCTCCCCCCTCTCCCATCTCCCTCCTCTCCTCTCTCCCCTCCCCTCTCTCTCTCCCCCCTCTCCCTCCCTCCCCTCCTCTCTCTCCCCTCTCCCCTGTCCCTCTCCTCCCCCCTCCCCCCCTCTCCCCTCTCTCTCTCCCCTCTCCCTCCTCCCCCCCCCTCTCTCCCCCCTCCTCCCTCTCTCTCTCCTCTCCTCCCTCCCCCTCTCTCTCTCCCCTCTCCCTCCTCTCTCTCTCCCTCCCTCCTGTCTCCTCTCTCTCCCTCCCTCTCCCCCCCTCTCTCCCCCCCTCCCCTCCCCTCTCCTCTCTCTCCCCCCTCCCCTCTCTCTCCTCTCCCCTCTCCCTCCCTCTCCCCTCTCCTCTCCTCCTCTCTCTTCCCTCCCCTCTCCCTCTCTCCCCTCTCTCCTCTCCTCCCCTCCCTCCTCCTCCCCTCTCTCTCTCCCTCCTCTCCTCTCCCTCTCCCCCTCCCCCTCCCCTCCTCTCTCTCCCCTCTCCCCTCTCTCTCTCCCTTCCCTCCCCCCTCCTCCTCTCCTCTCTCCCCCCTCCCCTCTCCCATCTCCTCCTCCTCTCTCCCCTCCTCTCTCTCTCTCCCCCTCCCTCCTCCTCTCTCCTCCCTCCTCTCCTCTCTCTCCCCTCCCTCCCCTCTCTCTCCTCTCCTCCCCTCTCTCTCCCCCCTCCTCTCCTCCCTCTCTCCCTCCCCTCCTCTCTCTCTCTCTCCTCCCTCCTCTCCCCTCCCCCTCTCTCCCCTCCCTCCCTCTCCTCCTCCCTCCCCTCCCTCTCTCCTCCTCTCTCCCCTCTCCCTCTCTCTCTCTCTCCCCCCCTCCTCTCTCTCTCTCTCCCTCCCTCCTCCCCTCTCCTCTCCCCTCCTTCCCTCCCCTGTCCCTCCCTCAGCTCCCTCTCTCTCCCACACCCTCTCCCCCTCCCTCCCTCCTCAGCTCCTCTCTCCCTCTCCACACTCTCCCCTCCCTCCCCTCCCTCCTCAGCTCCCTCTCCCTCCACCTCCCCTTCCCTCCCCTCCCTCCTCCTCCCTCTCTCTCCCTCCCCACACCCCTCCTTCTCTCCCAGTCCCCTCCTCAGCTCCCCTCCCCTCCCTCACTCTTCTTCCTCCCAGTCCCTCCTCAGCTCCCCTCCTCTCTCCCACTCCTCCCCTCCTCCCTCCTCAGTCCCTCCTCAGCTCCCCTCTCTGAGCCACTCTCTTTCCTCTCCCCCCTCTCTCTCCCCCTCCCTCCTCAGCTCCAGTCCTAGCCACACTGCTTCCCTCCCCAGTCCCTCCTCAGCTCCCCCAGAGCCACACTGCTTCCTCCCAGTCCCTCCTCAGCTCCGCTCCCCCCTCCACACTGCTTCCCCTCCCAGTCCCTCCTCAGCTCCCCCTCTCCCACACTGCTTCCTCCCAGTCCCTCCTCAGCTCCTCCCCTAGAGCCACACTGCTTCCCTCCCAGTCCCTCCTCAGCTCCGCTCCCTCCCTCCCACACTGCTTCCTCCCAGTCCCCTCCTCAGCAGCCCTCCCTCCTCTCCTCCCCTCAGAGCCACACTGCTTCCTCCCAGTCCCTCCTCAGCTCCACTAGAGCCACACTGCTTCCCTCCCAGTCCCTCCTCAGCTCCGCTAGAGCCACACTGCTTCCCTCCCAGTCCCTCCTCAGCTCCGCCCTCCTCTCCACACTGCTTCCCTCCCAGTCCTCTCCTCAGCTCCGCTCCCCTCCCCACTCTGCTTCCTCCCAGTCCCTCCTCAGCTCCACTAGAGCCACTGCTTCCTCCCAGTCCCTCCTCAGCTCCGCTGTTAGAGCCACACTGCTTCCTCCCAGTCCCTCCTCAGCTCCGCTCTCTCTCCACACTGCTTCCTCCCAGTCCCTCCTCAGCTCCGCTAGAGCCACACTGCTTCCTCCCAGTCCCTCCTCAGCTCCGCTAGAGCCACACTGCTTCCCTCCCAGTCCCTCCTCAGCTCCCTCTCTCTCCCTCCACGCTGCTTCCCTCCCAGTCCCTCCTCAGCTCCGCTAGAGCCACGCTGCTTCCTCCCAGTCCTCCTCAGCTCCAATTTAGAGCCATGCTGCTTCCTCCCAGTCCTCCTCAGCTCCGCTCCAAATAAAGCCACACTGCTTCCTCCCAGTCCCTCCTCAGCTCCGCTAGAGCCACACTGCTTCCTCCCAGTCCCTCCTCAGCTCCGCTCCGCCACACACTGCTTCCCTCCCAGTCCCTCCTCAGCTCCGCTGAAGCCACACTGCTTCCTCCCAGTCCCTCCTCAGCTCCGCTAGAGCCACACTGCTTCCCTCCCAGCCCCTCCTCAGTCCCTCCTCAGCCCTCCTGGTAGAATGCCACCAGTGTGCTAACTATCCCTCCCAGTCCCTCCTCAGGCTCCAGACAGACAGCCACACTGCAATGGTTCTGTAGTCCCTCCTCAGCTCCGGCTAGAGCCCTCCCAGGGCCCTCCAAGTCCCTCCTGAGAGGCTGGTAGAATGGGACCAGTGTGCTAACTATACCCTCAATGATCTTCAATGGC
>CM072692.1:3985433-4022933 GCA_036884735.1 Huso huso
CTCAGTCCTCTCCTCTCTCCACCCACCTCTCTGTCTCTCTCCTCTCCTCTCCCCCTCCTCTCTCTCCACCCACACCACACTGTGTCTCTCCCTCTCAGTCCCCTCCTCCCCTCCTCTCAGTCCTCTCTCCTCTCCACCCTCCCACTCAGTCCCTCTCTCCTCTCAGTCCCTCAGTCCTCTCCTCTCCTCTCAGTCCTCTCTCCTCTCAGTCCCTCCTCTCCTCAGTCCTCTCCCTCTCTCAGTCCCTCTCCTCTCAGTCCCTCCTCTCCTCTCTCCACCCCCACCTCTCTCTCTCAGTCCCTCCTCTCCTCTCTCAGTCCTCTCTCCTCTCTCCTCTCCCCTCTCTCTCAGTCCTCTCCTCTCTCCTCGCTCTCCCCCCACACCACTCTGTCTCTCTCCTCTCCTCTCAGTCCCCTCTCTCTCTCTCAGTCCCTCTCCCACTCCACCTCTCTCTCTCCTCTCAGTCCCCTCCTCTCCTCTCTCTCAGTCCTCTCTCCTCTCAGTCCCCTCCTCTCCTCTCTGTCCTCTCTCCTCTCTCAGTCCCCTCCTCTCTCTCCTCGCTCTCCCCCCACACCACACTGTCTCTCTCCTCCTCCTCTCTCAGTCCTCTCTCCTCTCCTCTCAGTCCCCTCCCCTCCTCTCAGTCCCCTCTCCTATCTCAGTCCCCTCCTCCTCTCCTCTCCTTGCTCTCCACCCACACCATGCTCTCTCCTCTCCTCTCCTCTTAGTCTCCTCCACTCCTCTCCTCGCTCTCCACCCACACCACGCTCTCTCCTCTCCTCTCCTCGCTCTCCACCCACCCACCACTCTCTCTCCTCTCCTCTCTCCTCTCTCAGTCCCCTCCTCCTCTCCTCTCCTCGCTCTCCACCCCCATGTCTCTCTCCTCTCCTCTCTCCCTCTCCTCTCTCAGTCCTCTCTCCTCCCTCCTCCCTCCTCCTCTCAGTCCTCTCTCCTATCTCAGTCCCCTCCTCCTCTCCTCTCCTCGCTCTCCACCCACACCACTCTCTCCTCTCCTCTCTCTCAGTCCCCTCCTCCTCTCCTCTCCTCGCTCTCCACCCACACCACGCTGTCTCTCTGGTCTCTCAGTATGCGCTCCCTCACGACTCTGGTCAGCTCGTCCGCGCTGGACCAGGCCTCAGTCCCCAGGCTGGAGTAGCGCAGGGGCAGGCTCTCCAGCAGCTGCTCTTCGGCCCGGCACAGCGACAGGATCCCAGCCTCCTCGTCTGGGCAGTGGGGCCCGCGCAGCAGCTTCCTGTGAGGAGACGAGAGAGAGAATCAGAACAGGTGTGTGGGTTGGGGTTGGGGTGTGGGTTGGGGTTGGTGTGTGGGTTGGTGTTGGGGTGTGGGTTGGGGTTGTGGGTTGGGGTTGGTGTGTGGGTTGGGGTTGGGGTTGGGGTTGGGGTTGGGGTTGGGTTGGGGTTGGGGTTGGGGTTGGGGTTGGGTTGGGGTTGGGGTGTGGTTGGGTGTTGGGGTTGGGGTGTGGGTTGGGGTTGGTGTGTGGGTTGGGGTTGGTGTGTGGGTTGGGGTTGGGGTTGGGGTTGGGGTTGGGGTTGGTGTGTTGGTTGGGGTTGGGGTTGGTGTGTGGGTTTGGGTTGGGGTTGGTGTGTTGGGTTGGGGTTGGGGTTGGGGTTGGGTTGGGGTTGGTGTGTGGGTTGGGGTTGGTGTGTGGGTTGGGGTTGGGGTTGGTGTTGGGTTGGGGTTGGGGTTGGTTGGGGTTGGGGTTGGGGTTGGGGTTGGGGTGTGGGTTGGGGTTGGTGTGTGGGTTGGGGTTGGTGTGGGGGTTGGGGTTGGGGTTGGGGTTGGGGTTGGTGTGTGGGTTGGGGTTGGGGTGGGGGTTGGGGTTGGTGTTGGGTTGGGGTGGGTTGGGGTTGGGGTTGGGGTGTGGGTTGGGGTTGGGGTTGGTGTGTGGGTTGGGGTTGGGTTGGTTGGGGTTGGGGTTGGGGTTGGGATTGGGGTTGGGGTGTTGGGGTTGGGATGGGGGTTTAGGGTTGGGGTTGGGGTTGGGGTTGGTGTGTGGGTTGGGGTGGGTGTTGGGGTTGGGTGTGGGTTGGGGTTGGGGTTGGTTGGGGTTGGTGTGGGGTTGGGGTTGGTGGGTTGGGGTTGGGGTTGGGGTTGGGTTGGGGTTGGGTTGGGGTTGGGGTTGGGTTGGGGTTGGGGTTGGGGTTGGTGTTGTTGGGTTGGGGTTGGGGTTGGGGTTGGTGTTGGGTTGGGGTTGGGGTTGGGGTTGGGGTTGGGTGTGGGTTGGGGTTGGGGTTGGGGTGTTGGGGTTGGGGTTGGGGTTGGGGTGTGGGTTGGGGTTGGGTTGGGGTTGGGTTGGGGTTGGGGTTGGTGTGTGGGTTGGGGTTGGGGTTGGGGGTTGGGGTTGGGGTTGGGGTTGGTGTGTGGGTTGGGGTTGGTGTGGGTTGGGGTTGGGGTGTGGGTTGGGGTTGGGGTTTGGTTGGGGGGGTTGGGGTGTGGGTTGGGGTTGGTGTGTGGGTTGGGGTTGGTGTGTGGGTTGGGTGTGGGTTGGGGTGTGGGTTGGGGTTGGGGTGTGGGTTGGGGTTGGGTTGGGTTGGGGTTTGGGTTGGTGTGTGGGTTGGGGTTGGGGTTGGGGTGTGGGGTGGGGTTGGGGTTGGGGTTGGGGTTGGGGTTGTGGGTTGGGTTGGGGTTGGGGTGTGGGTTGGGGTTGGTGTGTGGGTTGGGGTTGGGTTGGTGTGTGGGTTGGGGTTGGGGTTGGTGTGTGGGGTTGGGGTTGGGGTTGGGGTTGGGGTTGGGGTTGGGGTTGTGTGTGGGTTGGGGTTGGGGTTGGGGTTGGTGTGTGGGTTGGGGTTGGGGTTGGTGTGTGGTTTGGGGTTGGGGTTGGTGTGGGTTGGGGTTGGTGTGTGGGTTGGTGTGTGGGTTGGGGAGTGGGGTGGGGGTGGGGATGGGGATGGAGTTGGGGTTGGGGTGTGGGTTTGGGTGTGGGGTACCTGAGTCTCTTGATGCTCCTTTCTCTGGGAGGGATGTGGATCACGAGGGGGTAGATGTGGTTTCGGATCAGAGGCTCCACACAGTGGATGCTGAGCTCCAGCAGACAGTGCTGCCCCTGAACACAGAGCAGCAAAAACACTTCAGCACAGCCTGGGGCTCCACACTGTCAGCATGACACTGAAGACACAGAGAGAGACTTCTAGTGGAAACGTTTGCCATTGAATTTACACTGAAGACGCTGAGAAAGACTTCTAGTGGAAACGTTTGCCATTGAATTTACACTGAAGACGCTGAGAAAGACTTCTAGAGGAAACGTTTGCCATTGAATTTACACTGAAGACACTGAGAGAGACTTCTAGAGGAAATGTTTGCCATTGAATTTACACTGAAGACACTGAGAGAGACTTCTAGTGGAAACGTTTGCCATTGAATTTACACTGAAGACACTGAGAGAGACTTCTAGTGGAAACGTTTGCCATTGAATTGACTCTGGAGACTCAGAGAGACTTGCAGTTCGCTCCAGTGTTTCTGGGTCGCCGTGTCGAGTTCTGGCAGTGCAGGATGGGATACCTGGCTCATGACTTCCTGAATGGACTCCAGTCTGATTCCCTGATCCGACGCTCCCAACAGGAAGATTCTGGAGTCCCTCTGATCGGCTTCAGAGAGCGGCTCTGCAACGAGACACGACAACCACTGAGACACAGAGAGACACACACCGAGACACACACACACCGAGACACACACGCACTGAGACACAGAGAGACACTGAGACACACACACACCGAGACACACACACCGAGACACACACTGAGACACAGAGAGACACCGAGACACACACACGGAGACACACACTGAGACACACACACCGAGACACACACTGAGACACAGAGAGACACCGAGACACACACACGGAGACACACACTGAGACACACACACCGAGACACACACTGAGACACAGAGACACAGACACACACACGGAGACACACACTGAGACACACACACCGAGACACACACTGAGACACAGAGAGACACCGAGACACACACGGAGACACACACTGAGACACACACACCGAGACATACACACTGACACACACACTGAGAAACACACACCGAGACACAGAGAGACACACCGAGATACACACACCGAGACACAGAGAGACACACTGAGATACACACACTGAGACACACACACCGAGACACACACTGAGATACACACACTGAGACACAGAGACACATACACTGAGACACACACTGAAACACAGAGAGACACACACACTGACACACAAACACACACACATACAAAGACATACACACACACTCTCACTCCCTCTCTGACACTCTGACACTCTCACCCTCTCCCTCACACTCACTCCCTCTCTCACACTCTCTCTCTCACACTCTCTCTCTCTCTCCCACTCTCTCCCACTCACTCCCTCTCTCCCTCTCACTCCTCCCTCTCTCCACCTCTCCCCTCTCACACTCTCACTCCCTCTCTCCCACTCACACTCCCTCTCGCACTCTCTTACACTCTCACTACCTCTCTCCCTCTCACACTTTCTCCCTCTCTCTCTCTCTCTCTCTCTCTCTCTCTCTCTCTCTCTCTCTCTCTCTCTCTGGTACCTGGGTGGCAGGTGTTGAACTCGAGTCCCGAGCTGGCGGGCTGCAGCAGCCTCTCGATCAGCCCTCGGGACAGCAGGTAGGGAGAGAAGATGACCGGCCGCTTGAACTGGACCGGGACGGGCTGGACCAGGCTGTAAGGGGACAGACTGTCCTCATGACCTGAGACAGAGACACAGCACAACTTAACACACTGAGAGAAGAGTCCCATAGGACAAGCACAGTGTGATACAACACAGTGAGATTCAGCACAGTGTGATACAGCACAGTGTGACACAGCACAATGTGATACAGCACAGTGTGATACAGCACAGTGTGATACAGCAGTGTGATACAGCACAGTGTGACAGTGTGATACAGCACAGTGTGATACAGCACAGTGTGATACAGCAGTGTGACACAGCACAGTGTGATACAGCACAGTGTGATACAGCAGTGTGATACAGCACAGTGTGATACAGCACAGTGTGATACAGCAGTGTGATACAGCACAGTGTGATACAGCACAGTGTGATACAGCACAGTGTGACACAGCACAGTGTGATACAGCAGTGTGATACAGCACAGTGTGATACAGCACAGTGTGATACAGCACGTGTGATACAGCACAGTGTGACACAGGCACAGTGTGATACAGCACAGTGTGGACAGCATTGTGAAACAGCACAGTGTGAGCAGTGTGATACAGCACAGTGTGATACAGCAGTGTGATACAGCACAGTCTGATACAGCACAGTGTAATACAGCACAGTGTGATAAAGCACAGTAAAGCATGTGTGACAAGCACAGGGTCTGGTAATGGCACAGGAACATTGTAAAGCACAGAGAAACTGGTAAAGCATAGGGAAGGAAGCATTGTAAAGCACAGAGAGGGTCTGGTAAAGCACAGGAAAGCATTGTAAAGCTTCACCAGAGAGGTCTGGTAAAGCATAGGGAAAACATTGTAAAGCACAGAGGTCTGGTAAACATAGGGAAGCATTGTAAAGCACAGAGAGGTCTGGTAAAGCATAGGGAAGCATTGCAAAAAACACTGTAAACTATGGTCAATTCACAGGGTACAGTGAGCAATGGAGCAGGAACATAACAATATTAACTGCAATGAAACTTTGACTCACGGGGACTGAGGGTGTAGACCAGGCGAGGGGAGGAGCCTAAACTGCGACAGCTGGGAGGGACCGCCTTCACCAGCCGCACGCGCTCAGTAGACTTCTTCACCAGCTGTGGAAGAGAGAGAGAGAAATCAGTGAGGAAAACCCAGAACCACAGCACAGTGTAATACAGAATGGTGAGACACATAGGGGAGCATTGTAAAGCACAGAGAGGTCTGGTAAAGCATAGGGAAGCATTGTAAAGCACAGAGAGGTCTGGTAAAGCATAGGGAAGCATTGTAAAGCACAGAGGTCTGGTAAAGCATAGGAAGCATTGTAAAAGCACAGAGAGGTCTGGTAAAGCATAGGGAAGCATTGTAAAGCACAGAGAGGTCTGGTAAAGCATAGAGAAGCATTGTAAAGCACAGAGAGGTCTGGTAAAGCATAGGGAAGCATTGTAAAGCACAGAGAGGTCTGGTAAAGCATAGGGAAGCATTGTAAAGCACAGAGGTCTGGTAAAGCATAGGGAAGCATTGTAAAAGCACAGAGAGGTCTGGTAAAGCATAGGGAAGCATTGTAAAAGCACAGAGAGGTCTGGTAAAGCATAGGGAAGCATTGTAAAAAGCACAGAGAGGTCTGGTAAAGCATAGGAAGCATTGTGAAGCACAGAGAGGTCTGGTAAAGCATAGGAAGCATTGTAAAAGCACAGAGAGGTCTGGTAAAGCATAGGGAAGCATTGTAAAGCACAGAGTGGTCTGGTAAAGCATAGGGAAGCATTGTAAAGCACAGAGAGGTCTGGTAAAGCATATTGAAAATACAATATAAAATCCTGTACAGAACTACAGCAGCTACCCAACACAGTGTCTCTATAAAGTATTCTTTTTTACTTGCCTTGTTTTTCAAATCTTTTCTCTCCAGAGCTAAAGTACGAAGCCGGACCAAAAACAGCTGCTGAGCTCTAGAGAGGAGAAGAGAAAGAAAGAAAGAAAGAAAACACCTTTTCACATCGTTTCCATCTCTGAACAAGACTCCCATCGCACGGCAGTCTGAAGCAAAGCCGTCCTTCCCTCACCTTTACGATCTCGCCACGGCGGCAATAAATAAATAAATAAATAAATAGCCCGGTTGTAAAGGTGAGGGGAGGACAGCTTTTCTGATTTTGAAAATCAACAATAGGTTAACTAACGAATGCATTGATTTAATGCCTGCCGGTCAATAAATACTTCTTAAAGGCAATTACGCGCACGAGTGTCGGCCACTCCCCTTTTATACAGCAGGCCAATGAAATTCCCCTTTATTTTAACAGCTATTTTAAATGCATTGTGTTGTCTGAATTCTGATGGTTAGGGCTCTGAATGCAGAATCCTTCATGTTTTGACTGGTGATATCTGAGACAAAAACACAGGGCTGGGAATCAGACTCCTATCGCACAGCAGTGTGATCCATTCCAGGTTTTACTGCTACCAGCTTGATCAGCCCCCAGTGTGTCTAGCTAACAAGCTCAGGTGTGTCTTATTATTAAACTCCTAGTGAAACCAGGACTGGATCACACTGCTGTGCAGCGGGAGTCTGATTCCCAGCCCTGTAGAAACTATCACGATCTTCACAAAGATAGTTACCTGGTATAGTTTGGTACAGTACCGCTGTCCAGACTGCTCTTTGAGGTCGGGTCCACTCTGCTACAGAACCACTGGTACCGGCCCTGGTAGACCGTGTCCACCACGTGAATGATGTCATCGCAGCGCACCTCCATGGAGTGGCAGTCAGAGCGCCCCCTAATGTCCAGATTGACCCTCACATAGAAGGAGTCCGCATTGCCTCTGCTCTGCAGGTCCTGACACAGCTCCCTGTAACCTGAATGTGAATTTACACTGAAGACGCTGAGAGAGACTTCTAGTGGAAACGTTTGCCATTGAATTTACACTGAAGACGCTGAGAAAGACTTCTAGTGGAAACGTTTGCCATTGAATTTACACTGAAGACGCTGAGAGAGACTTCTAGTGGAAACGTTTGCCATTGAATTTACACACTGAAGACTGAAGAGACTTCTAGTGAAACGTTTGCCATTGAATTTTACACTGAAGACGCTGAGAAAGACTTCTACTGGAAACGTTTGCCATTGAATTTACACTGAAGACGCTGAGAGAGACTTCTAGTGGAAACATTTGCCATTGAATTTACACTGAAGACGCTGAGAAAGACTTCTAGAGGAAACGTTTGCCGTTGAATTTACACTGAAGACGCTGAGAAAGACTTCTAGTGGAAACGTTTGCCATTGAATTGACAGTGAAGACGCTGAGAAAGGGCTATCTGTGCTGTGCCTTGCCTTGTTGTGTTTGAATTTCAGGGACTTCTAGGGCTCCGCCCACCCCTGCAGGCTGAAGAAAGACTTTTAGTGCAAGAATTTACACTCAAACCTCTCCACCCATCAACAGCTTAGAGAGAGAGAGAGAGAGGAGAGGGGAGAGAGAGAGAAAGAGGGGAGGGAGAGACGGAGAGAGGAGGGGGGCAGAGGGAGGGGGAGAGGGAGAGGGGAGGGAGAGAGGGGAGGGGAGGGGAGACCCATCAGAGGGGAGAGGGGGGAGAGAGGAGAGGAGAGGGGAGGGAGAGGGGGAGAGAGGAGAGGGAGGAGGAGGAGAGGAGAGGGAGAGGAGAGAGATGAGAGGGGAGGGGGAGGGAGAGAGAAGGGGAGAGGGGGAGGGAGAGGGAGAGGGGAGGAGGGAGAGGGAGAGAGAGAGAGAGAGGGGAGAGGGACAGGGAGAGGGAGAGAGGGAGAGGGGAGGGAGAGAGAGGTAGAGGGAGAGAGGAGAGAGGGAGAGAGGGAGGGGGAGAGGGACAGGAGGAGGAGAGCAGGAGAGGGTAGAGAGGGGGAGAGGGAGAGAGAGACATATTGTTATTTTTCGATTCTCATATATAGCAGTGAATCTGTCCAGTTGACCCCCTGACCCCTGTCTTCTCACTAACAGAAGTGTCCAAGTCTTAATGGGGCAGAGGTTTTAGCCCCATTCCTCACCTCCAGCAGCTGACACCCCTCTTTCAGGCCGCACTGCTCCGCTCTCGAACCCTCCTTCACCCCGCTCACAAACACCCCTGTGCGGTTGCCCCCGACGATGGTGATGTCAGCGGCCAGACTCCCTTTCTGCAGCAGGGGGGCGGGGCCTGGATCCGTTGTGGGCGGAGCAACAGGACTGGGAGAGAAACACAGAGGGAGAGAAAGGTGCGTAAAACCGATTCAACCAAAACACAAAACGAAACGGTTTTGCGATGGTGCGCATTTACCATCGGAAGAGGTCTGGGGTGCTCACGGTTGGGGTGCTGAGATTCGGGGTGCTCAGATTTGGGGTGCAGGGAGCCTTCGGGATCGTAATCAAATCCGAAGGGAAGATCTGCGACCCGAAAGAGCTCCAGGACATGGAGAGAGGCGAGTCCGTGTGACCAGGCCCTGAGAGCGAGAGGAGAGAGGAGAGAGTGGACATGCACCGGGAATCATGGGAAGGGAAAACATGTCAGTGATGTCAAACCAGGCTGCTGGGGGTGTCTGGCTGTTAGGATTCTCCAGAGGAGCTTCTCAAAGGCGGGTAAAGGCAGATTTTAAAAATGATCAGAACGCGACAGCAGAGGAAAAGAAAAACGGAATGACTGAAGCAAAATACCATTAAACTGTAGAGAGGGCGGAACATGAAAATCACACTGAGTTTGTAAAAATAAAAAATATTATGTTCTACCTGTTAGATTATCGTCACTTCCCCAAGAATCAAATTCGAACCTGGAAGAGAAAAATAAATGTTAATGCACCTGCTTTTCTCCCCAATTTAGACCCTGCCTTTACCAGGGGAGACCCTCGGGGACCCCTGCGCTCCCCTGACTGTGACTCCCCCCTGCACCCCACGCGGCCGTGCCTTTACCAGGGGAGACCCTCGGGGGACCCCTGACTGTGTGACTCCCCCTGCACCCCACGCGTGCCTTTACCAGGGGACCCTCCCCCTCGCTCCCCTGACTGTGACTCCCCCTGCACCCCACGCCGTGCCTTTACCAGGGAGACCCTCGGGGCCCCTGGACCCCCTGACTGCGACTCCCCCTGCACCCCCATGTGTGACTCCCCCTGCACCCCCCCCCGTCCGTGCCTTTACCAGGAGACCCTCGGGGACCCCTCCCCCTGACTGTCGACTCCCCCTGCACCCCACGCGGCCGTGCCTTTACCAGGAGACCCTCGGGGACCCTGCGCTCCTCTGACTGTGTGACTCCCCCTGCACCCCACCGCGGCCGTGCCTTTACCAGGGGAGACCCGGGGACCCCTCGGGACCCTGTGTGACTCCCCCGACTGTGCGACTCCTCCCCCTGGGGACCCCTGCTCCCCTGACTGTGTGACTCCCCCCGCACCACGTTTTTTTACCAGGGGGACCCTCGGGGACCCCTGAAAATGTTATTCCCACGGGATATCCTTACCCCTGCCTCCCTGATAACCCCCTGCAGGCCGTGTTCCCTGGTTTCCCTGGGCCCCTGACTGTGTGATCCCCACGCCCACCCGTGTGGGAATATTGATAATCGGTTGATGTCTTTCGCTGTCCTCAGTTTCCTAAACACATTCAATAAAATCAATTCAGTACCTCCCCCCTGGTCTGTATAATGAACTTGCTGGCTAGGACCCCTGGCTCCCAGCATGCCTCTGCACCCGTGGCAATGGTGAGGCATGCTGGGATGCTCCCCTGATTCCCCTCAGTAAACCACATCCTAAAATCACTTCTTACGATACAGGCCTCTGTTACGATACATCATGTACCCAGGCTGTGGGGAAAAGTTTAGCAGCATCCCTCTATATAGAATGAACTTTACCAGATTCAGCTTCATAGAGTCCAATGAAAGCTGCTGAATAATGTTCCTTGTTAACATATTGAATTCCACCCCTATATAGAATGAACTCCCCTCAGCTTCATAGAGTCCAATGAAAGCTGCTGAATAATGTTCCCCCCTGTTAACATATTGAATTCCACCCCTCTATATAGAATGAACTCCCCTCAGCTTCATAGAGTCCAATGAAAGCTGCTGAATAATGTTCCCTTGTTAACATATTGAATTCCACCCCTCTTTCTATAGAATGAACTGATTCAATATTGATTCATAGATGTCCAATCAGTTTCCTAAAACACATTCAATAAAATGAATTCCCTACCTCTTACCTGGTCTGTATAATGAACTTGTTGGCTATTGACTACACCCTCCATATGAATGAACTCAATGGTGAGGCATGCTAGAGTCCAATGAAATGCTGCTGAATAATGTTCCCTCTGTGTTAACATATTGAATTCCATCACCCTCTATATAGAATGAACTCCCTCAGCTTCATAGAGTCCAATGAAAGCTGCTGAATAATGTTCCCTTGTTAACATATTGAATTCCACCCCCTCTATATAGAATGAACTGATTCAGCTTCATAGAGTCCAATGAAAGCTGCTGAATAATGTTCCCTTGTTAACATATTGAATTCCACCCCCTCTATATAGAATGAACTCCCTCAGCTTCATAGAGTCCAATGAAAGCTGCTGAATAATGTTCCTTGTTAACATATTGAATTCCACCCCTCTATATAGAATGAACTCCCTCAGCTTCATAGAGTCCAATGAAAGCTGCTGAATAATGTTCCCTTGTTAACATATTGAATTCCACCTCTATATAGAATGAACTCCTCAGCTTCATAGAGTCCAATGAAAGCTGCTGAATAATGTTCCCTTGTTAACATATTGAATTCCACACCCAGCGCTTTGTAGTTTTCCAGATACTGAACGAAAAACTGACATTGAAAAAAAATGTGACATTTCAGAAATCTCACATGAAATACGACTGGACTGCGATTAAAGTCTTTTTTTTGTGATATCATTTTGTAGTTTCTTTTGATTACATCACGATGTTAAATGATAAAAGATCTGAAATTATGGTCATATAGTTTTTATTTTTTATTTTAAATCATGTCACAGTCCTGATATTCTAGGTACAGTAAATCTCCTATAGAATTGTGTTAGAGACGTGTTATTTGTTGTTACCGTTACAGACAGAAACTCCTCTGAATTTGCACAGGATCCTAGACAAACAGAAACACTCGATTTAACACAAGAGAGAGAGAGACAGACACCTCCTTAAAATAAACAGCGTGGACAAAATGAACCCTTTCAGGCATTCAAATATTATTATTATTATTATTATTTATTTCTTAGCAGACGCCCTTATCCAGGACGACTTACAATTGTTACAAGATATCACATTATTTTTACATACAATTCCCCATTTATACAGTTGGGTTTTTACTGGAGCAATCTAGGTAAAGTACCTTGCTCAAGGGTACAGCAGCAGTGTCCCCCACCTGGGATTGAACCCACGCCCCTCCGGTCAAGAGTCCAGAGCCCTGACCGCTGCTCCACACTGCTGCCCTATAATCAGTATATATTTTTTATTGAAAATGGGACAGAAAATCCATCGTAAGGAGGCTGTCCTGCATTTGCTATTATAAATATATTCATATCTGAGTTCAGAACTTACCGTCCGAGTATTGGAGTTTTGGAAGAGCCTGAAAACAAAATTTACAAAAATGTAAACACGACCCGACTGCATCATAAGGGTGTAATTGCATCGGGGGGTCCCGGTGACAGGACACAACCACAAGAGCAACTCCATGTGAACTCTGCAGCTGCGCTTTCACAAGCCAATCCATTATTATTTAATTTGTTTTATTCAGTGTGTCTCTCAGTGTGTCTCTCAGTGTGTCTCTCAGTGTGTCTCTCAGTGTATCTCAGTGTATCTCAGTGTGTCTCTCTCAGTGTGTGTCTCAGTGTGTATCTCAGTGTGTATCTCAGTGTGTCTCTCAGTGTGTCTCTCAGTGTGTATCTCTCAGTGTGTCTCTCAGTGTGTCTCTCAGTGTGTCTCAGTGTGTCTCAGTGTGTCTCTCAGTGTGTCTCTCAGTGTGTCTCTCAGTGTGTCTCTCAGTGTGTATCTCAGTGTGTATCTCAGTGTGTCTCTCAGTGTGTGTATCTCAGTGTGTATCTCAGTGTGTCTCTCAGTGTGTCTCAGTGTGTCTCTCAGTGTCTCAGTGTGTCTCAGTGTGTATCTCAGTGTGTATCTCAGTGTGTCTCTCAGTGTGTCTCTCAGTGTGTCTCAGTGTGTCTCTCAGTGTGTCTCTCAGTGTGTCTCAGTGTGTATCTCAGTGTGTCTCTCAGTGTGTCTCTCAGTGTGTCTCTCAGTGTGTCTCTCAGTGTGTCTCTCAGTGTGTCTCAGTGTGTCTCTCAGTGTGTGTCTCTCAGTGTGTCTCTCAGTGTGTCTCTCAGTGTGTCTCTCAGTGTGTCTCAGTGTGCATCTCAGTGTGTATCTCTCAGTGTGTCTCAGTGTGTCTCTGTGTGTCTCAGTGTGTCTCTCAGTGTGTCTCAGTGTGTATCTCAGTGTGTCTCTCAGTGTGTCTCAGTGTGTCTCTCAGTGTGTCTCAGTGTGTATCTCAGTGTGTATCTCAGTGTGTCTCAGTGTGTCTCAGTGTATCTCAGTGTGTATCTCAGTGTGTCTCAGTGTGTGTGTCTCAGTGTGTATCTCAGTGTATCTCAGTGTGTATCTCAGTGTGTCTCCCAGTGTGTCCTCAGTGTGTCTCAGTGTGTCTCAGTGTGTGTCTCAGTGTGTATCCCAGTGTGTCTCTCAGTGTGTAGTGTGTATCTCAGTGTGTCTCTCAGTGTGTGTCTCAGTGTATCTCAGTGTCTCAGTGTGTCTCAGTGTGTGTATCTCAGTGTGTCTCTCAGTGTGTCTCTCAGTGTGTCTCTCAGTGTGTCTCTCAGTGTATCTCAGTGTGTCTCTCAGTGTGTCTCTCAGTGTGTCTCAGTGTGTCTCTCAGTGTGTCTCTCAGTGTGTATCTCAGTGTGTCTCTCAGTGTGTCTCTCAGTGTGTGTCTCAGTGTGTCTCAGTGTGTCTCTCAGTGTGTCTCAGTGTGTCTCTGTGTCAGTGTGTATCTCAGTGTGTCTCTCAGTGTGTCTCTCAGTGTGTATCTCAGTGTGTCTCAGTGTGTCTCTCAGTGTGTCTCTCAGTGTGTGTCTCAGTGTGTCTCAGTGTGTCTCTCAGTGTGTATCTCAGTGTGTCTCTCAGTGTGTCTCAGTGTGTCTCTCAGTGTGTATCTCAGTGTGTCTCTCAGTGTGTCTCTCAGTGTGTGTCAGTGTGTCTCAGTGTGTCTCTCAGTGTGTCTCTCAGTGTGTATCTCAGTGTGTCTCAGTGTGTATCTCAGTGTGTATCTCAGTGTGTATCTCAGTGTGTATCTCAGTGTGTGTCTCAGTGTGTCTCTCAGTGTGTATCTCAGTGTGTCTCCCAGTGTGTCCCAGTGTGTCTCAGTGTGTCTCCCAGTGTGTGTCTCAGTGTGTCCCAGTGTGTCCATGTGTCTCTCAGTGTGTCTCTCAGTGTGTCTCTCTCAGTGTGTATCTCAGTGTGTATCTCAGTGTGTATCTCAGTGTGTCTCAGTGTGTCTCTCAGTGTATCTCTCAGTGTGTATCTCAGTGTGTCTCTCAGTGTGTCTCTCAGTGTGTCTCTCAGTGTGTCTCAGTGTATCTCTGTGTATCTCAGTGTGTCTCAGTGTGTATCTCAGTGTGTCTCAGTGTGTATCTCAGTGTGTCTCAGTGTGTCTCAGTGTGTATCTCAGTGTGTCATCTCAGTGTGTATCTCAGTGTGTCTCAGTGTGTATCTCAGTGTGTATCTCAGTGTGTCTCTCAGTGTGTCTCTCAGTGTGTCTCAGTGTGTCTCAGTGTGTCTCTCAGTGTGTCTCTCAGTCCCAGTGTACCTCTCAGTGTGTCTCAGTGTGTCTCAGTGTGTATCTCAGTGTGTGTCTCAGTGTGTCTCTCAGTGTGTCTCTCAGTGTGTATCTCAGTGTGTATCTCAGTGTGTGTATCTCAGTGTGTATCTCTCAGTGTGTATCTCAGTGTGTATCTCAGTGTGTCTCAGTGTGTGTGTCTCAGTGTGTCTCAGTGTGTATCTCAGTGTGTGTGTCTCTCAGTGTGTGTCTCTCAGTGTGTATCTCAGTGTGTATCTCAGTGTGTCTCTCAGTGTGTATCTCAGTGTGTCTCAGTGTGTGTCTCTCAGTGTGTATCTCAGTGTGTATCTCAGTGTGTCTCAGTGTGTATCTCCAGTGTATCTCAGTGTATCTCAGTGTGTATCTCAGTGTGTATCTCAGTGTGTCTCTCAGTGTGTATCTCAGTGTGTCTCTCAGTGTGTCTCAGTGTGTATCTCAGTGTGTATCTCAGTGTGTGTCTCAGTGTGTCTCTCAGTGTGTCTCAGTGTGTCTCTCAGTGTGTATCTCAGTGTATCTCAGTGTGTATCTCAGTGTGTCTCAGTGTGTCTCTCAGTGTGTCTCAGTGTGTATCTCAGTGTGTGTCTCAGTGTGTCTCTCAGTGTGTCTCAGTGTGTATCTCAGTGTGTATCTCAGTGTGTATCTCAGTGTGTCTCTCAGTGTGTCTCAGTGTCTCCAGTGTGTCTCTCAGTGTGTCTCAGTGTATCTCAGTGTGTATCTCAGTGTGTCTCTCAGTGTGTCTCAGTGTGTATCTCAGTGTGTATCTCAGTGTGTATCTCAGTGTGTCATCTCAGTGTGTATCTCAGTGTGTATCTCAGTGTGTCTCTCAGTGTGTCTCAGTGTGTCTCTCAGTGTCTCAGTGTGTATCTCAGTGTGTCTCTCAGTGTGTCTCTCAGTGTGTCTCAGTGTGTATCTCAGTGTGTCTCTCAGTGTGTCTCTCAGTGTGTCTCTCAGTGTGTCTCAGTGTGTCTCAGTGTGTCTCAGTGTGTCTCAGTGTGTCTCAGTGTGTCTCTCAGTGTGTCTCTCAGTGTGTCTCAGTGTGTGTCTCAGTGTATCTCAGTGTGTCTCTCAGTGTGTCTCTCAGTGTGTATCTCAGTGTGTATCTCAGTGTGTATCTCAGTGTGTATCTCAGTGTGTCTCTCTCAGTGTGTCTCTCAGTGTGTCTCAGTGTGTCTCTCAGTGTGTCTCTCAGTGTGTCTCTCAGTGTGTATCTCAGTGTGTCTCTCAGTGTGTCTCTCAGTGTGTCTCAGTGTGTCTCTCAGTGTGTATCTCAGTGTGTATCTCAGTGTGTATCTCAGTGTGTCTCTCAGTGTGTCTCAGTGTGTCTCTCAGTGTGTCTCAGTGTGTCTCAGTGTGTGTCTCTCAGTGTGTCTCAGTGTGTCTGTGTCTCAGTGTGTATCTCAGTGTGTCTCAGTGTGTATCTCAGTGTGTGTATCTCAGTGTGTCTCAGTGTGTCTCTCAGTGTGTCTCTCAGTGTGTCTCTCAGTGTGTCTCTCAGTGTGTCTCTCAGTGTGTCTCTCAGTGTGTGTCTCTCAGTGTGTATCTCAGTGTGTCTCAGTGTGTATCTCTCAGTGTGTCTCTCAGTGTGTCTCTCAGTGTGTCTCTCAGTGTGTATCTCAGTGTGTATCTCAGTGTGTATCTCAGTGTGTCTCTCAGTGTGTCTCTCAGTGTGTCTCAGTGTGTATCTCAGTGTGTATCTCAGTGTGTCTCAGTGTGTCTCTCAGTGTGTATCTCAGTGTGTCTCAGTGTGTATCTCAGTGTGTATCTCAGTGTGTCTCAGTGTGTCTCTCAGTGTGTCTCAGTGTGTCTGTCTCTCAGTGTGTCTCTCAGTGTGTCTCTCAGTGTGTATCTCAGTGTGTCTCAGTGTGTCTCAGTGTGTCTCTCAGTGTGTCTCAGTGTGTCTCAGTGTGTCTCTCAGTGTGTCTCTCAGTGTGTCTCAGTGTGTCTCTCAGTGTGTATCTCAGTGTATCTCTCAGTGTGTCTCTCAGTGTGTCTCAGTGTGTCTCTCAGTGTGTATCTCAGTGTGTCTCTCAGTGTGTATCTCAGTGTGTCTCAGTGTGTCTCAGTGTGTGTCTCAGTGTGTCTCCCAGTGTGTCTCAGTGTGTATCTCAGTGTGTCTCTCAGTGTGTCTCAGTGTGTCTCAGTGTGTCTCTCAGTGTGTCTCAGTGTGTATCTCAGTGTGTCTCAGTGTGTCTCTCAGTGTGTCTCAGTGTGTATCTCAGTGTGTATCTCAGTGTGTCTCAGTGTGTGTCTCTCAGTGTGTATCTCAGTGTGTATCTCAGTGTGTCTCTCAGTGTGTCTCTCAGTGTGTCTCTCAGTGTGTATCTCAGTGTGTCTCAGTGTGTCTCTCAGTGTATCTCAGTGTATCTCAGTGTATCTCAGTGTGTATCTCTCAGTGTGTCTCAGTGTGTCCTCAGTGTGTCTCTGTGTCAGTGTGTCTCTCAGTGTGTCTCAGTGTGTCTCAGTGTGTCTCAGTGTGTATCTCAGTGTGTCTCTCAGTGTGTCTCAGTGTGTGTCTCTCAGTGTGTCTCAGTGTGTCTCTCAGTGTGTGTCTCAGTGTGTCTCTCAGTGTGTCTCAGTGTATCTCAGTGTGTCTCTCAGTGTGTCTCAGTGTGTCTCTCAGTGTGTCTCAGTGTGTCTCTCAGTGTGTCTCAGTGTGTCTCTCAGTGTGTCTCTCAGTGTGTCTCAGTGTGTCTCTCAGTGTGTCTCAGTGTGTCTCTCAGTGTGTCAGTGTGTCAGTGTGTCTCCCAGTGTGTGTCTCAGTGTGTCTCAGTGTGTCTCAGTGTGTCAGTGTCTCTCAGTGTGTCTCAGTGTGTCTCTCTCAGTGTGTATCTCAGTGTGTCTCTCAGTGTGTATCTCAGTGTGTCTCTCAGTGTGTGTCTCAGTGTGTCTCTCAGTGTGTCTCTCAGTGTGTCTCAGTGTCTCAGTGTGTCTCAGTGTGTCTCTCAGTGTGTCTCAGTGTATCTCAGTGTGTCTCAGTGTGTCTCTCAGTGTGTGTCTCAGTGTGTCTCAGTGTGTCTCAGTGTGTATCTCTCAGTGTGTCTCTCAGTGTGTATCTCAGTGTGTCTCTCAGTGTGTCTCTCAGTGTGTCTCAGTGTGTCTCTCAGTGTGTCTCTCAGTGTGTCTCAGTGTGTCTCAGTGTGTCTCTCAGTGTGTCTCTCAGTGTGTCTCTCAGTGTGTCTCTCAGTGTGTCTCTCAGTGTGTCTCTCAGTGTGTCTCAGTGTGTCTCTCAGTGTGTCTCTCAGTGTGTCTCTCAGTGTGTCTCTCAGTGTGTCTCAGTGTGTCTCTCAGTGTGTCTCTCAGTGTGTCTCTCAGTGTGTCTCTCAGTGTGTCTCTCAGTGTGTCTCTCAGTGTGTCTCAGTGTGTCAGTGTGCCTCAGTGTGCATCTCAGTGTGTCTCTCAGTGTGTCTCAGTGTGTCTCAGTGTGTATCTCAGTGTGTCTCTCAGTGTGTCTCTCAGTGTGTCTCTCAGTGTGTCTCTCAGTGTGTCTCTCAGTGTGTCTCTCAGTGTGTATCTCAGTGTCAGTGTGTCTCTCAGTGTGTCTCTCAGTGTGTCTCTCAGTGTGTCTCAGTGTGTCTCTCAGTGTGTATCAGTGTGCCTCAGTGTGTATCTCAGTGTGTCTCTCAGTGTGTCTGTCAGTGTGTCTCTCAGTGTGTATCAGTGTGTGCATCTCAGTGTGTCTCTCAGTGTGCGTCTCAGTGTGTGTCTCAGTCTCAGTGTGTCTCAGTGTGTATCTCAGTGTGTCTCTCAGTGTGTCTCTCAGTGTGTGTCTCAGTGTGTCTCAGTGTATCTCAGTGTATCTCAGTGTGTCTCTCAGTGTGTCTCAGTGTGTCTCTCAGTGTATCTCTCAGTGTGTGTCTCAGTGTGTCTCTCAGTGTGTCTCTCAGTGTGTGTCTCTCAGTGTGTCTCTCAGTGTGTCTCTCAGTGTGTCTCAGTGTATCTCAGTGTCAGTGTGTGTCTCTCAGTGTGTCTCAGTGTGTCTCTCAGTGTGTCTCAGTGTGTCTCTCAGTGTGTCTCTCAGTGTGTCTCTCAGTGTGTGTCTCAGTGTGTCTCTCAGTGTGTGTCTCAGTGTGTGTGTCTCAGTGTGTCTCTCAGTGTGTCTCTCAGTGTGTCTCTCAGTGTGTCTCTCAGTGTGTCTCTCAGTGTGTGTCTCAGTGTGTGTCTCAGTGTGTCTCTCAGTGTGTCTCTCAGTGTGTCTCTCAGTGTGTCTCAGTGTGTATCTCAGTGTGTCTCAGTGTGTCTCTCAGTGTGTCTCTCAGTGTGTCTCAGTGTGTCTCAGTGTGTCAGTGTGTCTCAGTGTCTCAGTGTGTCTCTCAGTGTGTCTCTCAGTGTGTCTCAGTGTGTCTCTCAGTGTCTCAGTGTGTCTCTCAGTGTGTCTCTCAGTGTGTGTATCTCAGTGTCTCTCAGTGTGTCTCTCAGTGTGTCTCAGTGTGTCTCTCAGTGTGTCTCTCAGTGTGTCTCTCAGTGTGTCTCAGTGTCTCTCAGTGTGTCTCTCAGTGTGTCAATCAATTGTCTCAGTGTATCAGTGTGTCTCTCAGTGTGCATCTCAGTGTGTCTCTCAGTGTGTCTCTCTCTGTGTGTCTCAGTGTGTCTCTCAGTGTGTCTCAGTGTGTCTCAATCTCTCAGTGTGTCTCAGTGTGTGTCTCTCAGTGTGTATCTCAGTGTGTCTCAATGTGTGTGTATCAGTGTGTATCAGTGTGTCTCTCAGTGTGCATCTCAGTGTGACTCTCAGTGTGTTTCTCAGTGTGTCTCTCAGTGTGTATCTCAGTGTATCTCAGTGTGTCTCAGTGTGTATCTCAGTGTGTCCTCAGTGTGTCTCTCAGTGTGTCAGTGTGTCTCTCAGTGTGTCTCAGTGTGTCTCTCAGTGTCTCTCAGTGTATCTCAGTGTGTCTCTCGGTGTGTGTATCTCAGTGTGTCTCTCAGTGTGTCTCTCAGTGTGTGTCATGTGTGTCTCAGTGTGTCTCTCAGTGTGTCTCAGTGTGTATCTCAGTGTGTCAGTGTCTCAGTGTGTCAGCTCAGTGTGTCTCAGTGTGTCTCAGTGTGTCTCTCAGTGTGTCTCTCAGTGTGTCTCAGTGTGGAGAACAGTGTGTCTCTCAGTGTGTCTCTCAGTGTGTCTCTCAGTGTGTCTCAGTGTGTATCTCAGTGTGTGTCTCTCAGTGTGCTCTCATGTGTCTCAGTGTGTCTCTCAGCCTCTCCTGTGTGTCTCTCAGTGTGTGTCAGTGTGTCTCAGTGTGTCTCAGTGTGTCTCTCAGTGTGTGTCTCAGTGTGTATCTCAGTGTGTCTCTCAGTGTGTCTGTGTCAGTGTGTCTCTCAGACAGTGTGTCTCTCAGTGTGTCTCAGTGTGTCTCAGTGTGCTCAGTGTGTCTCAGTGTGTCTCAGTGTGTCTCTCAGTGTGTCTCAGTGTGTCTCTCAGTGTGTCTGTGTCTCAGTGTGTCTCAGTGTGTCTCTCAGTGTGTCTCTCAGTGTGTATCTCAGTGTGTCTCTCAGTGTGTCTCTCAGTGTGTCTCTCAGTGTGTCTCTCAGTGTGTGTCTCAGTGTGTCTCTCAGTGTGTGTATCTCAGTGTCTCTCAGTGTGTCTCTCAGTGTGTGTCTCAGTGTGTATCTCAGTGTGTCTCAGTGTGTCTCTCAGTGTGCCTCAGTGTGTATCTCCAGTGTGTCTCAGTGTGTGTCTCTCAGTGTGTCTCTCAGTGTGTCTCAGTGTATCTCAGTGTATCATCTCAGTGTGTGTCTCTCAGTGTGTCTCTGTGTATCTCAGTGTGTCTCTCTCAGTGTGCATCTCAGTGTCTCTCAGTGTGTCTCTCAGTGTGTGTGTATCTCAGTGTGTCTCTCAGTGTATCTCAGTGTGTCTCAGTGTGTCAGTGTGTCTCTCAGTGTCTCTCAGTGTGTCTCAGTGTGTGTGTCTCAGTGTGTATCTCAGTGTGTCTCAGTGTGTGTCAGTGTCTCAGTGTGTCATCTCAGTCTCAGTGTGTATCTCAGTGTCTCAATGTGTCTCTCAGTGTGTCTCTCAGTGTGTCTCAGTGTATCTCAGTGTGTCTCTCAGTGTGTCTCTCAGTGTATCTCAGTGTATCTCTCTCAGTGTAAGACAGCAATGTGTCTCAGTGTGTGTGTCTCAGTGTGAAACTCAGGAGAGACAGCAGTGTCTCTCAGGGAGTGTCTCAAGTGTATCTCCCAGAGAAACTGTCAATGTGTTCTCAGTGTATCTCAACAGTGTGATCTCAGTGTGTCCAGTGTATCTCAGTGGATATCCCAGTGTGTCAAACAAATGTCTGTGAAAAAATGTATCAGTGTTATTCAGTGTGTCTCTCAGTGTCTCAGTGCCTCCTCAGTGTGTATCCTGTGTGTCTCAGTGTATCCAGTGTGTGACCCCAATGTGTCTCAGTGTCTCAATATGTGTCTCAGTGTGTATCTCAGTGTGCCCTCAAATGTCAGTGTGCAGTGTGATCTCTCAGTGTGTCTCTCAGTGTAAAACTCTCAGTGTGTCTCTCAGTGTATCTCAGTGTAGTGTATCTCAGTGTGTCTCAGTGTGTCTCAGTGTATCTCAGTGTGTCTCAGTGTCCGTCTCAGTGTCTCTCAGTGTGTCTCCCAGTGTATCCTCAGTGTGCATCTCAGTGTGTATCTCAGTGTATCTCAGTGTATCTCAGTGTGTTCTCAATGTGTATCTCAGTGTGTGTGTATCTCCCAGTGTATCTCTCAGTGTGTCTCTAAATCTCAGTGTATCTCAGTGTGTGTAGTGTGATCAGAGTGTATCCTCAGTGTATCTCAATGTCACTCTCAGGATGTACTCAGTGTGCTCTCAGTGTAGGTCAGTGTACCTCTCAGTGTCCATCAGTGTGTCTCTCAGTGTGTATCTCAGTGTAAATCTGGTGTTTATCAAGTGTGTACCTCTCAGTGTAAGCCAGTGTTCTCTAAGTGTATCCATCTCAGTGTATCTCAGTTTGTATCTCAGTGTATCTCTGGGTATGTCACCAAACAGTGTAAGAAGGTGCTCTCTCAGTGAAACCAAAATCTCTCAGTGTGTGGCTCAGTGTAACTCAGTGATCTCAGTGTATCTCAGATTGGGAAATCTCAGTGTGTCTCTCAGTGTACTCACAGCTCATCACCCTGTGAACACACCATCTTCTGTGTGTCCCATGGTGGTGGCAGCATCATGGAAGAATCTGCCTGTTTTCATGAGCAGGGACAGGGAAGATGGTTAAAAACTGAAAATTGGCGTGCAAGATGGATGGAGCCAAATTACAGGACCATTCTGAAGTTCACCTCTGGAGTCTGCAAAAGACCTGAGACTGGGATAAATAGAATCCATTTGTCTTCCAACAAGACAATGACCTGCCAAAACATAAAGAGGTCAAAATCTACAATGGAATGGTTCATGAATAAACATATCACACCAGGTGTTAGAATGGCCAAGTCAAAGTCCAGACCTGAATCCCAAAAACATCCCAAGGAGCACTCTGATGGAAAGAATTGAAAACTGAAGGAAACAAATGAGACATCCAACCAAGACCTGAGCTCCTCAGGAGAGACAGTTTTGCATACAGGAGGAGAAGGGCAAAATTTCAGGGAAGAGATGTGCCTCTGAAACTGCAGAGACAGCTGACCTCTGTCCACTACAGGACAATCAGTCGAGGAAACACAGGGAAGGTGGAAGAGTGGCACAAATTATTAACTATCCAAGGGGGGCAAAGTGTTTACAGTTTGCACAAGCCACCTTTTCACACCAAATTTGTGGAAAAAGTTTGAAATATCAATGTGTTTCTTTCCATGTGTCTCTTGTGTCCCCAAAAGCAACACAGTCTCATGTATATCTCAAAAACATTCCCAGTGTCATATCTTTGGCAGCATCATGTTTGATCTCAGTGTGACAAGTGTATCTCTCAGTGTGGAGGGGTGTATACTCATTCTGTCACTGTACCTCTCAGTGTATCTCTCAGTGTATCTCAGTGTGATCCAAAACTAGTGTAACTCAGTGTATCTCTCAGTGTATCTCAGTGTATCTCTCAGTGTCTCTCAGTGTATCTCTCAGTGTATCTCAGTGTATCTCTCAGTGTGTCAACTGCTGTTCTCAGTGTGTCTCTCCAAGTGTCACTGTGTCTCTCAGTGTGTCTCAGTGTGTATCTCTCAGTGTATCTCTGATGTGTATCTCAGTGTATCTCAGTGTATCGCAGCAGTGTCTCAGTGTATCTCTCAGTGTATCTCAGTGTGTTTCTTTTTATTTGTATCTCAGTGGTCTCAGGGCTCTGGACTTCAGTTGTGTCTCACAGTGTTGATTCTTCACAAAATTCAGTTTCATCTCTTTTATGTTCTCAGTGTGGGACAGTGTGTCTCTCAGTGTATCTCTCAGAGTGTACCTCTCAGTGTATCTCTCAGTGTATCTCAGTGTATCTCTCAGTGTATCTCAGTGTATCTCTCAGTGTATCTCAGTGTATCTCTCAGTGTATCTCTCAGTGTATCTCTCAGTGTATCTCAGTGTATCTCTCAGTGTATCTCAATAATTCTCTCAGTGTATCTCTCAGTGTGTCTCAGTGTGTCTCTCAGTGTATCTCTCTGTGTGTATCTCTCAGTGTATCTCAGTGTATCTCAGTGTACCTCTCAGTGTATCTCACCAGTGTGTCCCCTCAGCTCTCTGGACTCTTTCCCAGGGTCGGGTTCAATCCCAGTAGGGGACACTGCACTGTACCCCTGAGCAAGGTACTTTACCTAGATTGCTCCAGTAAAAAACCCAACTGTATAAATGGGTAATGTATGTAAAAAGATGTGATATCTTGTAACAATTGTAAGTCGCCCTGATAAGAAGTGTAAATAATAAAAATAATTAGGGGGGAGTGTACCTCTCAGTGGATCTCTCAGTATCTCAAGTCCAGACAGTCTGTTTTGAACATCAGCAGTTTTCTCTCCAGCTCACAGTGAGCTCTCGAAGACTTTCCATTGAATTTCACCCAGAATGCACTCTGTGACTTCAAGTGGTCCCGTCTGCCAGAGAGAGAGAGAGAGACTGAAGACGACTGAGAAGAGACTTCTAGTGGAAACGAGCGAGAGATCAACCAGACTACACTGAGGAACATGAGAAAGACTTCTAGTGGAAAAGTTGCCATTGAATTTACACTGAAGACGTTGAGAAAGACTTCTAGTGGAAACGCTTGCCATTGAATTTACACTGAAGACGCTGAGAAAGACTTCTAGTGGAAACGCTTGCCGCTGAATTTACACTGAAGAGGCTGAGAGAGACTTCAAATTTACACTGAAACGCGTTGCCATTGAATTTACACTGAAGACGCTTGAAAGACTTCTAGTGGAAACGCTTGCCGTTGGATTTAACGAAGAGGCTTGAAAGACCATTGAATTTAATCTGACTGAAGACGCTGAGAGAGACTTCTAGTGGAAACGCTTGCCATTGAATTTACACTGAAGAGGCTGAGAGAGACTTCTTTTGGAAACGCTTTGCCATTGAATTTACACTGAAGAGGCTGAGAGAGACTTCTAGTGGAAACGTTTGCCATTGAATTTACACTGAAGACGCTGAGAAAGACTTCTAGTGGAAACGCTTGAATTTACACTGAAGACTGAGAGAGACTTCTAGTGGAAACGTTTGAAGAATTACACTGAAGAAAGACTTCTAGTGGAAACGCTTGCCATTGAATTTACACTGAAGACGCTGAGAAAGACTTCTAGTGGAAACGTTTGCCATTGAATTTACACTGAAGAGGCTGAGAGAAAGACTTCTAGTGAAACGTTTGCCATTGAATTTACACTGAAGACGCTTCTAGAAAGACTTTTACACTGAAGAGGCTGAGAGAGACTTCTAGAAACGCTTGCCATTGAATTTACACTGAAGAGGCTGAGAAAGACTTCTAGTGGAAACGTTTGCCATTGAATTTACACTGAAGACGCTGAGAAAGACTTCTAGTGGAAACGCTTGCCATTGAATTTACACTGAAGATGCTGAGAAAGACTTCTAGTGGAAACGCCTGCCATTGAATTTACACTGAAGACGCTGAGAAAGACTTCTAGTGGAAACGTTTGCCATTGAATTTACACTGAAGAGGCTGAGAAAGACTTCTAGTGGAAACGTTTGCCATTGAATTTACACTGAAGACGCTGAGAAAGACTTCTAGTGGAAACGTTTGCCATTGAATTTACACTGAAGATGCTGAGAAAGACTTCTAGTGGAAACGTCTGCCATTGAATTTACACTGAAGACGCTGAGAAAGACTTCTAGTGGAAACGTTTGCCATTGAATTTACACTGAAGAGGCTGAGAAAGACTTCTAGTGGAAACGTTTGCTGCTCCATGCACGAGGCTTCTCCCTGTACCTGGTATGTCTCTCTCTGTATCTCCTGCAGTTGAGTCTGGTAGGAGATGTTTCTCTTCCTCTCAATCGCACAGTCTCTCTGCAGAGCCTGGATCTGAGCTTCGAGTTTCTCAGAGTGAGTGAGGAGCTGGGAGAGGAGAACACAGCACAGCAATTAGGGGTGTATAATAATAATAATAATAATAATAATAATAATAATAATGAACACGTTTTTTGTCGTCACAGTATCCACTGCAGGGTCCAGGTATATTTGTTTGCCTGCAGTGCGGGGGGGTGGGGGGTTGCTAGGTTACCTTGTCCCGGTGGCTCTCGACTGCCATCAGCTCCCCCTGCAGTCTGTTGATGGTATTGCAGAGGTCGCTCCTGTGCTCCAGAGCCTCTCTATGGTCCTGGTGCAGAATCTCCAGCAGGATCGGATTTCCAGTGCCCCTCTGAGACACACACAAGAGAGGGACACACACACACACTGTTACAGCACTGCACACGCACACACACACACACACACACACACACACACACACACACACACACACACACACACCAGGGCTGGGAATCAGACTCCTATTGCATAGCAGTGTGATCCATTCCAGGTTTTACTGCTACCAGCTTGATCAGCCCCCAGTGTGTCTAGCTAACAAGCTCAGGTGTGTCTTATTATTAAACTCCTAGTGAAACCAGGACTGGATCACACTGCTGTGCAGCAGGAGTCTGATTCCCAGCCCTGTAGGTAGACTTTGGTTGAAGGAGGTTTGTAGCTGATTTTATAGTGAAGAGAGCTACAGGATATTGCTGGGAACTAGGACTGGATCACACTGCTGTGCAGCGGGAGTCTGATTCCCATCTCTGCATTTGAACTGCAATGTAATATCATAAGACAGACACACATACACACACACAAAGACAGACAGACAGACAGACACAGACAGACAGACACTGACACAGACAGACAGAGAGACACACACACACACACACACAGACAGACAGACAGACAGACCTGTATCGCGCTCTGCAGCTCAGTCAGTTTGTCTTTCAGGTGTCTGTTCTCCTCCAGCAGCTGGGTGACGCTGTCACTCCGGCTCAGCCTATCAGAGTCCAGCCTCAGAGGGGGGGCGGGGCTCACCTCCTCCTCCAATGAGAGAAGCTTGTTCTTGAGCAGGTCCACCTGTCACACACAGAGAGAAACATCCAATGAAGGCACTAGAACCCAAACTAGAGCTGGTCTGCTGGACTCAGTTTAGTTTCAATCACGCTGATGAAGGCACTAGAGCCCCAAACTAGAGCTGGTCTGCTGGACTCAGTTTAGTTTCAGTCACGCTGATGAAGGCACTAGAGCCCCAAACTAGGTCTGCTGGACTCAGTTTAGTTTCAATCACGCTGATGAAGGCACTAGAGCCCCAAACTAGAGCTGGTCTGCTGGACTCAGTTTAGTTTCAATCACGCTGATGAAGGCACTAGAGCCCCAAACTAGAGCTGGTCTGCTGGACTCAGTTTAGTTTCAATCACGCTGATGAAGGCACTAGAGCCCCAAACTAGAGCTGGTCTGCTGGACTCAGTTTAGTTTCAATCACGCTGATGAAGGCACTAGAGCCCCAAACTAGAGCTGGTCTGCTGGACTCAGTTTAGTTTCAATCACGCTGATGAAGGCACTAGAGCCCCAAACTAGAGCTGGTCTGCTGGACTCAGTTTAGTTTCAATCACGCTGATGAAGGCACTAGAGCCCCAAACTAGAGCTGGTCTGCTGGACTCAGTTTAGTTTCAATCACGCTGATGAAGGCACTAGAGCCCCAAACTAGAGCTGGTCTGCTGGACTCAGTTTAGTTTCAATCACGCTTGAGGAATGCACCCCTCAAACTCCCTCCCTCTCCCCTCTCCCCCCCCCTCCCCTCTCCCTCTCTCCCCTCCTCCCCCCTCTCTCCTCTCCCCTCTCCCCTCCCCCCCTCCCCTCACCTGTAACTGCAGCTCCCTGGCTCTGCTCATGGCCTCCCCCTTCTCCTCCAGGGCCTGGCTGTATTTCAGCGCCAGTGTGTAGTTGTGCTCCTTGGCCCGGCTCAGCTCCAGGGCGCTGGACTCCCAGTCTGCGGTCAGCCTGTCCAGCCGGGACCTCTCCTCCCGGAGCAGCCGGAGCCTCTCCTCGCCGCACCGCCTCTCCTCGTCCACCGCGCGGCAGCGTTGAGACAGCCTCCGCTCAGCCAGCCGGCTCTCCTTCAGCTGCTCCCTTAGCTTCTTCACTTCCACCAGCAGAAACTGAGTGAGGCCCTCAGGACCCTCCTCATCTGAGAGAGAGAGAGAGAGAACATGAGGGGCTGGGAGGGAAGCAGTGTGGCTCTAGCGGAGCTGAGGAGGGACTGGGAGGGAAGCAGTGTGGCTCTAGCGGAGCTGAGGAGGGACTGGGAGGGAAGCAGTGTGGCTTTAGTGCAGCTGAGGAGGGACTGGGAGGGAAGCAGTGTGGCCCCTCCCTCTCCCAGTTTGCTCCCAGCTCACCCAGTATGATGGAGCAGCGCTGGGTGGGTTCTCTCCCAGTCAGGTTGGTGTAGAAATCGGGGTGATAGAATTCCAGGGACTCCATGAAGGCGTCATAACCCCGACGTCCTTTCTGACGAAGAATATCAACGAGGCGACCTGCAACACACACACACCACACACACACACACACACACGCACAAAGAGAGACAGAGACAATCAGTAAGATATGACAGACAGACAAAGGTTCTGTATTAATTACCAGGCCTCTCTGTGCTTTACAATGCTTCCCTATGCTTTAACACACCTCTCTGTGCTTTACAATGCTTCCCTATGCTTTACCAGACCGCTCTGTGCTTTACAATGCTTCCCTATGCTTTACCACACCTCTCTGTGCTTTACAATGCTTCCCTATGCTTTACCACACCTCTCTGTGCTTTACAATGCTTCCCTATGCTTTACCAGACCTCTCTGTGCTTTACAATGCTTCCCTATGCTTTACCAGACCTCTCTGTGCTTCACAATGCTTCCCTATGCTTTACCAGACCTCTGTGCTTCACAATGCTTCCTATGCTTTACCAGACCTCTCTGTGCTTTTACAATGCTTCCCTATGCTTTACCACACCTCTCTGTGCTTTTACAATGCTTCCCTATGCTTTACCAGACCTCTGTGTTTTACAATGCTTCCCTGCTTTTACCAGACCTCTCTGTGCTTCACAATGCTTCCCTATGCTTTACCAGACCTCTCTGTACTTCACAATGCTTCCCTATGCTTTACCAGACCTCTCTGTGCTTTACAATGCTTCCCTATGCTTTACCAAACCTCTTTGTGTTTTACAATGCTTCCCTATGCTTTACCAGACCTCTCTGTGCTTCACAATGCTTCCCTATGCTTTACCACACCTCTCTGTGCTTTACAATGCTTCCCTATGCTTTACCAGACCTCTCTGTGCTTTACAATGCTTCCCTATGCTTTACCAGAGCTCTCTGTGCTTCACAATGCTTCCCTATGCTTTACCAGACGTCTCTGTGCTTTACAATGCTTCCCTATGCTTTACCAGAGCTCTGTGCTCACAATGCTTCCCTATGCTTTTACCAGACCTCTCTGTGCTTCACAATGCTTCCCTATGCTTTACCAGACCTCTCTGTGCTTTACAATGCTTCCCTATGCTTTACCAGAGCTCTCTGTGCTTCACAATGCTTCCCTATGCTTTACCAGACCTCTCTGTGCTTCACAATGCTTCCCTATGCTTTACCCAGCCTCTCTGTGCTTTTACAATGCGTCCCCATGCTTTACCAGACCTCTGTGTGCTTACAATGCTTCCTGTGCTTTTACCAGACCTCTCTGTGCTTCACAAGGCTTCCCTATGCTTTACCAGACCTCTCTGTGCTTCACAAGGCTTCCTATGCTTTACCAGACCTCTCTGTGCTTTTGGTATGCTTCCCTGTGCTTTACCAGACCTCTCTGTGCTTTACAATGCGTCCCTATGCTTTACCAGAGCTCTCTGTGCTTCACAATGCTTCCCTATGCTTTACCAGACCTCTCTGTGCTTCACAAGGCTTCCCTATGCTTTACCAGACCTCTCTGTGCCTCACAAGGCTTCCCTATGCTTTTACCAGACCTCTCTGTGCTTTACAATGCTTCCCTATGCTTTTACCAGACCTCTCTGTGCTTTTACAATGCTTCCCTATGCTTTACCAGACCTCTCTGTGCTTTTACAATGCTTCCCTATGCTTTACCAGACCTCTCTGTGCTTTACAATGCTTCCCTGTGCTTTACCAGACCTCTCTGTGCTTTACAATGCTTCCCTGTGCTTTACCAGACCTCTCTGTGCTTCACAATGCTTCCCTATGGGTCTCTCACCAGCCCTGTTAATTCGGAGAGGCAGCTGCAGGGAGTTCAGCACCTCCTCCTCATCCTGCTCGTCGATCGCTTTGCACTGTCTCAGGTAAGGGGTCAGCTTGGCCGGATTCAGGATTCGGGTCAGTTTGTGCCGGACGCTGTCCACCTTCTCCCAGAGCTCGTCCTCCTTCTCAGAGTCCGAGGGTGGGTCGCCGAAGCCCCCCTGCGTCCCCGAAGTCAAATCTGAGAGGAGAGGAGGGGAGGGTTAACAATTATCTACAGTGGCTCTGTATTACACTGAGGGGCAATGGTAGCACAAGTATAGGGCAGCTACAATGGGGTGAGGCTGGTAGAATGGGACCACAGTGTGCTAACTATACCCTCAATGATCTTCAATGGCAGACAGACAGACAGCGACACTGCAATGGCTCTGTATTACACTGAGGGGCAATGGTAGCACAAGTATAGGGCAGCTACAATGGGGTGAGGCTGGTAGAATGGGACCACAGTGTGCTAACTATACCCTCAATGATCTTCAATGGCAGACAGACAGACAGCGGCACTGCAATGGCTCTGTATTACACTGAGGGGCAATGGTAGCACAAGTATAGGGCAGCTACAATGGGGTGAGGCTGGTAGAATGGGACCACAGTGTGCTAACTATACCCTCAATGATCTTCAATGGCAGACAGACAGACAGCGGCACTGCAATGGCTCTGTATTACACTGAGGGGCAATGGTAGCACAAGTATAGGGCAGCTACAATGGGGTGAGGCTGGTAGAATGGGACCACAGTGTGCTAACTATACCCTCAATGATCTTCAATGGCAGACAGACAGACAGCGGCACTGCAATGGCTCTGTATTACACTGAGGGGCAATGGTAGCACAAGTATAGGGCAGCTACAATGGGGCTGGTAGAATGGGACCAGAGGTTCAGAATTAGCTGTCTGGCAGTCAGTGTTGTCTTTGGTTGTTAATATGTTACTATTAAATAACTCGTTGATGTCTCATCATCATGGCGTGCTCACAGCTGTGATTCACTGAGTGTTTTTCCTATTTAAGGTATTTATGTTTGGTTTTTTTTACAAATAGTTCTCTCGACTTCCCAGCGACAGACGCGGGTATCAACGAGTCTCGACACGGATAAAAAACAAACAGAAATGATGGATTGCATCGCCGCCGGCGCTTACAAAAAATAAAATAAACCGCTTGGCACAGACTCATCATTTTTCGAAGTCGCTCGACCGAAACATACAAATAAGAGCTTTGACGAGAAACCTTTCTTTCTTATTTATTTATTTATTTTAAGTAATTTGAAGTAAACAGCTTGTTTACTTTGAAACGCGCGAGACCACAGGAAGCTTTCAGGCGACTATCTCGTTGCCAGGGCGACGGGAAATAAAAATTAAAATAAAATACTACGATTCGTGTTTGCGAGCCGATTTTTTTAAAAAAAAAAGTATATTCTAATGTTCCCTCACAAAAAAAAGTTTGAAAAGAGAGAATTTGTAATTATATTAAATAAATAAATTAATAAATAAATAAAAACGTTTGAGGTAATAATTTGAATTTCGGCTTTTATTTTAATTTATAACCGGCTAAAGCCGAGATGAACCCTAATCTATATGTTGCTAGAAAAATAATGAATTAAATCTGGTTTTCCTACACTGCTGATTAAAATTTCAGGGGACACTGCGCTACAGTCTGCAGAAACTGTAGATAAAATGCTGATGTAGATAAAATGCTGATGGACAACATGGAGAAGAATACATAGGCCTAGATGATATTTACTGTCAAAAAGTTTATCAGCGTTTTTTAGTTCCCACATAATTTACCAGTATTTTTTCAATATAATAAAATAAACTTTATTCTATATAGGATTTTATTAGTAATATTTACCATTAGCCTCGTCATTTTTCTTCTGAATTTGTTATTTTTAGCTTGAATGTCTGTTTTATTTGTGTAAATAAACGTGTAAATAAAACTAATTGTAAATACAGAGCAGCTGAAATGTGATTACTGTTAAGAGTTTTTATATGATATTATTTTTAACAGAATTCCTCATTATGTTCAGGTGGTTTATGGGTAACTTGATATTTGCAAGTCGCGTCTGCTGAACTACAAAATGTTCAAACGGATTCAAACAAAAAGCAGGACTCGCTTTATCCATATTAAGCTGTATCAAATGAAAGCCTTTATTATTAAAATGACCGCTGAAAACACAACTTGAGAACTTCAACGTAAAACGTCGTTGCAGTTTAACAGTATAATAATAATAATAATAATAATAATAATAATAATAATAATCATCTTTATTTTTATATAGCGCTAAAAGCGTTAATATTTTAACGTCTTTTTTTTCCAGATTTAGCTTAAATCTTGTATTTATAAATGTTGTGAAAATAAATATTTTTTTAAATGTGTACATTCAGATATAATTGATAAATCTAATTACAAGATTTAACGTTTAGCGAAAAAATTAACTAAATCTTAAATCTCTTAACTACACTTAACATTTAGCTAAATATTTATCTATATCTTAAAACTCTTATCACGATTTAACATTTAGGTAAATATTTAACTGAACAGCTAAATCTGGAGTTTGTATGCAAATGAGCTCCGCCCCTTTGTGCTTCCACGCGATTTGATTGGCTCTTGTAATACTAATCGGGGAATAAGCAAATTCCAGCACACACACACACACACACACACACGCACACACGAGAATAAAGTTTATTTTATTTTTATTGAAAATAAATGCTGGTAAATTATTCGACACTAAAAAAAACCGCCGATAAACTTTTTAATAGGCAATATATTCTATGTATTGTATCACTTTATCTACAATTTCACTGCAGCACAGTGTCCCCTGATATTTTAATCAGCGAAGCAGAAACAGCAGATTTCATTCTATATATATATTTTAGCAACGCGTAGATTAGGGTCCCCTCGGTTGTCAAGCGGGAACAGAGTTACATTTTAGTGTGAAGACGCAGTTCGACTCCAACGGGAAAAATTGAGTCGATTTCTCCCGCCATCTCAGAGTATGAATTCAAAACCGCCGTGTGCTGGAAGCGTCGCTTCTGTGGTTGAAGCCGCCTATTTACAATGCTTCCCTATGCTTTACCAGACCTCTCTGTGCTTTACAATGCTTCCCTATGCTTTACCAGACCTCTCTGTGCTTTACAATGCTTCCCTATGCTTTACCATGCCTCTCTGTGCTTTACAATGCTTCCCTATGCTTTACCAGACCTCTCTGTGCTTTACCATGCCTCTCTGTGCTTTACAATGCTTCCCTGTGCTTTACCAGACCTCTCTGTGCTTTACAATCCTTCCCTATGCTTTACCAGACCTCTCCGTGCTTTACAATGCTTCCCTATGCTTTACCAGACCTCTCTGTGCTTTACAATGCTTCCCTATGCTTTACCAGACCTCTCTGTGCTTTACAATGCTTCCCTATGCTTTACCAGACCTCTCTGTGCTTTACAATGCTTCCTATGCTTTACTAGACCTCTCTGTGCTTTACAATGCTTCCCTATGCTTTACCAGACCTCTCTGTGCTTTACAATGCTTCCTATGCTTTTACCAGACCTCTCTGTGCTTTTATAATGCTTCCCTGTGCTTTACCAGACCTCTCTGTGCTTTTACAATGCTTCCCTATGCTTTACCAGACCTCTCTGTGCTTTACAATGCTTCCCTATGCTTTACCAGACCTCTCTGTGCTTTTACAATGCTTCCTATGCTTTACCAGACCTCTGTGCTTTACAATGCTTCACTATGCTTTACCAGACCTCTCTGTGCTTTACAATGCTTCCCTATGCTTTACCAGCCCTCTCTGTGCTTTACAATGCTTCCCTATGCTTTACCAGACCTCTCTGTGCTTTACAATGCTTCCCTATGCTTTACCAGACCTCTCTGTGCTTCACAATGCTTCCCGATGCTTTACCAGACCTCTCTGTGCTTTACAATGCTTCCCTATGCTTTACCAGACCTCTCTGTCCTTTACAATGCTTCCCTATGCTTGATTTCACTGTGCTTTATGGGGCATTACAAATACTGTACTACTACTACGACTAATAATAATAATAATAATAATAATAATAATAATAATAATAATAATTTCTTACCGCTCATATTTGAAGATATATAGATCACGGTATGTCTTGAATAATGAAACCCACGTTTTGGAGAAATTTGAAAGTTTGTAAAAAAAAAAATTATATATATGTATATAAACACACGTGATAGTCAACGTGTAACTCTTATAAATAATTAAACCCGTTTAGGAAATAAAAAAAAAATTATATCATATAAATAATATTTAAGAAACCCGACACATACTTAAAAAATGTTGAGATTACTAATCAAAAACTTCAAAATAACCCTCGAAAACTGTTGACGATAGAAAGCAAAGACGAGATAAACAACAGTGAGGAATTACAACTAACAACATCAGCGCCTCTTAATCCGCACACGGTTTGCGGATTGAATTAAAAACGACGCGGCGCTTCAACAAAACCCCGTCTGTCTGTGACGCCGGCGACGCGCTCTGCACCGCAGACTTGCGTCGAAGCTTGTCGAGGTTTGTCGATACTGGAAACAGGAGCCTTCAGAGAGAGGTCGAGTTTCTCTGTCGAGTCCCGACAGGTTTTGCTGTACGACGAGTCAAAGGAATGCGGTCCAAAGTCCAAATGCCAATCCCTTTTTGATATCCTTACAAACAAACTGTGGAAACACACACACACACACACACACGCAAAAACACGGTCACAGTAAACGGAGTTTATTCAACCAGGAGTTTACTAAACAACACGACGAATACACAAAAAAAACAGAGTGATACGCATTTTATTAATTAATTTTTTGCTTCGTTATATCTTATACTAAAAGCGTTGCTAAAATACGTGTTAACACTTTGAGTGGATCTGTAATACAGCCCGCCGTGCTATATATGTGTAAAACCTTATTGGTTAAATCCTTTGGCCACGCCCTTATTTAATTGCGTTCTATATGCTGTATCGCGCTGCCGTGTTATTTCACTTATTTTACAAATATTTATTTCCGCGCAAACTGTTATAATTTTATGGTTTCCCGAAAGTGACACTAAGTGACTGATAAATATGAATGATTTTGACATTTATTATTATTATTATTATTATTATTATTATTATTATTATTATTAAGAGCTTGACATTCATTGGCTTCCGTTATGTTCTGACGTTCCGAGCAGAATCTTTCAATACAGTGATACTAACCGGACGGTGACGTTGCGGGAGTGATATTAAGCGGACTTTACGTTTACTAAAGATTTTTATAAGGTGGCTTCGTGACGTTTGTGCTAGTCACATCATTTTAAACGATTTTGTGTGTGTGTGAAAAATTCGCACAGGGAGGCTGTTCAGAGAGTATAAGAGCCTCTCTTTCTCTCTCTCTGCTCCACCAGCACAGAGGGAGGCTGTTCAGAGAGTATAAGAGCCTCTCTTTCTCTCTCTGCTCACACCAGCACAGAGGGAGGCTGTTCAGAGAGTATAAGAGCCTCTCTTTCTCTCTCTCTGCTCAGCACAGAGGGAGGCTGTTCAGAGAGTATAAGAGCCTCTCTTTCTCTCTCTCTGCTCACACCAGCACAGAGGGAGGCTGTTCAGAGAGTATAAAAGCCTCTCTTTCTCTCTCTCTGCTCAGCACAGAGGGAGGCTGTTCAGAGAGTATACGCATTATAATTATAATTCATAATGCACGTTATATTTTTTTGCCAGCATGTTTCGCTATTCTTTTCACTGAAACACAATCGAAAAACAAAAGGTGTTGCAGTTGCACAATTTGCCCACAAGGTGGAGACAAAACCCACAGAATAAGGAGTCGCAGATTTATTAAACCACAATAAGACTTTCGTTTATTATTATTATTATTATTATTATTATTATTATTATTATTATTATTATTATTATTATTAATAATAAAGTTAAAATCCATTTCAAACATACCCATTTTCCTATTATCAATTACCAACTTATTTTTAATAGATTCAAAATACATATTTTTATTTTTTTGTTACCATTGACCATTTTACGAGGTCTGCAGTTATTCCTCACGCTTCCTACTGACTCAAATGCTGCATTATTAATTTTATTTGCTGCTCAGTCTGTGTTGGTTTGACTCTTCAGTTCCAGCTGCACTGCCGGAGACACATCTCGGCGCCCTCTAGTGCACAGCCAGGGTACTGCCAGCGAATACAATCACAGCAACGCAGGATTATCAACCGCAGTATTGGAGTCACCTGAAAACACCCTTACATTTTAAAGAAATGCACTGAGAGACGAGACTGAAAAGATAAGACGACAGATAATCTTCAGACTCAGGTAACTCTTTTTGAACTTCACTGTTGCTCAACATCGGCGTGTTCACAGACAGCGTATTTTCCCGGATAATCTCTGAAGAGGCGAGCAGCAGCAAGTTAGAGAAGAGACAGCAGACCATGCAGATCAAGCAGAGGATCTCAAAACAAAGATAACAGAGACCTGTTCTATATATAGACATGTACTTGTGATAACCCGAAACTTACTGCTTACAATGCTTCCCTATGCTTTACCACACCTCTCTGTGCTTTACAATGCTTCCCTATGCTTTACCACACCTCTCTGTGCTTTACAATGCTTTCCTATGCTTTTACCAGACCCTCTCTGTGTTGCTCAGCATCCAATGTGTTTCCTATGCTTTACCAGGCCTCTCTGTGCTTCACAATGCTTCCCTATGCTTTACCAGACCTCTCTGTGCTTTGTTCTAATGCTTCCCTATGCTTTACCAGACCTCTCTGTGCTTTACAATGCTTCCCTGCTTCCCTATCTGCTTTACCAGACCTCTCTGTGCTTCACAATGCTTCCCTATGCTTTACCACACCTCTCTGTGCTTCACAATGCTTCCCTATGCTTTACCAGACCTCTCTGTGCTTTACAATGCTTCCCTATGCTTTACCAGACCTCTCTGTGCTTTACAATGCTTCCCTATGCTTTACCAGACCTCTCTGTGCTTTACAATGCTTCCTATGCTTTACCAGACCTCTCTGTGCTTTTACAATGCTTCCTATGCTTTACCAGACCTCTCTGTGCTTTACAATGCTTCCCTATGCTTTACCAGACCTCTCTGTGCTTTACAATGCTTCCCTATGCTTTACCAGACCTCTCTGTGCTTTACAATGCTTCCCTATGCTTTACCAGACCTCCCTCTGCTGTACACTTTGCTGTTAAGGTGGGAAACTCTATTTTTTGAACTCTTAGTTAAAGTGAACGGCTATGACTCACGCACAGAGCTTTCAAATGTCTAGATTTTTTATTGCTAGCATGATCTAATCTCTCAATTGCTGAAAAAAGAAAAAATCTTGCCTCTGTTCTTGAGAGCAGAGTCAAAGGCTGTCTAGACACTGCTATCCTGAGTCAACCAGACCAGACACACACACACAGACCAAATGGGACGTCAATCAATGCTGCGTTTTTGTTTAAGGTGATCAGTCTGTATTGTGAATCGGTACAGCCCTGGCTAGGACTACAGCTCCCAGCATGCCTCTGCCCCTCCCAGCATGCCTCTCTCTCCATGGTGAGGGATGCTGGGAGCTGTAGTTCTTTAACTGCAATGCGCTGGGCTGGGCTGTATTACATTGTTTTGCTCAGTCTGTGTTGCTTTGACTCTGAGTTCAGGAGCTGCTCTTCAATTCTAGCTGCGCTGCCGCAGACGCGTGTAACACAGGCTAGATCGGACCATCTTTAGAGGAGCTAGCGCCATCTAGTGCGCAGCTAGTGTATTGCCAGCTAGACCAACTCGAGACAAAAGGGGCACTAGATGGCGCTGGCTCTTCTAAAAAGACAATTTGAGTTCAGGGCAGCAGAGTGTGGCGTAGCGGTCAGGGGCTCTGGACTCTTGACCGGAGGGTCGTGGGTTCAATCCCAGGTGGGGGACACTGCTGCTGTACCCTTGAGCAAGGTACTTTACCTAGATTGCTCCAGTAAAAACCCAACTGTATAAATGGGGAATTGTATGTAGAAATAATGTGATATCTTGTAACAATTGTAAGTCGCCCTGGATAAGGGCGTCTGCTAAGAAATTTTAGGACAGCTTGTAGAGTGGCATGGCAGAGCTGCACACACACACGCACACACACACACACACACACACACACACACACACACACATACACACACACACACACACACACACACACACACACACACACACACACTGAAGATCGGCTGCACACCCCAGACTGGAACCCAGGTAAGAACGATAGGCTGGAGAATTAGCCCTTTGTGTGTCTGTCTGTCTGTCTTTCTGTCTGTGTGTCTGTCTGTGTGTGTCTCTGTCTACCTGACTGTCTGTCTCTCTCTCTATCTCTCTCTCTCTGTCTCTCTCTCTCTCTCTCAGGAGGATATGAGGGGCGCAGGTCTGTG
>CM072692.1:4030433-4035433 GCA_036884735.1 Huso huso
GAATGGTAGCATTGCTGTCCAGCACAGGACCAGATCAGTACAAGACAGACAGACAGACAGACAGAAGTCAGGACCTCTGTGTGTCTGTGTCTGTCTGCACTATCGCCTGCTCCCCTGGCGATGCTGGGGTCTGCTCGCTGGGTTTCTGCATGGAGACACACTGTGTGGATTGCAATGGGATCTCCGTGGCTGAGCTTCACAAAAAGGCTTTTTCTTTTTATAGTTCCCATTGTAAATATACAAACCAGTCCGTTTTTAAGGCTTCCTGTGGCTGCTGCTATTCTTGGCTCGCTGTCCTGGCGAATCGGAGTGGAGAGAGAAACAGCGATCTCTGTCTCTGCAACATCAGATCGGAGAGTCACTCGCCAAAGACAGAACTTCAAATCCCATTGCAGTTTGGAAGAGTCTGCGGATCTAAGAGTCTGTCTGTCTGTCTGTCTGTCTGCGTGTCATGTTCCTCCATCTATCTGTTGAAGCGTTTCTCCCACGGTCAGGTTCCTGAGAGATTGGGACCCAGGCCTCCATATGTTGCTGCAACGAGAGACTTTGTTTTTCAGAGCTGTGATTTGCGACTCCAGTCTGAAGAAACAGCCAGATCGCTTTTTTTTCTTCTTTTAAGCAAATATTTATTCAGCGTTTCACAGAGGGGAGGAGGGAGAGGGGGGGGCAGACAGCCAGCGACCAAAATGTTAAGCCCAGATTTGAAGTCTATTAAGACGGGGCTAAAGACCAAGTCCTTTGCTGGGAGCTGTAGTTCTTTATGCTGTGGTCTCGTATCACAAGCGATGCAGACCTCTATTACGATACATCATGTACAGCTGTGGGCAAAAGTTTAGCAGCATCACCCTCTATATACAGAAATGCTGATTAGCACTGTCAATAGCACAGCATGGGACTGATTCACCTGCTACAGCACTGTCAATAGCACAGCATGGGACTGATTCACCTGCCATAGCACTGTCAATAGCACAGCATGGGACTGATTCACCTGCCATAGCACTGTCAATAGCACAGCATGGGACTGATTCAACTGCCATAGCACTGTCAATAGCACAGCATGGGACTGATTCACCTGCCATAGCACCGTCAATAGCACAGCATGGGACCGATTCACCTGCCATAGCACTGTCAATAGCACAGCATGGGACTGATTCACCTGCCATAGCACCGTCAATAGCACAGCATGGGACTGATTCACCCGCCATAGCACTGTCAATAGCACAGCATGGGACTGATTCACCTGCCATAGCACTGTCAATAGCACAGCATGGGACTGATTCACCTGCCATAGCACCGTCAATAGCACAGCATGGGACCGATTCACCTGCCATAGCACTGTCAATAGCACAGCATGGGACTGATTCACCTGCCATAGCACCGTCAATAGCACAGCATGGGACCGATTCACCTGCCATAGCACCGTCAATAGCACAGCATGGGACTGATTCACCCGCCATAGCACCGTCAATAGCACAGCATGGGACTGATTCACCTGCCATAGCACCGTCAATAGCACAGCATGGGACTGATTCAACTGCCATAGCACTGTCAATAGCACAGCATGGGACTGATTCACCTGCCATAGCACCGTCAATAGCACAGCATGGGACTGATTCACCCGCCATAGCACTGTCAATAGCACAGCATGGGACTGATTCACCTGCTACAGCACTGTCAATAGCACAGCATGGGACTGATTCACCCGCCATAGCACCGTCAATAGCACAGCATGGGACTGATTCACCTGCTATAGCACTGTCAATAGCACAGCATGGGACCGATTCACCCGCCATAGCACTGTCAATAGCACAGCATGGGACTGATTCACCTGCCATAGCACCGTGAATAGCACAGCATGGAACTGATTCACCTGCTATAGCACCGTCAATAGCACAGCATGGGACTGATTCACCTGCTACAGCACTGTCAATAGCACAGCATGGGACTGATTCACCTGCCATAGCACTGTCAATAGCACAGCATGGGACTGATTCACCTGCCATAGCACCGTCAATAGCACAGCATGGGACTGATTCACCTGCCATAGCACTGTCAATAGCACAGCATGGGACTGATTCACCTGCCATAGCACTGTCAATAGCACAGCATGGGACTGATTCACCTGCCATAGCACTGTCAATAGCACAGCATGGGACTGATTCACCTGCCATAGCACTGTCAATAGCACAGCATGGGACTGATTCACCTGCTACAGCACTGTCAATAGCACAGCATGGGACTGATTCACCTGCCATAGCACTGTCAATAGCACAGCATGGGACCCGCGCTCCCAGAACTCAAACGTCCCTCCCTGTTTTTTCTTATTCTACTCAGAGACATAAACCCGGTTGCGCCGCTAATTAGCTTCCTGCCAGGGACGTGCCCCGGGCTCTGTTGGTTCCTTCTCATAGCGGATTGTTGATTTGGGTTTCCGAACATTCTTGTGTTGCCGAGCGCTGCGTGGAATTGGCAGAAAAGGCAGGAAATAGACCTAGTTTCAAAAGACAATGCTCTATTGTGTCACATCAGCGCTGGCCCGCTTGCTTGTCGCCAAAATATAAAAGGGTGGGAGGTTTGAAACGGGGTGTGAGTTTGTAGTTAAGAAAACAATTGCTTGTAAAGCACAGAGAGGTCTGGTAAAGCATAGGGTAGCATTGTAAATCACAGAGAGGTCTGGTAAAGCATAGGAAGCATTGTAAAGCACAGAGAGGTCTGGTAAAGCATAGGAAGCATTGTAAAGCACAGAGAGTCTGGTAAACATAGGAAGCATTGTAAAGCACAGAGAGGTCTGGTAAAGCATAGGGAAGCATTGTAAAGCACAGAGAGGTCTGGTAAAGCACAGAGCATTGTCTGGGAAGCATTGTAGAGAGGTCATAAAGTATAGGGAAGCATTGTAAGCACAGAGAGGTCTGGTAAAGCACAGGAAGCATTGTAAAGCACAGAGAGGTCTGGTAAAGCATAGGGAAGCATTGTAAAGCACAGAGAGGTCTGGTAAAGCACAGGAAGCATTGTAAAGCACAGAGAGGTCTGTAAAGCATAGGGAAGCATTGTAAAGCACAGAGAGGTCTGGTAAAGCACAGGGAAGCATTGTAAAGCACAGAGAGGTCTGGTAAAGCACAGGGAAGGAAGCATTGTAAAGCACAGAGAGGTCTGGTAAAGCACAGGAAGCATTGTAAAGCACAGAGAGGTCTGTAAAGCACAGGGAAGCATTGTAAAGCACAGAGAGGTCTGGTAAAGCAGAGGGAAGCATTGTAAAGCACAGAGAGGTCTGGTAAAGCATAGGGAAGCATTGTAAAGCACAGAGAGGTCTGGTAAAGCATAGGATAGTAAAAAGCACAGAGAGGTCTGGTAAAGCATAGGGAAGCATTGTAAAGCACAGAGAGGTCTGGTAAAGCATAGGGAAGCATTGTAAAGCACAGAGAGGTCTGATAGTAACCAGCCCCCTTCTCAGAGATCGAGAGAGAGAGAGAGAGAGAGAGAGAGAGAGGGGGAGGGGCGGTCTGTTTTCCTTGAGGAACAGCTGGTTCCTCTCTGATTAGTGACTCTCTGATTAGGGGCCCCTGTGGGCGGCAGTTGCCAGGATGAGAAATCGACAGCCAGGCACTAAACTCCAGGAAATAAGACTTTTAACAATCCTCAGACAAGACAATGAAACACAGGGAGCTGCTAGAAACCGCGGCTAACCGCCCTAAAATTACATTCGAACTACGGGTTCGCAATTTCTGTTTATCCGTTCATGTTTTGAACCAGGGATAAACTCTGTGCTACCGAGGACTCGTTTACAAGGGAGGTCCTGGAAAGATGACCGGAAATAGACAGCGGTCGTTTCTCAGCATTAGAAACCACATCGTCACTCGAAAAGACAACATCATCTCGCATTCAGTCCGGGGTCAGAAACGTTTACATTTTGCGGTAGTTCTTGGAACCTCCAGCTGTACTCAAAAGTTTTAGGATTGAGAAATCATTAAAAACCAAACTATATAAACATACTTTAGATTTGTTATTTAACATCGTGATGTAATCAAAGAAACTACAAAATGATATCGCTTAAAAAAAAAAATAATAATAAAAATACCGGAAGCCCAGTCGTATTTCATGTGAGATTTCTGAAATGTCACGTTTTTTTCAATGTCAGTTTTTCGTTCAGTATCTGGAAAACTACAAAGCACTGGGTGTGGAATTCAATATGTTAACAAGGAACATTATTCAGCAGCTTTCATTGGACTCTATGAAGCTGAGGAGTTCATTCTATATAGAGGGGTGGAATTCAATATGTTAACAAGGGAACATTATTCAGCAGCTTTCATTGGACTCTATGAAGCTGAGGGAGTTCATTCTATATAAAGGGAGTGGAATTCAATATGTTAACAAGGAACATTATTCAGCAGCTTTCATTGGACTCTATGAAGCTGAGGGAGTTCATTCTATATAGAGGGGTGGAATTCAATATGTTAACAAGGGAACATTATTCAGCAGCTTTCATTGGACTCTATGAAGCTGAGGGAGTTCATTCTATATAGAGGGTGTGGAATTCAATATGTTAACAAGGAAACATTATTCAGCAGCTTTCATTGGACTCTATGAAGCTGAGGGAGTTCATTCTATATAGAGGGGTGGAATTCAATATGTTAACAAGGAACATTATTCAGCAGCTTTCATTGGACTCTATGAAGCTGAGGGAGTTCATTCTATATAGAGGGGTGGAATTCAATATGTTAACAAGGGAACATTATTCAGCAGCTTTCATTGGACTCTATGAAGCTGAGGAGTTCATTCTATATAGAGGGTGGGAATTCAATATGTTAACAAGGAACATTATTCAGCAGCTTTCATTGACCTCTATGAAGCTGAATCAGTTCATTCTATATAGAGGATGATGCTGCTAAACTTTGTCCACAGCTGTACATGATGTATCGTAATAGAGGTCTGTATCGCTTGTGATACGAGACCACAGCATAAAGAACTACTGCTCCCAGCATGCCTCACCATTGCCGCGGGTG